>OW121701.1:31870994-32018930 GCA_933228785.1 Lasioglossum pauxillum
ATTTACTGCTACCGTGGCGTTTGGTTGCACTCAGGACCTGGCCAAAAGGGCGCTCGTATCGAGAAACAGCGAGACAGAGAGAGAGAGAGGGAGAGAGAGTCCAGGACAGCTGTTTAGATAAGGCAAGGATCGGTTTGAAGCGAAAGACAGGTCGAAGCGAGATTGGAATCGCTTCGAGGAAGCAGCATGAGCGACTGTCGTCAAAACCCATTCGTCGAAGTAGATTTCGGTGTGCAGTCGGGTGCATTTACTGCCTTCAGGTCAAAATCAGAAGTTTGTCTTCGCTGCTATTAAGATAGGCGAGTTTGTAATGGTAGAGATGGGCTCGAGCGGTTCATCGGAACACGCGAACTCCACGGAAGCGGTGAACTTAGGGTTCTGACCTGGAAGGTATTAATGTTACTCGGCTGCGCACCAATATCTACTTCGTCGTACGCGTTCTCGCCGTGCCGCAGTCACTCTTATTTCTTCTGCGAAGCGATTCCGTGCTTCCTTCGACCTGATTCTCGAGGAGTCGTGATACTTCTCTGCAAAGTAAGTAGCAGTCGCTGCGAATAGAACGTTTCTCCGGGGTTGAACTTCACCGTTGATATCCTGTCACCGAAATTAACGATGGACGCGGTTCCGTCCCGCTTGTCCTTGATGCTTGCTCGCAAGCCCGCGCGACTCGAATTCGCCGGAATAAGCTGTCACTTTGGGAACAGCCGGCTCGTTAATTGCTTCGTTTCCTCGATCGGCGCAATCAACGGTGGCTTTAATGCTATCCTGTCGATCGAAACGCCATCGAGCGAAACGCCCGACGAATTTATTCCCCCCCGGTGGTGGCTAGCAGGAAAGAAGAATGCCGCCGAAAGGGGCCCCAGCGCTGCCTCCGACGGGCCCGTTTAAAGCCCGACGACTGCGTTCGCTCCTTATCGCGTATACATTGTAAGTACGTAAAGCAGATTCTCGTTTTGCATAAAATCGAGGCGACACCGTGCGGCCCGGCTCCCGGTTTGGATTGCACGCGCGTGCACTTACACCTACACGCGTGCACACGCAACGGCAACATGCACCCGTATGCAACCCGGCCCCGCCACGCCGCTGCGCTTGCACACGAATTTCTTTTACGGCCAGTTACTGAAGACATTAAAGTCCACGAGGGGGCAAGCGAGCCGGAGATTTCGACGGCTGAGTGCCGTGGGCTCCCGCGGTCCTGCGCTAACAAGACGATCTTTAAAGGAGGAAAGCGTTTCCCCAATCACCAGTTAACATCTTTGTCTTGTACCTCTGCGGCCGGCTGCGCCGCTTGTGAATGTATTCATGAGAGACCGACGACGCCGCTATCGACCGCCGCCCGTCCAAACTTTCTACCGTTTTGAATCGCGGCGGCGACGCCACCGGAACCGTGAAATTTCGGAGTCCCGTGATCACGATCGGGACCGATCAAAGTCCCTAATTATCGACGATACGCGATTCCACCTTCCCATCAAAATTTATTATTATTGCAGATCCACAGACAAAACTGTCGAGAACCAATAAAACCATATCAAAAAGCCGTTCGGGAAACTTTATGCATTCATCCCGAAGAGCTCACTTCAATCTCTGAACTTACGGTGGTTTCTGCAGCGAGCGAAATTATTATACTTTATCAAGTATTTTTCAGACACACTTATATATGGTACACTCGGTTAGCCGCGTTCGACAACGACTAGCGTATTTAATCTAATTCAATATGTAATTACAAAAAGATTAATATTTACGAATGAAGCTTTTTGCCTCGTTTTCATTTTTACAGGCTTATACGGAGCTGATGGATTTTGGTTTGCAAACCACAGAGTTAGCATTGGGAATCAGTCGGGGATTTGGACGTTGTAGGATCGGATCGAACAATTTCCTTTTTCGTTTCGGCGTGTTTAACGAAGATTATCAGACGATAGAATTGGCACCGGTTCCATTAAAGCGTCGGGTCCGCCCGGAAACACCTCCGGTGAATGGACCAAGCTTGATTTATTTCCATCGCGGAGTCCCGCCTGCAACGCTCGCTTCCGGCGCTATCTTGATTCCGAACCGACCCACCCTCTAAAAATTTTTTCCATACCGAAAACGTGCGCGCCCTCCGCAGGCCACGCGATTCGACCGATATATATTCGCGATCGTTTCGCTCTATCGAAAACACCCATTTACCGGGAATAATAATCTTCGGTGGAGAGGGCGCGCACCCTTAACTGCCGCTGAATTATAATTCGACGGAGTTCCGCTCGGCCGGATTATACCGCTCCCGGAGTCCCCTGGGAATTGTTTTTAATAGCTTAGCTGCGAGATCGATATCGGTTGTATTATGTACTACGCGGAGAAAAATCTTCAAAATCATTTTTTACTGACCTACCTGCCAAAATTTCGGAATGGTACTCGCTCCCTTTTAGTCAGCTCTTAAATTTCCGTGTTCCATCATGGTCGGGAATTATAAAACTAGTATTCTATCATCGACGAGCACACTCTAACTATTTCTTATCTGTTGAACGTTAATATTTGCCGCGATAGAATGTCGCAGCGGCGACAGCTGTCGATAGTCGGCGGGCACTCGGACACCCGGGAAAATATGATGCACCGACGATGAAACAGCACCCCACCGTTCCTGTTTCCCGGTGTAATCGTGTAACGCCGATGTCTCTTGGTGACCGAGGGACTTTGCGAAGCTTCGAAAACGACCGGACTATTATTTGAACGGCTCTGCAGCGAGGGGTGCGCAAGATTATATCAGATAATCTCCTAGCAGCTGTAAAATCTTATCATCCTAGGACTTCGTATGATTCGAGTGCTATCGCGGCTGGATATCGAAAATCTTGTCACGATTTTCCTCGTTCTTCAATAGACCACCGTTAATCAAGCCATAGGAAGAAGGTAGGACCACTTCGGACGGGTGAGAGATCGAGATTGCGAATCTCGATAATTTTAGCTCCTGTGGGAGCTAATCTATTCGTCATTATTGTCTTTGATGTACTGCGGCGGTGACACTGGTTAAATAAACAGATTCGACGAGAACCGGATGAAGAGAGAGCAAAGTTTTCGATATCTTCGAGAAGTACAAAAATATATTTTCCTATCTCCTCGAGGCATTCTTATCCGTTTGTTCGAGTAGAGCTCCCACCGACTCGCATGATCGGCTCACTACCGTGACAGCGCTGTCCCTCACAAATGGACGATAAAGTTTTATCGGTCTTGTTGTCAGCTTCAAAATGTAGACTGCTAGTCTCGCACACAACCGCGCCTGCGAGTCTAAAACGCAACGTTCGTCCGTCGCGTCGCACTATCTGTTCGGACGCTCCTCGCACTTGACGTACATTCTGTGGACGTTATTCGACCTTACCTTGGCTCTCCGCTAGCCGTCCAGCTCGTGAAATTCATTTACCACGTTGGCCAGTTTTGGAAAGATTCTATTTATAATTCACTAATCAAGAAATTCAACACACAATTTACAAAAAGTTCATTACATTTTATTGAATTCTTTAATATCTGTTAGAAATAAATCACGTTCGGAGAGGTTTTGGTTAAATTAATAACTGAATTTAATCAAGATTGCTGAATTAAACATAGTACAACCATCTCATACGGCATACCAAATCTCAACTGACGCTCACCGTTCTTCACGAAAAATCGTTTCGCACATCAACGCTCGTTTGTTCATTCGTTTATCATTTATTCATTCATCGCACGCATGCTGTTTCGTTCGTACGATGTTCTGCTAGTACAATGTAAATTTACACACATATACGTTTTCTAACAATATCTATTTTTATTTGGAGACGAACAAAGAAAAGATGTATTTTTATGCAATTATACTGTTTTATCTTCGCAGGAAAATGACAGTGGTGCAGTAGATAAAGACGTGATGGTTGAAAAACTTTCTCGCTGGAGATTATAATCTCACCAATCATAAACGATCTTGTAAATCTCTTGAGATTCTTAACGATCACGTCCCCGGGGGAAGTGGAAATAATCCATGTTACATCGTACAAAGCATGTATTGCTGAAGTGTTGATATCAAGTTCTGCGTTAGGGAATAGTTGCGTCCCTTACTACAAATTTCGACATCACTTTTTGGCCAACTTAACACATTACCGACCGGTGATTATTGTATAATTTTGAAAAATCTATAGTACATGGCTAAACACTTTTTAATGGAACCTTTAATAGCAACAGCAATTTTCATTGTGATCTAACAAGTCACCCTCAATAACGCCATCTGATAGTTTCATTTAAGATTGCAATGTAAAAGAAAATTTCTATGCTTTCTTTTGGTACAGCACAATTATTGAAAATCCTATTAATAGGCTATTGGTAGGTAAAGTGTTAATAATAACGAAATTTCCATAGTTGATACTTTGTGCTGTCATACATAGTTGGAACGATTTTACAAAATTGCATTACAAAATTGTGAAAAGACACCAGGTTCGCGAGACGGGAGATTTTTTGAAAGGGTACAAGTTATCGAATCAATGATATATTCTGCGAGATACTTGCACAGAGCCGAGTGCAGAATACTCGGGCGCGTACGTGTTTCGCTCGGTTTAATTTAATGCGGATTTTGCAGTTGAAATATTAAGGGCGCGGCCCTCCCATCCTCCACATTAATATCACGTTCAGAAATGTAAAAAATTGAATTGCTAATTTTGTCGACGTATTCCCAAGCAGGATGATATACGGGGAGAGTTCTAATTTGATTCTACCTGGCTGTAAATATATGTATGTGACTCCTCCGTTCCGTGCTTCGGTCTGCAATGTTCTACGATTAACAATGCGCACGTGGTAAATGGAGGCAAACCCCTAACCAAATGTCACGGAAATTATTAAACGAAATACAGAGACTGCAGCCACGATCTTGGGAGCGTAATATCGCCTGTGTTGACCCGACTGCGGACGTGTGACATCATAATTGTCGTTACATTTATCAGGTAAGTACGCCTATGTGCGGATCTTTATGCGAAATAAAAACTTTCTTTTCTTAATCTAAAAAAAGATTTTCTTAATCTGTTCAATAGATTGAAAGTAATGTAACAGCATTTTTAAATTTTTCTAATGGTTCTACTTGTTCAAATTACACCTACTCATTTTTGCAGTCTAGTCATAATCAAAGGAACATAATTCGTAAAAGCAAAAATGAGCGAAATGCAATTAAAGCAGTAGACATATTAGACGAATGTGGAATGTAAGTTTCGGCTGATTAGAATTTTGCAGAAAGATCCGCAGTCTAGATATAACGCTCGCATGCTGTACGCAACTATTTCCGAGTTAGCTCGGAAAGTGTTACGTCGATCGCAGCCGCGCTGGCCTTGGTCCCGCAGCCGAGAGGTCGCCGAAAACATCTTCGGGGTTAGGTCTAGGTTAACCACGTACCGGCCATTCGACGGGATGCCTTTCCCCCCGTCGCGCGATGCCGGAAGCGTGAAAATAACCCCGAAGAATGATCCCGAGAAACCAATTATGTTTTCATCGTTATTGTTGGAAAAGAGGAGGCTCGGGTTACCCACGAAGTAGGCGGGCTCCTGGCCGTAAGTAGAACGTCGACCGTCGGCCATCGGCCAAGTGGTTAGCCGAGGGTTGCCGGTGCATCGTTGCGTCCGGTTTTACGGGTTCAGACAGCGAGTATGATGACAGACATGTAAACGACGTGTTTCCGGCTTTCACGACCTCGTTGCGCGGAGACACGTGGTGCTGTTCGCGGAGTAGGTACCTGAAGCGGAGTACACGTACACGGTAACAGTCAGTCGCTCGAGAAGCGTCACATGCGTGGAACAATGATCACTGTCATTTCGCGGGATTGAAAAGCGGGTCGGCTCTCGCATACTAGCAGTACGCCAACGAAATCTCGCAAAGCAGCACCGGCTACAAAGAAACACGCGCAATTATATCCGGGCGACGGTATACTCGAATAAATGTTATTTGTCCTGGGACACACCGTAATTAGGTGCTCGGATTAAATGCAATCAGGATACGGACAATTATGACATCACGAGCTGGCGCACGGTCTAACGACGATGAATGGGACGAGCGCATTCTTTCGAGAACGCGGCTCCCTCCGGGGAAAAACGCGAAGTTCGAGGGACAAGTTCACTTCAGAGGAATAACTCTGCCTTTAAGAACCGAAGCTTGCTGTCAATTGTGACGCGCGAAGTAAGGGACATCGTCGAGGGTAGTACTCGCCTTTGGACTGCCAGCGATGAAGCCGTCAAACGATAACCAGAAAGAATAATTCCAAGTGGGACATCCTGTAAACATATATATATTATCTACGATCCCGTTCTACTGAACTGGGGCCAATCATAGTCGACTCCTATTCCCGACTCTTAACAGTACACGCGCTTCCTGAAAGTTCTCGCGCTAACGTCGATACAGAGAATCCAGAAAGTTCGAAAGACAGGAGCCATCGGAGGCTAGCTATAGGATTACACGGCGATGGGGCAGGAGGAGGAATCTCGGAATACACAAATCCTGGTCCTTTCGAGACGCGGAAACAACGGTATTCTCCGTTATTCCGGTAGCGCTTGAGCGGGCGTCGGGAAACAGATTGCATGGCTCAAAATCAATAGGCATCTGATTTATTCCCATGCGCGCAGCCAGGCGTCCTGCGCGCGGGCGTCGAATTTACGTGCACCGATGTCTACGTGGACGCGCGAACCGTTCAGCCAACGTCTTGCATCCACGTTGCGGAATTCCATCGATTTGTGTCGCCGCTCGCGCGGTCGTTCCTTCCGCGGGGGCCGAGAGCAAAAAAATAAAGAAGAAGAAAACCGGCGAAGAAGAACGGAGGATGGGTGGTGTTTTGACGGATCGACATTATGAATATTAATGGCGGCAGCCTGGCGGAGGCACATTGTAGTAATTATGCGTCCCGTGCGCGAGGATACCGCGTTCGGCCTCTGGGAAGGGCTCTGCCAGTCGATAACGAAAGTATGTTGTAAGGAGATAAGGACGAGAGGGATCGATAATAAATCCTTTGGCGCGGCGAGACGCGACGCGTCTACGCCCGCCCGATAATTTCCTCCGCTTCCTTCTTACATAGGCAAACTCTTTGTTCTGGCTCGTTCCCGTTATTCCCGGCGGAAGAAGCAGGGTGAGAGGGCTTTGAGAATTTTGTAACATTTGATCTCGACGCGTGTTCCGATTTTTGCGCGTTTGTCGGCCGAGTGTGGTAAAGTTTCTCGTGGTGAATTTTATCTTTGGAGTTCGACGACGGTAAAGGAGGATCGAGAGACGGAAAATGAGTCGTACGATCGAGCACGATGCGATGCGGTAGCTGCGAATGAACAATAAGATCGTTCGGCTCAATTTGCCGATGCTCGAGCATGCGCGGGCACGATGTTTATCGCGCGATTATTATCGAAACTTACGTCCCCGGCAAATTCCCCGCGAGCAGCCCGCTCCTCGGCCAGCTTGTTCCGCTTTCTACGCGGAGCGCTCCCGCATTCCACCCTATTATTCGAGGCATTGAATAGCATTATTACGGGCCGCGGTGTATATCGTGTTACGGGGTAAAATATTTGTTAACAAATGTCGCGGATGTGCCCCCTGCCGAGCGGCGCGGGGACCGGACGTGTCGGGTAGCCCGATAAGGCCCGGCGTCGAGCGGATTGTGCCGGCTCCGCGCGCTCCATCCAGAGAAACCACCTAACCACCGAGGGAAAGGCTCTGTTGTAGCCCTTTATGTCTACGGTTGCCGCACCGAGTTTCTTTCGCCTCCCTTCTCTTCCTCTCTCTCTCTCTCTTACTCTCTTCTCCGCTCTCCGTCCCTCTCTGTTTCTTTCCCCCTCGGCCGTTCTAATAATTTCGCGCTGGAATTATTATAATTTAATACGATACTACCCCTCCCGTTCTTCGGCGTTCTCGCGCTCTATTGCCAGGCCACGGCCATTATTCGGCGTGTTTGTAGCCTCCGGCGTCGCGTAATAAGCCGGCTTATACCTACGTATCTCTCTTTGTCGTGCACACGCACGTACAACGCACCTAACGTCGCTGCGACACGCCTACCTTATTCTTCCCTTCGCCTGGTTGCCCGCCAGTGCCCAGCCGGTATCTGCATCTGCCCGTTGCGGCCTGCGCGACCGCTGCAATGCATTCTGAGAGATAGGAGCTGCCTGGACAAAACTATGCTTTTTTTTATGGCCGCCACTCGAAATTGAATCTCAATGAATTTTTCGTATGATTATTTCTAATGTACTCTGCATTTATTATTCCCGATGTATTTTTAAGATTGTCGAAGTACAAGAGAAAAAAATCCTTCCCTCCATCCCCTCGGTTATTGTATATTACCCCTTATTTAAATTTGCATTACTCACAGAATGATACATACTATTATAAGCTAATAATAACTGGGAACGATGTGCATCAGAGCGTACCAAATGTTCAATTCCAATTTGCAATACTCAAGGTACAATAACGACGAGACACAGTCTTGGAGTATGTACTCGTCGGAGGACTACGTTCACATTTCTCTGTCTTCGATTTAAAAACGAATTGTGGATTAGCCCCCGCGCGGAATTGTGTCAAGTGCGCGCGTGTCACGTAAATATGATTATCATCGACTGCCGACAATTGCATCGGCATGAATTATTGCTCGGTACAAACGAGCACCGCCTAGATTCGGGCAACCTTATTAGTTGAATATGTATGACCATTAAATCGTGCGGATGCGTGTTGCAATCGCGAGCCATTAAAACTGCTGAAATCGCGTCGAAAAGTCGGCCACGTGTACGCCGGTGGGTCACGTTCGTATCGCGTAATGAATAATAATAGTTCTCCAGGTACGTCGTAATCACCGATTCATCGTGTATTATGTAAATCGTGGATCGACTTAAGTGGATCCGGTGGAGTCTGCATTTTTCGGAGCGGATGTACGATAACCGCGAGTCTGGTAATTGAAACACTGAAAAGATGCCAATATCCCACCGCTTGATAAACTTCTTCAAAAATGCATTTAGGATGCAACTTTTAAATGGGAACATCCAAATATTTCCAATATTTTTGGTTTCACGAAGAAAGTGGCGAGGACAATGTTGCCGTCTCCGGGCGGAAGCGGCATCGAGTCGGAAGTATGATGATTCAATTATTCTTCTCTCGTGCCGGCCGCCTGCGGATTAAACAGATGCCACCTTTCCCCGGAGATAATTAATCGCTGTTATTTCTAATTAGAAGGAATTAAAAGGTCGCGTCTCTGAGAGTGCGTGCGCCGCTCCGTCGCGTCGTCAAGAAGGGACAAACAGACTGGAAGAAACAAGAAAACAAGTTGCCCGACGAACGGAAACGGTGCCTCGGAGTGGGACAGGCAACGGGACGACACGGTTATTAGACTGGAGTGGAGAGTCCCGTCTATAAATATGCCCATCGCTTATTACTGAATGCCAGCGTCGGAATGTAAATTATTAAGACGGCTGAGTGCGCCGATAGAATTCCGCGGCACGTTTCCCCGTTTATTTCGGGATTTGAGCGCGCCGATAGTGCCCGCAAACAGATCCCCTCGACCGTAATACTAATTGTTATCGGAAAACTGCGAGAGCAAGCCTTTGAAGGCTTTTCAAAGATTTCGACAATGAGCCTGCTGGACTGAAAAATAAATGATCGCGCCACGGAAAATATACCTTATAGCATGCTTTCCACGGAAACAGTACGAAGCAATTAAATCATTGCAAAGATTAGTCGCGAGCGCGATAGGTAGCAAATAAATCTTCCGGGCGAAGGCGCCGCGCCGGATTAATCCCCGGCTCGGTGAAACGCCTCGGCACAAAGAATTTCGCGAAAGTTAAATTACCGCGGACAATTAGTTGCCGTATGTTATCGTAACTCGTGCGTTTAAAGCGGATCCAGCCGCGCAAACAAGGGAAGAAAGGCGGAAGCATAAACGAGCACTTTTAGGAGCGCACTCGTTACCTCGTTTCGACCCGCGTCGCTTTTCGTCGGACGACGAAAAACGCGGCTTTTTCTCCGGGCTTCCGTTCCCGACGACGCGACGCGACGCGACGCTACGCGTAGCTCTTTTCTAAACACGAGACATGCGAAGCTCGACCGCTGCATTATCACCAGTCCTAAAATTTTAATTCATCACCGGCATTACGGACGAGCCTCCCGGGTATTACAGCGCGTCTGTTTTTGCCGACCGGTAAGCATTACGGGCGACCCACGGAACAAGAAACGCGCCACGTTACTTCTCCGTAAACACGCTCCGGAAATGCTTTAATGTAATTGAGCACATTTTTCTTTAATCACGCGTCTCCGTATTCTGCAAATTACTTGGCCATGGCATCGCGGACAAAGGAATTCTGAATGCATACTCCGTTTCATTAGTGGACGATGCTTTACTGTCAAAATCCCGCAGCGTGGTCGGTGACGTCGATCATTGTGGTCACTGACCGCCGTCTGCTGATCGCTGGCCAATCATGATCGAACTTAGGTTTTCTAAAAAGATTACTCTGAAACGACTAATGTCGATTGGAATATGGTAAAAACGAGCTGACTAACAGCGTGGAAAAATCGTCTGAAATAAACAATGCCTCACTGTCCAAATCTGGCAGCATGGTCAGTGACGTTGATCATTGTGGTCACTGACCCCCGTCTACTGATCGCTGGCCAATCATGATCGAACTTAGGTTTTCTAAAGACATTACTCTGAAACGACTAACGTCGATTAGAATATGGTAAAAAAAGAGCTAACTAACAGCGTGGAAAAATCGTCTGAAATAAAACAAAGCTAATTGCTGCGGTAATTTACTATGTCCGCTAATTTTCCTGTCGAACCGGCACGGAATTTTCCGATTATCGAACATCACCGCCACGAACGTGAGAGAAAATAGCGTGAATTTGAAAAGTCCCGGTCATATCGTGCTCCCTAATGACCAGAATATATTACAGGGGAACAACGGGGCCCCGGTAGCTCGGTCCGCAACTTACAGATTGAAATCCACCCTTCGGCCCCTTTGTTCTCATTGTTATCGTCGTTCGCTGCACGCCACGAAGCCGGCCAGTACCGTCTCACCCGGTGGTTATTAATGCAGCGCGGTCGGCCTTCCCGGGCAACTTTGAAAAATGGCCGGCCCGCGATGATTCAGAGTTTTGCGCGGACTGAGCAATATCGTGGCGACGAATGCACGCTTCCGAAGAAACGTTCAGCGAAACAGGTGGCGGCGTTCACATCGGCTGAGCCCTCGACACCGGATGACCTTTTCCGAGACCTTTTGGTCTGCGATTCTGAATACGGGCTCGATAATGAACGGACTCGGCGAAGGAATTGGCAAAGCACTCGACCCCCAGCTCAGTGACACTTATAATTAACCCTTGTACGCTCCTCGAGGAAAAATTCACTCGTTTTCTCTGCGATTGTGTCGTAACTCAACATAGTTTGTTTACTACGTTAGGGTATTTTATGTGACTCTTTACGAGGATTAACTATGCTTGTGGAACACAGCGAGCACCACCAAAATCCCAGAAATTTGCAATGTCGATGCAGGGACCTTGAAAACCCGTTAGATTTCAATATCTTTTGGACTTGGAGATTTCCAAGCAGTGGAAGGAGGCTGACATTATCAGTCTCCTCCTCCCCGATCCGTCTGCATAGATTCCTCCGTTTTTCTGTTCGCGCAGCTCCAAGTTTTAAAAAGAGTCGACGTCTAATTCGAGCCCTGGCGAAGCGGTTCAGCGATTTCAATCACAATCCCCGGCGAAATTCTGTCGTCGGCCATGGCGGAGCGCGCGATTCCGATCCGCGACGCACAAAAGAAGCTTCCCCAGGCTTATATTCCGCCGCCACCCCACCCCGGCAGTTCCGTTTTTAGAAAATGATACACACCGCTGCGTTTCCTATTGGCCGCTGCCGTCTTTCCAAAATCAATATACCCCAGCAGATTGTTATTTATACCGGTAAGAAGATACGGTATTCCGTTTGAAGTCCTCTTCTCCTGGCATTATCCTCGAAGAGCGGTTAGCGGGGCTGTAGTACAGATAGATAAGAGAACCAACCGACAGGGTGGGGCAGGGGTGGGACCGAGGGAGAACAAGGCTGGGGGTGGATCGGGGGGCGGAGAGGACGGATTACAAGAAGCGTCTCGGGTGCTTCTAAGCTCGGTAATGCGAGGCGGGGAACGAGGGCTCTTTGATAAATGCGAAATGTACCATTCGAGTTTGTTATGGTCCCCGCAATCCACTATTTACGGGGTTTTCTTTGAACTTCCGGGGGTAAAGGCGGCCGGGCGTCCGCCGCGCCGTGGTCGGGGTAAACGATGCGGTTACCACCGGAACTGCGCCCCGCTAAGACAAAAGGAAAAACCGACGGGCAGCTAATACACCGAAATACCGTTTGTTCCGCAGATTTGTTTAACATTAATCGCGAACCTGTAGCCAAGACTTAGCGCACCCTGAGTGCCCTCTCAACCCTTTGTGACGTCTCGCGACGTCTCGCGATGAAAAATTTACAGATCGCAAAGAGTTGACGACGTCCCCATTTTTTGCAGCTTTCGAGGTCACCTTTCTTAAAGCCGCTGTAATTGCGGATTAAAGTCTTGTTCTCTATTTAGACAAGTGTAACGAATTGTCGCATCGTACATTGATAGTACATACGAATAAATAGAATTTATGCTACCCTTGTTTTCTTTCAGAATGCTGAACATTTTCAGAACCTTAAGTTCGAAGGTAACATATTTGTTTGTTGCATCGTTATCTCGAGCCGGGGGTAATTATAATAAAAGCAGTCGACCGGAATCAAACAGCAGACGGAGCTCGTGAAATCCGACCAATTTCGCGGTACGCAGTGTTTCGCTGCTGATAAGATTTCGCTCGGCTAGCGTTCCGGGAACAAGCTTCCCACTCTCGAAAGTATCAATTGCCGGGGCAGAGGAAAAAAAAGGCGGAAGCCGTGAAAGTGCTGAAAAGAAAATTCCGCCGTGAACGTTGCTCGGGGAATATGGTTGCTGTGCTACGAAACTCGACCGAAGAAGAGAGCTTCGACTCGACTCGACGGGGGCGCAGGAAAATGAATTTGGAAAGTTCAGGAAGTCGGGAATGAAATTTATAAAACTCGGGGAACGATGGGTCGGAGGGAAACCGTGGTTAATTGCGATTCGATTACATCGTTGCTGCGTTCGGTTCCCTCGTTGTCGGTGGGAAATAACCCTTCGGATTCGCTTAGGAAAATTAAGCGACTGGCGCGACGACCACGCGATTCCCGACGTGTCGCAATTAATATCGGCGCCTTGCCTCGAAACTCGAATGGGGACAACTGTGGTCGTGTTCTGTGTTCGGAACGCCGATGAAGGGGCTGGGGACACGGTTCCATATCCCTTGAAAAGTGTCACGAAACGAGCGCAAAGCCCGCTGAAAAGCTTGCCAGCGATAACAACGAAGGGGAAAACGCGAGCTCGCGGAGCACAACGCGCACCGAGCCAGCCTTTTTTCCTCAGATTACACCGCCACGACGCGACGGTCGACCCTTTTCTACGCTATACGTCCATTATTATTTCGTTCTCTCCTGGCAACACGTTATCTCCTTGCCAGCGACAGGAACGCCGGGATCCGGGTCGGAACCACGCCGTCCCCGTTCCCAATCTTTTGCTCTCGCGGTGTGTCTTCTGAATTTCCAGCCCTCGACCGGTGGAACAGCTCTTCGTCACTCCAGAAGCCCTGCTATTTACAGACAGAAGGACGGAGTTCTGACCCTTTTTATTTTACGCAATAGTAACGGCTTGTATCCCCAAAGCTTCAAGCAGAAACTCAAAGTCGTTATGCAGATAAAATTCATGACGTACCCACGAATCTACTGTAAAATAAAAAAGCCTACCTTCGGCTGCACTATTCAAGTAAACTAACAAAATCCAACTGTTCCTTGATTAAATCAGGCTACCCGTTGGATACGAGACAAATGCTGGAAGTTCGAAAAAGAGTCGCGCGATTGTGTCGGAAAAAGCAAATGTCGCGAGGATCGGCCTATTTTTAGCATTCTAAATTCCTTAATTTGTCCGGCTCGCGGAGACCGCGTCGATACCGGCGTGCTCGCACGCGATTCAATTATAATTACGCGCAAGTTATTCGACGAGTGGGTCGCGCGTGTCGTTTTCTAATTGGATGCTTCTCGACGGTAAGTGAGAAACACCTGATCGCAAGGATGAAGACGAGCGGGGGCCCCGGTAAAACTCGAACGAAGCCGACTGGTTCGCGCTCATTAACAGATTGAAAGGGAAAAATGATACGTGCCGGGTGTTTTACATCGGTGAATTACCAGAGCTTTCCCGCGGACGCGAGGCGGCTCGAATCGAGGTCGGGGGATACGCGGGAAGAACACGTACGAGCCGTGTTTTTCTCGCCGTTATGACCCTGTACAAGTTATTACGAGGGTGCACGAGGACTCCGGTGAGGATCCTTTAGAAAATTCCCAGGGTTAATAACAAAAATAAAATATCGCCCCCTTTTAAAAATGCAGCCGCGTATCCATGAACGTAACGCCGGAACGGCTCGTTAACTGATAACGCGCCTCTATTTTCCCTCTCTCCCTTGCTCTCTTTCTCTCGCTTCTGCTCCTCTCTTTCTTTTTCCCTCCCTCCCGACCAGACTTGTTTACATGGCCGGTGTTTGCGAGGCTCCGTTGATCTAGATTGGCGGAAAAAAGGGGGAGGATACGAGCGAACACCGAGTAATTAATACGATTGATTGAGCATACCGCTCCCCCTGAAACTATCATTTCAGAGGCCGCCGACCGAAGATTTTATTATATTTTAAGGCCGCGCGATATCGCTCCGGCCTCGTATTTACCCGCGCCGGAACTAACGTGCGCGCGACCGGCAATGTTAGCAAGCGCCTAACATGGATATACCCGATCCCGACGAAGATGGCCAACATTCACAAATAACGACGTGCGCCCTTTCAGGTAGTATTAACAGGATTATTTGACATTCGATGAATGTTTGTTTGTGCGCAGTCGTACGCATCTACGTACACACGCGTGCACGTCGAAAAATACGGGGCTGAAAGGCACAAAGCGACCGGTCGCACTGGATCGAAAAACTTAAAGAAAACCAAGGGAACAGGCGAATGATTAAACCTAGTCCACTCTCCGAAACCGATTGGAATCGTTGCAGGAAAGAGACCGCGGCTATATGTGTACTTCACTTTCGACGAACCGACACCAGCGGTAAACTGTTCCCAGAATTTACACGAAATATCAATATTTGTGAAACGTGGCGAGCTTTTCCTATAAAAGATAAGATACCTGATTAGATGTGGTTACTTGAGACTGGTTATCGAAGCTGTCGCGGCTACGTGAATTTTTATTGGGAAAGGATATCTAAAAATGTATACTCGAATGGGCGATCGGTAGGCTTGTACCGTCGTTGATAAGCAGAAATCGCTATATCAGATTACGTCGCGGCTTTAGTTTTAGGCTTTGGTTCGACGTGATACCATGAAGAGCAATTACAAATGTTGGAAAAAGGTCGTCGTAAATGCTGTCGAAGCTCTCCGTGCTAATTGAGCGACTATTGAATAAGCTCGGACATGTAAAGCGTTAAGTTACAGTTACCGAGAGCGTGTACAAATTATGCAAAACGGCAATGAAAATCGGTTGCCGGTTGATTTAGAAAAACCGTTCGAGCAGCGAACATAATTGATACAAGAACCTCGAAACACGACCCGAACAGTTAGGCTCGGCCTACCCGCCTCGCTGTTCGTCTAATTAACTAATCGTCACCGTGATCTTATCGATCTAATCCCGCATGCGACAGTTAGCAAGCCGAGCAAGAGGTATCTGCTCGTGCAATCAAAACGTGTGCCCGGCCTCGTCGGTTCGTTGGTCGATTCTTTACGGTGTTCTGCACCCAGAAACCCGTTATTACCAAAGCTGCGCGTTTTACTGGTCATCTAGTTTCCGGTTCGGCGTTTTGTCCATTTCTGTACACTCTTCGACGCTAGAACTACCGCGCGTTGACCACGATAATGACAAGATTGAATTTATACAGATCTCCTGAGGGGCTTCCTAAAATTTCTCATGAAAATATTAGAACAATCTCAATAATTGAAAAGATTAAATTTTTCTCGGGCCAGGTCGATGTTACCTGTCTGGTAGTTGTAACGCTATTGGCGCGAACATGAGCCTCATCCAACAATGAACGAGCACAATTAATCTAGCGCCCGTTTTCTATTCCCATCAGAGACGCCACTGATAGCGACTTTTACGAGATACAAGCCGCACGATTACATCATAAATGAAAGCATCGAATGATAAACTTATCAAAGCCCAGTTTTCCATTTCACGTTTCGAAAGTCTAATCGAGCAATAATTCATACGAGCCCCAGTTAGTAATTTCTATCTATCATTTATCACCGACGTGTTGCCTGCTAGTCATCGATGTCTAGCAAAGTTTTTCGTTTGTTTTGTGTATTGCAAACCACGAGATCCACGCAGCTTATGGCTGCTGCCCCGTCGAAACTGTGTCTGATGTATTAGAAAAAGTGCGCGGTTGCGCGCGGGGTCAGATAACCTCAGGGTTAAATATTAAAAGTCGCATGAATAAACGCGATAGTGCTCGTATCTTAGTGGCCAGCGTCCCATACATATTCATGTCTCTGTGCTCTTAGTTCCTGGCGCCGCACAGTGGAGAGGTAGAAGCTAGATGAACAAAACTATACTTTCCTGCCCTTCGACCTCAAATTGAACGCGAAATTTTCGACCCACATTTAGTCGAATGACAAACGGCATTTTCCAAACAATTTTACCATGTTTATATTAGCTCGCTTTCTTGTCTGTCTGTATGTTTGTATGTTTGTTTGTTCGGTACAAATTTTGCAATTGATTTTAAACTAACTTCCCGATGAGCTACAGACTTGAAATTTTGAACATAGCTCAGAACTGGATGACAATGCAATATTTAAAAAAATTTTTTTAAAAAGCCTATGCGTTTAGGAGATATAAATTATTAATAAATTTAACCGTTACACCTCCCCGCGCGACGCTCGGTAGTACACCACTCCGCGCGACAGCGCTTCCTACTCCACTACGCGTTCCCACTTTGACTCATCCCCACTCCATTGACCTGCTTCGCACCGAAGGAGCTCAGTGTGCGTTCGAGCTCCGTGCGGTGTTTACAAAGTTACTACGTATTATACTATAATGTTTGTTTATCAAGGAAAAGAACCGTTACACCGAGATTCTCCATCAAACCTTTATCTTTGTTTGTGTATGTTTATCACATACAAGACTGAAAAGCAGAAAATAATTATTTAGATAAAAATACATTTTTAAAAAATACCACGTTTTTAAAACGGACTAAAAAGCATAAAATAATTTTTCCTAGCCCCATACAGGTTCCTAACCCCATATAGATTCCTAACCCCATACAGATAATCCTGAAAATTTGTGATTGTGAATTTTGAATACCTATGAACATATTTGTAAGATTTAAAGCGAAAAACGTGGCGCGCATGCAACAGATAATTATAATTGATGCATGAATAGTTCACCTAAGTCACTAACAATTTTAATGCATTGCAAATGATATGAACTGTCGTGTGAGTTTTCTCAACACGGCAGCTACTCTCTATACTCCTTACTATTATCTTGCGCCCCACGTTTTTCGTTGTAAATCTTACAAATATTTTCATAGCTATTCAAAATTCACAATCACAAATTTTCAGGACTCTCTGTAAGGGGTTAGGAATCTGTATGAGGTTAGGAACCTGTATGGGGCTAGGAAAAATTATTTTATACTTTTTAGTCCGATCTTTAAACGTGGTGTTTTTTAAAAATTTATTTTATACTTTTTAGTCCGTTTTAAAAACGTGGTATTTTTTAATTTATTTTTTACAGGATCTTGAAACAATGAAAATGTAATCAAATGAAGATGCGAGATTGAATATAATTTTTAAATGTGAAAACACAAAACATATGTTACACGTGATCTATATGAAATGGTCAGTATACTGCAGTATGATATTGAATGATATTGATCCTTAAAAACGGAGGTCAAATTCAGCTTTCCACATTCTTTGTGCCCGACGAACTATAATTAAATGTTGTCGTGACAGTCTCTTAAAAAGAAGATATCAGCACACGTTCTAGGAGGTTTTCTTGGAGACCGCTGTTTATTATAGATTTTTCTGCTGCACCTTAAATTTCGGATTTCGTCCATCGTTCGAGACGCCATGCGGCAGTTTAGAGTTGGGGGATATCGGCGAGGTGTTTGCGACCCGCTGTTGTGCCGGTGAAAACACGCGAGACACCCCGGAAATTTACGTCGAATCCACCGAGGAATTTTATGTCGCCGGGTCACGTGCCGGCGGTGGTTACCCGAGCGTGCACCGTGCACCCTGGATGCACCTCATTCCGACAGCTCAGACGCCAGCAATCATCTCTCTAAAATTTTCGAAAAGTCGACAGCTGCGGGCAGTCATTTCCCGCAGAAGGGGACGGTTTACGATCGATAACGGACACAAACGCGCCCGAAGGACTATCGCGTAGATGGAGTTGTTTCCTTAAAAATGTGTATTTGGAAAAATGCACTCGGTCCAACACTCTCTCGATTTTTCGAGTGTCGTGTACCTGTCGGCTGTCAACTTGCAATGGAGCCGGTAACTAATTTCACAGGAGATTGCGCATGTCCGCCGCCTCCTAATAAACAGAGAGACCACGACGACGAAGCTATCTTTCCATCGACGAACGACCATAATGGCTGTCAAAAGCGTAATGTAGAGGCCACCGGGCGGACAGGAGAACGCGCCAGCGTGTGTCTCGTTCGAGCGGTCGCAATACCGCGCGAAACTGCGCGGAGATGCCGATAACGACGTCGTTACGTACGCACAGGCGTGACGACTGATTAGGATCGGTCGTACGTTCTTGCTCGGCGTTACTAATCGCGGGTCAACGATGTTACCTGCTACGATACGGCTTGTTCCGGCTTTAAAGCGGCAGTGGCAATAATTCGCGTCGAGGAATATATCGCGACGTGGCCGATTGCTCGACGAGCGTGCCACTAATCCTGCCTTGTCGATCTTCTGCGTTCGTTTCGCTCTCTTTCCCACAGAAAAATCCTACGGATCACCAGTCTCGCTTCTTTGTGCTTTGCTGTATCGAGCACAATCTTACGCTCGTGTCGCAGCTCTGCTCTTAATTAATGCTCGAGATGAATACCAGCTCCAAGTTGTGAATATCTGGGTTGTCAAACAGGCAAGTTATGGTCGAAGATAGTCTCCCAGGTGAAACAGACTCGGGAGAGCGGAGTTTTGTAAAAGTAGTTAATGCACTCGGCGCAAGCCTGTCCCGCCAGGTGCACTTACGATAAATTACTCGTATAAGGGATAGTGTAACGATGTTTGACTTGAGAATTGTGCGGATGCATTACAATAGAAGCGTGAATGCGCGAGTCCTGTACGCGTGGTCTTCAATGCGCGCCTGATGATAACTAAGTGCGTTCCTGGTGGTATCCGACTATGCTCTCTGACAACTGAATGTGTTCCTGGTGACGTTCCGCTGTGTTCTTAGCGATAACTTTTGTTTCTCTCCTCTGGCCGTTTCGCGTGCTCCGGAGGTGGGTGTTCCGGAGAGTTTGTTGGCGAGTTGGGTGTGCCTAATGTATGTATCAGTTCTATTCCTTCTCCTAAGTACTATTCCAGAATCTGTGAAAATCTCCGAACGAAGATATGCAGAAAACGCCTTCGAACTCGGAAATCGTTATCGGGCAACAAATTCTAGCTAGAAGAGACGTTCAAACTTGCGGCCAACGAGGAAACTCTACGTACACTTGCTAAAAAAGATCCTCCTCTCAACTTCGTAGAAGAGGGGACTATACGCGCTGATCTTTCGTTGTGTGCATAACTAAATTCTGTGCATGCAATTTCAGGAATTAGATGCACAGTTGGAGCGTCGACATTGGGTACGCGGACTTTCTGTGTGCTCTGAGGTTTCTGAGATGCGGAGCGCAGGCACCTAAACAATTCTACTTATTATTCATTAGCGGGAGTAGTTGTCGCGGGGGTCTCGAATTCTGTCAATCGGGGCGGTCGACTGGATTGAAAATTTAGCCGGTAGCATTAGCATCGCGGTGCGGAGGCGCGGTGGACAGGTGTGAACGATCGTGCGGAACGAATCGGAGCGGATCTCGGCGCGTCCCGTCGCGTCGGCGTCTATTTATTTATTAACGGCTCGCATCTCGTCGGATTCGGGATTATACGGGGCGGCATGGCATGGGGCGATCCCCAGCGTCCTCGTTACCGGCTTTAATCTTTTCGCTCTATCGTACGGATGATTTACTGGCGGCCGGACCGCATTACGCCACTCGATTTTCGCCGGGAATCAGTCGGCGCGTTAACACGGCCGCGCCGTAACGCTCCGCGCCCCGAACAACGTTCCAGCTCGCATACGTCCGGGCCGTGTTCGAATTTCGGCTCGCGTGTTGACGGCCAGCACCGTGTTTTCGTGTGCGAGAGGACCGGAGAGCCCGATCCACGCTGATAGCAGCCGGGTAGCAGAGGACGCGTCGTCGCAGACCGACCGGCTGCGTCGCGTCCCGTCGCGTCGATGTGTGACGCGCGAGCTCGGAGATCGTGTGCGACAAGCCGACCGTTCGCCCCGTTAACCCTGGTGTGGGTACGACAATGTTTTCATTAACTGAATACACGCCAGCCGTGGCTCTACGATCGGCCTCGACGTCGCCGCGTGGCTCTCACGAGGAACCCAGGCCAACGCATTTTCACCTGGAACTAATTCCACGGCTGGTGTCGTTACACATGCGTCAGAAAACAAGGTTTGAGAAATGACAGAAAGTCATTTAGTCTGCTTTATCAATGATTTCTACGTCCAAGTTGACGATGCTACGGTGGTAACGGAACGATTCCTTCGTCCTCGATGCAGTATCTGAGAGACTAATTTACGACACCCTCAAATGTCTACGTCACTTTCACTTCCCGGGTTCTACGACGACGAATGCCAAGTTATCGTCGAAACGCCTCAAAGACCGCGTTTTCTTACACACGCGCCATTTAGAACGATTCTAGTTCAGTACCAGTCTTAATAAACGTCTTACGACCCTGAGCGAGTTAAGCGTCGGCCGTGCCATAAATCGTCTATACTGTTTGCAGTGGACGTTAACGGCGAACAGAATTGTTATACCTGCGGCAAGAATTTTTGATCATTCCGAATGAAATATCGAGTTGTATCCTGACATAATTATCCAACCTACCGTGAAAGTCTCCTATCTAATTAATGATTCGCACCTAAAGCTACTGTTCAAGAGGAAGTGCAGTAAAATTCAATAGTAGCTTTTTTTTAAAACGCCAAAAATCTCAAATTTTTTTCAGCCGACTTTTATTCAATAGCACGTGTAGACATTCGCGCATATAGTGAGATCAAATTAATTTTCTAAAGAGGTTCTAACACGGTTTACAAATATTTAACTCGTTCCAGATCAAACACAAGTTCAGTGTGCCTGGTGAAGCACAAATCCAGCATCGTTGAGAGTAAGAGCAACGATGCCACGCCTCCCTCGGAGAAACCACGCCCGCTCTGTTCAACGAGAGCTGTATGAACAGTCTTCCACCTCTTCCTCTAATATCACTTGTTCCAGAAGGTAACTCTGAGCATTCCCAGACTAAAAATCGTTTCTTTCCTGTCTTACAATTCGGTTCTCCGTATTCTAGTGGCGTAGCCGTTGCCAAAACGGCATGTATGTTTAATTCGGTTTCCATATACACGCCCCGGCCACGTTTTTTCGTCGCGAGAGAGACTTTCCGGGATCGCGCGGCCGTTTGTCGGAATACATTTGCATGGTTCGCTTTTTCCGCGTGTTTATTTACGCTGCCGGCGGAAATTTGTGGTTCCCTCCTTTTCCAGGCCGTGTTGCGAATTCTCAGCCGAGTTTCCGCGTGGCTGGGGTCTAGCCATGCCACCCCCACCGGGAACGGGTTTACACGATAACCCCCCGTCGCGAGGTGTCGCGTTCGTTTCTTATTAATTAGCAGGACGGACGCGTGCCGGTGAAACGGAACACGAGCGGCGATCGTGGCCGACGATCGGCGAAAGTTTACGTCCCGGATCGCTTATGAATGCCGATCGCGGGGCCGCGAACTTCAACCGGTGTTCTTATCAGCGCGCTACATTTACATTCGCAACAAGAACACGGAGGCGGGGGAACGCTGGCTGCGATACCGGCGCGTTTACAAACGAGCGGAACGCCGCTGTTGAATTAACAGCCGATCGATATTTCATCAACGTTAATGTATTAATTGCCCGTTTAATTACCCCGTACTTTGATCCTTGTGTTCTGTCATAGCGAGTGCAAATCGAGCAGAAATCGCTTGCTCTCGATCGCCAAGAATCCCGATCTGGAATTCCTGTCGGGAGTTTTTCGGTCGGTCATGCAACGTCGTTACAGTTCGCTGCTCGCGTTCAGGCACCGTGAGACTTGCCTCGAGCTGACTCGCGCTAGATATGATAGCAGCTCGAGTGATTAATGCATGCTAATTCGGAAGTGTTAATTTGTAGACCCCAACGAGACGTCTCGACGTCAATTAACTCTCTTCCGACCCGATGGAGGTACGCCGTTTGTTCCCTTGCTCGGCCAAATTCTCTATCGCTATCTGTATCACTACTAAGTTCGCATTCATTTTCAATTTCACAAAATAAAAAATCCCACGCCTGAGTGAGTTTAGGAAAAGACTGCGGAGACTGTACGACACACGCCAAATTGAAGAGACACAGACCTACGCGAGACAAGATTGCTTTCATATCGTTATATTTATCTGTAAATAAAATAAAGATTTACAGATAAATATAGAAAAAATGATTCAGTAACATATTCAATATACAGGGTATAGCCGGACGGGTGGTACAACCGAGCAGGGGGTGATACTACATATAAAAATAAGTTCAAAAAAGGAATAACATTTTTTCGTTTGACGCTACGTTTTCGAGAAAATCGAGTTTATAGTTTCGCCAGGTTGGCGTGCTTTAGTATATGCACAAAGTAGAATTGGTTGATCATGGTCAGACGCGTCAGACGATTCCTATGCAATAGCACGTGTATTCGCTGCATTTGTATAATAATAATACCGTTCGTCCGCATACGATGACGTTCCTCGGTACAGTTCTATAATTTTTATAAAAATAAAATATCGAAATATCGGATATTTGGCTTTGTGAGCGAGTATGATCCTTTAATAGATTCCCGTCTGGCCGATCGATTCCGAAACGGATCGGCGACACGACGAAAGAAGTTCGGCGCGACGGCCTGTCTGGTGCAGCCGTAGCCGCATTAATATTTCGTGTCTGCGCGCATTATTCTTCGCGGCTGGCCTCCGCCGTGTCCTAGATTTCGGTTCTTCTTGTCGTAACGCGATATTAATGCGCGGAAAGATATGAAAGTGTCGTTCCCTTTTACCCGGGACGGTGGCGTTCTGCGTTATGAAATAACGACGTCCCGCGACTCCCGCGCGCGCTCCACGCCGGGATCTCGCGCTGCTGTTTGGAGCCGCGGAATATTTTTCACGGTGTACTGCCTCGAGCGGAGAATGCGCTCGCGCGCAAGCGCTCGCTCGCGAGTTTTGTGCAGCGGTATAAAACGGTCAAGATTACCGGCGACTTTTTTCACGGAACAACCGACGATATATCTTTTTAATATATACGTTGTTTTTGAAGCGGCACAACGCCGTGGCCACCCCGGTGTCCGTCATTTTTATTATTCCTCCGTGAAAAAATTAAGCGATAGCTCGGAATAAAAAAGGATATCCCGCGGCGAGATATCCTTTTCTCCGCGCGAAAAATAACGCGCCCAGGTCGCTTTTGTTCGCCGTCGGACGTCTTAACTCGTCGGACATCATGGCGGTCATCGGCCACCCTGAATTACTTGCGAAATGATCGTTACGATTTATTGATTTAGGAATTAATAGGAAATGTTAGACGCAGAACGAACTTCCTAGTTCGACGAGAAGGCGAAACGAATGAACCGCTGCATCAGAAGGTCTCCTTGACGCTGTACAACTTTCATTTGAAGTACTCTTTCGAATAACAAACAGTTTACAGGTAATGTACGGTGGCAGAGTTAGGCGACTCGCTCTGTATAGGGTGTTTTGGGAAATGACCGAGTGGAAACTAGGACACCGTCGCGGAAACGTTCTGGAAACAGCGTGCATAAACTGACGAGTGGTCCTTTTAGAAGCTATGGAAACTGTTGGCCCTTTAGCTTGCGCAATCCTAGTCGAGTAACCTGTAATCGGTTTCGTTGAGCATGTTCAATGGTGGACCGATTTTCGCATTGGTCCCATTGGTGCACAATGGACCGGAATTTGGTCGTTCGGAAAGACCATAATTCAAATTTGAATATTGCGAAAACTGTCTTCTACGGAAACAAATCGAACCTGTTTATTTTAAAACTCGACGCGAACACGAATTGTTCTGAATCCTTTTTGTATTCATCAAATGAAGATCTACAAACAATAAATTAACAACAATGGAATGCTGTACAGGAGTGTTTAATAAACGTTCAAATAATTATAATTAAATAACAATCGTTATTATCAATAATTACTTAATTGTGCATAAATATGACGACTGAAGTAAAACGCAATATACGAGCGTTGCAATGGATAACCTCTTAATTAAATAATTCAAGCAGAAATATAAAATATTTCAAGCCAGTTAAAATGTTTGTGTTCAATGTAGTTTTTAGACTCGGGATAGCTTCGAGTGTAAAATAATCCTCCATAGAAATTGACGGGAGAAACATGTATAATTAAAATGCTTACTTTCGAGGGTTAAATGGAATCCGCACTTCCGGTCAGCTATTTGGCACGATAATATTAGCGAAGTGATTAAAAAGAAAGTGTTCAGGGTCCGATGTTTAAGTATTAGTCAGCGTGATTGGGAAGAAAGCGGCTGAAGGAAGGAAACGTCGAACAGTCTGGTTCGGCGGGTCGGTCGGGCGATTAAACTCGTCGGGAAAAACCCCTTTAATACTTCGCCGTTCCTTCGATTCCCCTTTCGAACGGATAAAAGGCCGAGCAAACAACCGATTCCGTCACGGTTTCTGCAAATCAGCTTTCGCGAAGGACTCTGGTCGGAGAACGGGAGGAACGAGGACGCCAAGGACACCCGGAGGCGTGGACGAGGAGGACGCCGAAGGTCGAAGAACCCGAAAAGCAGCTAGGTGGACTTGTACAGTCGACGACACGACAAATGATCTCTCTCCCCTCGTGTTTCCCCGGCTGGACACGGGAAGAATCGGGGGTGGTTGTGCGACCAGGGGTGAATGCAGGAAGTTTCAGAAAAAGTTCCACCCTGCTCCGACGATTGCACTGGTCGAGGTCGAGGGCGACACGAAACCCTCGCGTTAAGCGAAATGTTTATTTTTAATGCACGACCAGGTCGCCGCGATTAGATGGTTATCGGTCGTTCCATGCGGCGCACGTCGCCGTACAAGCTTTGTCCTGCTCGAAAAGCGCAGATTCCACCGAATCCGGTTTGTTACGTTCGATCCTTTTTTACGGCCGAGACCTCGAACGACCCTGGAACAGCTTAAAAGAATCAAGGGAATAAAGCGACGCGGGGTGGTCGGATAGGGGTGGGCGCACCTGTCGAACGGCTACGAAAGTTAGACTCCAACGAGACGATCGAACTTTGGAATAAACGTCGAAAAGAAAGTTCCCGTTACGCTGCTTTCTCTGTTCCACGTGTCCTCCGGGTTCGTGGGCGATGAATTGAATATTATATTTCTGCGAAAATATCGTCTTGGGAGTCGTGTCTGTAATTTCTAACAAGTGTAATAAACTTTCCTATTACGTGGTAGACATTTTTTTCAACAGGAACAGTACTTGTTTCTGTCCGATGCGTTTTCGATATTCACGGGTCGATACGAATACCGAAGACGATCAAAGGATGAAAAGATTTTTCGGGAAACGGGAGAAAGGAGTCGCTAACGGAGAAATGTGGAGCGCTTTGTACCAGCTGGAACGGTCGGGCACTCGTTGCAGACGATCGTGGGCCGCAGGAACGTAAAACGCAACGGGAATGATAATTTATATCCCGGCGATTGTTTTTATCCCGATAAAACAGTACATTGAAAACGCAGCTCGCACGGGCGCCGGCTATAAAATTAATGGCCGTCCTATCTCAAAATTATCGACATCAATACGTAATAACGACGCGGAAAAAAGAGAACGGCGCCCGTGCGCTTGAATTTGACTGCGAACCTGCTGTCTCGGTGTACTATGTATGTATATAAACCGAAAGATTTGCTGGAAGACTTTTACAACAATTTTTAACGGATGCTTTAGTGATTTAGTTACAGCTACAGTACGAGAGTGACCAAATGAACAATTTAAACCTCAGTTCGTGTTAGACACGTTCAACGGTCTTATCCGAATGTCTAGCGCCGCGAATACCCCCCTTGACGTCTCGTCGGTAACGCGGCTATTAGATGTCTCGAAACGAGCTCCTGTGTGTGAATGTGGTGGGGGTATCCATCGATACATGTAAATAGGACCCCCTACCGATTTTAAATTGGTTCCGTTGTAACTTCCTCTGCGAGCATACATTGCGCGAATATACATTGTCTATCGCTTTTCCGAATATTCGAAACCGACCGGTATCGTCTCCCCTGTGAGAAAGCCGCGGTTTAAGATCAATCTCTCCTCTGCCAGAATACATATCACGTTGTACATAAAATAAAGACAAGTGGTGAAACCGTCACATATAGTTTCAGGACTTAGTTCGGGCTTTATAGTGTTTTACACCTGATTCCCGAGCGTTCACTTGATCCATTTTCCGCACTCGATCCTGCGCATAGTTATAACAGTTCGGATAATCGAGGCTCTGCTGAATCAATCAATTGCACAAGAAAGTACATTCGGAATTATGTCATGATTGGACTCGTATGAACGAGAAAAAAGTTAGAAATATATTTTAGTGAAAATTTTCTGATCATGCCATGCACATCTACTTCAGATACCGAGATATTATTGTATTCCTGAGGTGCTTACAAGGTTTCAGCGATGCGTGTCTCGTTGCTATGAGTAAAAACAAGGGACGCATTTAAGCGTGTCTCGACAGGGAGGCTGACTCGCTAAAAAGGGAGAAATATTTTCCAGATAGAAAACGGACGGTGATCGGGTAACGTTAGCGCAGAAAACAGCTCTCGCAATCAGCTACCGCCTGCAAACTTTCTGTCGGCAGTGTAAATACGCCGACAGTTCACGGAACGCGCGGCTGAGGCCAAGACTCGATGGCCAGGGTCGTGTTTCTCTTGCGTTGAGCTCGGGCGTGGATCGTGCAATATGAGCGAGGCGAAAGGGCTCGGCGAAACGGGCGAGCGAAGGGAGAAAGAAAGACGGTGATACGGGGAGCGGGAGATATACGGCCTCATAATTCGCTTCTAAACATCGCTAATTGCACCGCTGACCCTCTAAATCTTTTAGGATGCTATCTGCTCGCCTCGAAAATACTCTCTTCTCCCGTCCGCGTTCCGCATTGCCTCCTGGCCGACCTTTGTTCCGGCGGGTTCGAGGTGGCGCGAGGTACCCGGCTTACACCGGGTTCTCTATTAATCCGGCTACGGTTCATCCGTTACTCAGATCGATGCAAGATACCGGCTCACCTTGTTCCTTTTCGGATCAAGCAGGGGAGGCCACGTTGATTCATTTTTCAGTTTTTCACCTCTGTGATTCTTCTTGGATGCGACGTACAGGAAAGTACGCTAAAACATTGGATAAACTTTAGGACCCGTCTTTAGGACAGGCAGCAGCGGCGACCTTGACCTTGACCTTGACCTCTCTCAAGTAACCTTTATGCGGTTTTCGCTGTCGCTCATTATTCCTTAAAAAGTGATAAACCCCTTGACTATTAATTATTGAAATTATAAAAGCTTCTTCGTATTTTCATGCAGAAATAAATCAAGCTTTTTCCATATTTTAAATGAAGTTTATTAAATCAAGTATGTGCCGTTTTGATCGACCACCTTTTTATTAATTGAATTATTGAAAATGTTTTACAATTTCAGCTACTCTAGGGAAAATACTCTAAAAGCGAACAATGGGAGCATTATTTCGGGGATTGTTCTTCACGTTGGAGATACGTTTCGGACACCTTGCGCGCCGTGGAAAATAAAACGGGACAAGCGAATCGGCCGTGAAGAGTGGTTGTCTCAGGTAGGACGACCCGCGATGGACGCGCAGGTATCACGTACCCGCCGGCTACCCGGATAAAGTACCCCCACGCACGATAAACTCCGTCGCGATGGGGGAAATTGGATGAAAATTGAAAATTGAGTCACGAAACGGGAAACCGACCCGACCCGACCGGCCCGACCCGGCGCGGCCGACCTGACCCGGCTATAGCGTAATTATTTTGAATTGCGCTATTAATTCTAAGCAACCGCGGTGGAAACGCGTTTTCAACGAGCAAGAAAAATGGTGTATGGTCCTTTCTGCAAAAATTACGACCACACGTGACGCGATAGCCGGCAATTTTCGTTAAAGTATATTCTCGATGCTCAGAAACATCGAATTAGCTCCATCTCTCTGGATATTGCTGGGAAGAGCGCTGGGGGAGGGAGGAATTTTTTAATTTAATTTTCCGTAGCCGAGAGTTTAATGGGTTTGAAACTCTCGTATGGAATAACTTTTTTCATTCGTCCGCTTCCGGAAATAGATTTTAACGGTATTAAATCACCCGAGTGTTTCGTATCACTAAAAAATCTCTTGTTTCGCGCTCATAACTCAAGGCGAATTAGCTGCCCCCTCCCCATCTTCTTTCCTCGGTTTTCGCTGACGTCCGTTGGGCCGCGTTTTTAACGGGTCGAGAGCGGGCAAAGCCGTTTTGTTTAACTGAATTAATGCGATAACCTTAATGCAAATTGTGAGAGTTCATCAACCGCGTGACGAAACTCGCAAGAACACCACCGACGCTTCGGGCTTACACGACTCCTTGGAACTTTTCCGTGGGATCAGACCGAGCTGGGGTTGATTGAAAGAGGGTGAGAGGTATCTCGTTTAGTAATCTTGTCTTTTGTCGGTAGCGGCGGTTGGTGGATGTCCGTCGGTGGCTTAACTTCTAAAGGCAAACGCCGGGTCGGCAACTTGTCGCATTGTCAATGAATCTCCATTTTGTTTCTTTGATTTTGCAATGCCTCTCCGCGAGAACCGGGCGCTCTCGGACATTTCCATCGACTGCAAACCTTGCGGCTAAACAGGTACGTCCTCGTTAACCGCGTAAACTGCTAACGTAAATATAAACGTCATTCACCTCTTTTATATCGAAAAAAATTTCTACATTTCTGTTATGAATATTGCAGCGTTAAAGTAAATGTAGACGCAGAATAAATATAAATTCTTTGCCTTCTTCTTTGAAATTATTAAAGAGAAAGAAATTCTATTTATTGGAGCCGGGAAAAATATCACGCGGCAAGAGATCGAAAAGAGAACCTGGTTATTCAAAATAATATAATTTTTTCAATGTTTTTCTTGAGACATTATCAAGCTGTTTTATTAAATACATTTATAATTTCTTAGAGCAGCGTTATTTTCAAAACAGCATAATAGCTTTCGCTTAAAACACTGGAACCAATGGCAGTGTCTATCAGAATGTTTTTGTATATGCAATTTGTGTGTACATGTACTCACCTTTAATTACTTGGAAATCGTAATCGTGTGGAGTGTAATTTATATTCTCCCTTTTCATGTAGGACAGTCTTTTCTGAGCTGCACTCACATAACTGTATCGAATTTCTATTTGAAACATGTGTGCTCCCGTTGATTAAAGCAAGAAGACTCGACTCTTTGAAGCGAGCTGCTTCCTTATCATCGGGAATAGCAACATTCACTCACAGTTACACGAACCGCCTGCGAATGGTTCGATTTCTTGCTACCTCAGCGAAAGACACAGAGAAGCTGATGACAGAGTGCAAGACAAGAGACACTATGGCAGCGCTTTTCAATTTACTTTACGAGACGCTCCCCGAATCGAAAGGGATTTCTCGGTTTTATCGAGTCATAATGAAATGCGAGCCAGCGAATTACTCTAATAGGAAGCTCGAACGATCTTCGGAGCTTCTTCCTCCGACCCCTTCATCGTCGTTGTCGTCGTCCTGGTACCGGTTAATAGAACGCGGTTCTTGGCTCCTCATGTTTTCTCTTTGTCGTCGCACACCGGTGTAAATAATCGTTTCCTACTGCCTGGCTCCCTTTGACAACCGTGGCTAAACACTCTTGGCTTCGTCGTTAAATATTTTAATTAAGTCACGTTCTGTGAACAAATGTTTTGCCGGCAGCGGAGTCTTGTTTGGAATATCGACGCCGCGTTTCCCCGGGGACCTTCGGGATTCCTGGGTAAAATACCTCCTGCTTCCGAGACGACTGCGTCTGTCGTTCGTGTCGGGAGCGGCGGACAAGAGATTTTCTTTATTGAGCTGCGACGGGATTCTTTGATTCAATCTTTATCTTGGATTGCAGAACGCCACCACAAAAATTTTCTATTCTTCCTGTATATCACCGTCAACTTGCGCACAGCACTGCTGAGAGCCATTTTATAAGTCACAAACTATTCGGGACACCACCAATGAAACTTGATACAATTTGTATACACATCAAATGAAACAAGTAGAAAAGTTGAAAATGATAATTGTAGATTCTTGGAATTTTTGGGGTGGATTATTTCAAAATCGTGTAGTTAAAAATGAACGAATGAAAAAACCAACTACACTATACTATCCTGCAAATGTTTGAGTCTGTCTGTAGAAAATTTCTTGATCGTTGCGATACATTGACCGAATGAGATAACCAACTACACTATATTATCCTGCAAATGTTTGAGTCTGTCTGTAGAAAATTTCTTTATCGTTGCGGTACATTTTAGGGATTGTTTAAGTAGCTCGGAATGCGTTTATTTGAGGAAATTGGGGACGACGTCATCGATCAATCCCAAACACTTCAGCATCATGGGTTGGGTTTATCTTTTCCCTTTGGTATTTGCACGTAGCTCATTTCACGACGGGCCATAGGGGTACCGTTTAAACGCTCGCGTAAACCTGCGGGGCCGAAGCGGAACGACTGCCGGATCCTGTTTGTCGAACTTATTTTGGTTAAGTCACGTCTTCAAAACAAACCCCGGGCCGAGTGTGTATAGGATCGGGGCCGGGCGATAAGTCCGGTTTCGTGACGAGTGCCGTTTCTTTGAGGAAAAGTCTCCTTGGAGACCGTCTCCGCGCGGGCATGTTTTTCCTTTTAACGCGACGAGGCGGAATGCGCTGCGGACATCCCGAAAGGGACCTTCGCCCGACCACGGAGATCGTTCCCTAGAAATATCGCAAGGAGTTTCAACCCGGACATCGCAGTCCGTAGCGCAAGAGTGAAATGTTCCGCGCGCATTCAAAGCCGCCGTGATACACGCGCCAAGCCCGGAGGCGCAACCGTCTAAATTACCCGGCACTCGCGGCGCGAATAAATATTTGCCGAAACGCCGACAACCGGGCTCGTTTCCGCTTTTTAAATTGCCACGAAAATTCGCCGACTTTCCTCGCGCACCCTCTTTGTCGGACGTTGACTTTCCCGCTTAAACCTAGTACGTCCATTCTGCCAATTTGCTACGCTTTTCACTGATTCTGGACAAGTGCTGTGTTTCTGTGCTCAATATTCAGACGCGTGAGGGTTCTCCCTTATAGCGACAGCGAATCACCGTGGCGCTAGTCACTGAAATCCGGGCTAGAATATTTTGGAACAGTTCTACTAGTTGCCAGTTACCCAGTTCTTTTTATTTACCCCGGGAAACAATGTCTGGCGAAGTGGGTCACCTCTAAGACAAGAACAATCAGAGCTGTCCGCGGTTTAAAATCCCGTGTCGCCAGAAGTAAGTCCTCGCATTTGCATGTAACGAGGCTCGATATTGCCGCGCGTTCTCCTGTCACGGTGAAACAATGGCGGCGAGCCCTTCGGGTACAATGGCTGGCAAAAATAATTCATATTCCGTATTATTGCGGGGCGGGACGTTTAACGTTGATCGTCGCGCAAGAATCACGGAACGGAAAACAGCGCGGCGAGACCCGCATTAATTTAAATAACCTCCATTAATCAAACCCCCCTCCTGCCCCTGCTCGGACACATTCTCCGGCCCTTGCGAATCTTCGCGGAACGAGAGAAGAACCATCCCCTATTTTCTAAAGGACGCAATTCCGGAATCGGCCCACAATTTTGAACATCTCTGTCGTGGTTTTCGTTAACGCGTTGGGTCGAGACCGGCACGCAATTACGATCCGGACAATCTTCTTTAAATCGGCGCCGCGTCCTTTGAGGTACAAGACAAACACACTAATTGCCGGATGAATGAAGTATGCCGCGACGCGATATGCTCGCGTATACCGTACGCGTATCGCGTGCATCCTTTCCCGCCGTAACGCCGTCAATTACCGGCGTTCTTGCTCCTTGCCCGACAATTAATTAAACATCACGCGGTTCAGACAATTCCCTGTCCCACGAATTCAGCTCTCGTGTGCGCTACGACCAGGCCCGCGATCACCCGACAGTTTCAGCCGGTTTTATCTAAGGAATTGTAGCGAGGGGTTATCGCGAATCGCCGCGGATTAATCGCCGGACCCAGATACTTTTGAGACCTCCCCCTGCCCGATCCGCAACAAAACAAGTTATCGCTGCAGATATATAGCGGTCGCAAACACGAACGACATTCCTCTTTCTCTCACTCTCACTCCGCCACTCTCTGTTCCGTTTTCGCTCCTCGAACTCGAGGCTTTTTACGCGCGCGCACGCACGTACGCTCGCAAAAGGGGTGGCTGGGCTCGCGGCGGCGTGGCGCGGCGTGGTCGCACAGCCAGCTGGAAATATCATTCCACGATTAGGGGCGCGTCGCGTTCCACGGCAAGCAGGGCGACGTCGCTTTAACTCGGCGTCACGGCACGGTATGGCAATGGGAAACGTTATTTCTCATGTTTTCGCGATACGTTAACAGAAAACACGAGAGTTTCTAGTACGTACATATTACCGGCCACCCCCGCAGCACACCCTCGGCCCCAGGCGAACCGTGGCCTGGCCTGGCCTGGCCTGGAATCTAATTGTTCGGATACACGCATTTCACCGAGCGCCACCGAGTACACACCCACACTATTCGTTCTCCCACCCTCTCTCTCTCTCTCTCCCTCTCTCTCCGACGCCATCGCCGCACCGACCGGCGCGGCGTTCTGCTTTTCCCGTCGCGGCACGCACGTACGCGAACCACACCGACCGTCGAATTTTAAGCCCTTTGCATACCGGATTCCGACCGATTTGATGAATTATTAATTGATCGTTAAGCGCCGGAATTTTGTTCCGGCGCTCGCTCTGGGGAGCACCGACGCGGCGGCACGACCAGGCGTGTCATTCGAACGCGAGACGGAAGTTTGCTTGCGCCAGACCAACCCCTAACTGCATCACGCTCGACGACCAACGGACGCTTGTACTCGAACAAATGTACGGCAAAAAACAGCTTTGCAAGTTATTTAAATAATTAGTCGTTCTGAGCTTTTCTGATTGGATCTTTTTCGTTCTTTTCTTCCAGGAGAAGAGTGAAACGAATTTTGTATCCCATATGAATATTCTAGATTTGGGTATCACTCCATACCTGGTACCACTTACGCATTTTATCATATTAATGGTTTTAAGAATCTTTTGTTACTTGCGATTTGTAAGAAAAACATCAGCAAAAGCACTGTTTTCCTCGAACAATTTCAAATTACTGTTTTCCATCGTCCAACTTCGGTAACGAAAACTCATTTAAAGCGATCACCTAGTTTCCAGAAAAGTCGGGCAGCAATAAATCTTTTCCCCTTTCGATGCTAATGTCCCTAGAAAGGGCGATCGTCCAGCTCTTATCATTGCAAATTAACATAATTACACGTAGTTGCGCGGCGTCGACTCGCAAAGTGATACCATAGTTTCGGCGAGAGCAGCGGGTCGCGTTTATTTACTGTCGCGGAGCGATTTCTATTTACAGAAAACGACGATGACGAGGTTCCCGCGGCACCGGCGATGATTAATTTATGAAGCGGTTCGCGTTTCGTTGGAACGAACCAACGTAATCGTTCGACGTCCGTACGTTCTGACGAATAGCCTCTGAAAACGGGGGGGAAAAATGCAAGGTCCGCGCGATTAGATCCACTCGAACGATCGGTACGATGTGGTGTATCGTAACTGGAACACGAGTCGCGTTTTACATAATGCTTTATTAATAGTCCGTTTCGTCGCGAGCACCGCGACGATTGCGGCACGAAAGGAGAACGATCCTTGCCCGGCCGTTTAAGGCTCGGCTAATTACCTGCTCACGCAAAACGGTGAATTACGATAACGCTGGGGCCCGGGTAGAAAGTTTCGATTGTGTTCACCCCGGGAAAGTTAATCCGGCGTGTTCGGTGTGTAGGAGCCTTTAGCCAGGTCCACGAACACACAGGTGGCTATGTGCGAGTGCACCAGCACATGCGCCGGGGACACACGCTCATTATTCTGTACACGGGGTTTCGATCAAGCGCCACGAGCCACCGGGATTGTTTTAATGAAACTATTTCCTCCTCCCGTGTTCCGTTAACCTCGCCCCGGCGGCGACTCGGTCCGCCATCTTCCACGGTTTTCGAATCGTTTGTCGGTTTTTGTCCTCTTCTTTCTCCTCTCGCTTTCTTTTGCTCCTCGAGCCTCCCACGCGCTCGCCAAAGAAAACTCGCCGATTGATGGAGCAGATAATGGAGCTGCCAAGACCCGAAGACGGTCACGTCCGCGAAAAACGACAAGCTGGCTCGACGGCTTGTCCCCGATTGAAACCCGCTGTTCGATAAAAACCAGGATACTTGATTGCACTTTGAACCGAGCGAGACGCAGCCGCGCGGATCGACGCATCATCCTGCCCGATTATTACCCTTGCCACTGAGGCGGAAGATTTTAAGGCTGATCGTCGATTAATTGGCACCCTTAATGCGAACGTTTAATTGGCAGCCGACGCGGCGCGGCGCTCGCTACCGATCCGGATGCAGTCCGACGACGTGAACTTTCGAACAGAATCGTTCACCCCTCGATGACTGTGGTTACACTGTAATTTTCGACCGTATGCGACTCATACTGATCGTGTTATTCGATTTCGACGAGGCTGAACCGTTCTTGAGACAGTCTGTCCTCATTCGGACAGACCGAACGATCTAATCGCATAGTCGCCCAGCGAAACAAAATTTTTTGAGATCGTGATTCGGCACTCGACGTGTTAACAGTTTAAAACGTTCAGATCAGGCGCGACATCCTGTACGTGTAAATTCGGCACGATAGCCGACCCGTAAAGAATGCATCAGAAATGAGATCAAAGGATCGAGTGCTCGATACGAATCTGCTTTCTCGTAGCGAGATTCAATTTTGTGTCGGCTGGGTGCGGGGGATATCGGACAGTGATCTTGGTGTCGTTAAAGGCATCTTTCGGAAAAATTTCACGGGTAACGCGACACCGTATGCAACGGTGGATCGCGGTCATATTATTTGTTGGAGTATTGCGTGCGTCGAGGGTCCCGGTAATTGGATCTACGATCGAACCAGCAGTTTTCGCGATGACGAAATCCGATGCGAAGCCCGGATCCAGAAGCAGTTTCGTGGAGCGGCGCGCACCTGCCCCTTTTGACAGGTTACGATATCGCTGACGATAGAGCGACGTATTCGATGTGGCATTGCCATCGGGGTCGCAGGGAGCCCCGGTATGTGCAAGAGAACGCGTGTGTCCGCCGGTCAACGATATCTCGTATCGTCGCATACTCCGGCTTTAACGTACGAAAGGGACATCTATACCGGGATCGTGTTCCTCCCTCCCCCTGTTGCACAACCTACACGTTGCATCCTCTCTCGGTTGCACCGTGCACGTTGCCGCGCCACGGTGGTACCGGATCGCCCAGAGTACTTTCGCAGATGACGCGATAAAACCCTCGAAGTCATCAATACTTTTCAGTGCGACGATTTGAATGAAATATCGTCGCTGCGGTCAGGAGCCCGCGACGATTCGTATTCGTATTCGCGTCGCGATGTATCGGCCGTGGGGACCAAAACCGATCGGACGCATGGACGGACGAGCACGCCGGAATGCAATCGGAGAAAAACGAACGGGACGGCCGCGAGTTAATGACATTGTAATGAAAAAAGGATCGATTAGAGAATCTGGTCCGCGCACGAGACCGCTCCTTGGTATTCCGCTGGTGCGGCATTTTGAATTCATTCCGCAGGATCGTCCGTGGAGCATTCGCCGCTCCGAGCGAGAAGATGATTCCGTGGAATCGAATCGGAAAATTGGAGAACAGTTGCACCATTTTCCGAGATGCCTTAGGCTTCTGTAGTCTACATCGCGATAACACAGGATTCTGTAACGAGTTCAATACTATAATTAGTTATCGGAAACTGTATCGCCAGTTGAAGAATTCGATACCATCGAGCCTTGTCCCCGGAAAAAGTTAGATTCGTGTATCACCTTGTCGGAAACGTGTTGAACAGAATGGTGGACAATTTATCGAGCGGTTCCAGTCCCAATTGCTTAAGCACAGTCATATAACATGTAACCGATGATTTGGCTGCACGGAGAAATGAGTAAATGTATCCGGTGATTGGGTTATACGGCGCCATGAACTGTCGATTAGCGGGCTTATTTAATCTCGATGAACACATCGACGCGTTATGATTATTCGCGTATTAATGGTCCCGGCCTAGAGGGGGGAAGCGAGAAAGAGTAGTTGGTCGACAGTGAGAATTAAACGGCCGGTTCCGTGCGACCGGCCCAACCACTTTGCATCTTCGAAAATCGATTACGGGTCTGGCACGAGTGATTAACTTTAGGTTTAATGAGTCGCCAGGTTATTTTCCGAATTCGACGTTCCCGCGGTCCCGTGGTAATGAACCGATCGTACCTAATGTAGCGGTAATTAAATTTAAACGCAATACTAGTCGCCGGCGCACTAAAACCCCGCGATTCGATCAAAGATATTAAATTAGGGGATTCCGGACTGTCCTCTATATCACCGACACCGAACGGATTCTATTGTTACGCGCGGCCGCGATCGGATTCACCACCTTGCGATCCGATGCATCAAATGCTCCCCCAAAATACGACAGAACAGCTCGCTATTCTTTGAATGAACATGAATTTAATTCTATGACTTTAAAAAAATAATATAAGTACATTATCGCGCATTTAAAGTGGTTCATTGTGTTCCTGAAACAGTTGAGAGTCAGTGTTATAATCATTACAACGTTATCAAATGAGAACCTCTTGCGCGGCAATTATGAGCTAATAAAGGATCAGCTAAAGCTTTGTATAGTAATACCTATTCTCATGGCACGATTATTGCTCTAAAGCTGTGCAGACTTAGATGGGCCACTGAAGCCTGAAGTTTAACATCGTCTTTCAAGGAAGTACTCGAGGACCTAAGCTACTTGAACAACATTTGTCCTACGATACTTTTCTTTTTTCTGCACGACAAAAATCAAGAGCATTTTCCTGTTGACTTCACAGCTAGATAACAAATATACAATTCTCAATCAGAACTGTGTTATACGTTTACTATTTCGTCTTTGAACTAAAACGCTGCGCTCGTTTTCTGTTAACAGTTAATCAATCCTTATCCCGTAGCACCTCGTTCGAAGGGCTATCGTAGCACGGAACGGTGGGAAATCGAAAATCGCGGAAAGCCATTTCGCGGAAGAATGATCGCACGATAAAATCACCGCGGATCGGCGCGAACGTGAGCTTTTAAATCGTCGAGTCGCGCAGGATCGTGTTTGGCCGGTTCTAATGAAGAAATTACGCGGTGTAAACGAACGATTGGTCGGTCTGAAACGCGGCGGCGGACGCTCGAAGCGATCGTTCGACAATTCCGTAAAAACGAGAACTATCGAGGCATCGTTTCCTGGCCGTTCGCGCTGCGATAGTTTCATATCGACGCGATATTGCCGCAGTTACAACGATACGATGGGCTCCGACGATCGTACCTCGCCCCTCGAAGTGGCTATGCAAATTAACATGAGTTCTAGCGAACAAGATTGCCCGGAGAGCGAAAGAAAAACAGCACAGAACGGGGAGAGAGAGGGACAGAGAGAGACTCGAAACGAGAACGCGCTCGCTCAGTAAGAAAAGGAACCAGTCGGAACGACAGCGCGAGGCCCCGGTAAAAGGAGAACTCCGTGAACTTCGTTCTCTCGCTCGATTAACAAACGCGATTTTTTTCCCATCGGGCACGCGATATTTATGCTCGTGCAAAATAAGATATTAATAACGAACGGTAGATCGACCGTGGCGATACACGACGTCGCTGCACGCACCGTTCCCGCTGGATCCCCTGTCCCACTCGCGTTGCCGTCTTGTATTTTCCGCTTCACGTTGCACTATTATACAGTAGGTATGCAAGCATTATCCATACAACACCGTAGTTGCGTCCGAAATGAGCTGTGTTAAGCGAATTGCTACAACACGAACGAAACTAGTGCGAAACATGAGGTCAGGTCTCACGAATTAGCGAATGGGCGTTACTTTTTCATAATCTGCCTTTTCAGCATATAAGAAGTTTTGAGCTTCTCTCTGAAACTGTACGTTTCTTTGAGTAAAAAGTAACTGTTTCACCAAGTTTATCTCGGTCATCCTCAGGATTCGAAGACATCCTCTAATAGAATAATTGTTGGACATCTTCAGCATTCAAGTCATCAGAACTTAATCATCTTTGAAATGTTCTAAAAGAACAAGATCTTCAGCTAATTCGAATCATACATATTCCAACAGGCATTTCACGTTGATGACTCTATTGCTTCCATAGATGAAGATGCGAGATTAACATAGAGAAGAGTTCCCACGTCTTCATGACTTCGACGGGTCGTTTATTTCTTACTGAACGAAAACCGCATGGCCAGAATACCGTAAGGGTTGGCACGACGATCTGCTTTAACTTGATCCACCTGGCCGACCGATTTTCATAATGTTCGCGCACTTGTAACCGAGCTATTCTCGCATTCCGTCCCGTTAATGGGGTCTTTAACCCCGCATAGTTCACTGGTACACGCGGTACACCTGCTATTTCTACGCTGTGCAATCTCTATGTAAGTTATCAAGCTTTATGGTCTCGATCATAGAAACAGCTAATAAAAATCAGCTCGTTCCATTATCACTTCCAGTGGCACGTCGTCCAAACTCACTTTTGACTTTGACCCAGCACTTAGACCAGGTTGGGCCTACTTTGTGGGCCCTACAAAGGTGTTACAACAATTTTTCAAGTGTGCAGAGAAAAAATCGTACTAACTTCTGTCGAGCTTGATAGTCTAGCATTTTTTAAAGAGCCGCAGTCTAATAATCACGTACCTTAGAGAACAAAAATACTCAGTGATATAAATGACGTTACTTGGCAATGAACACTTTTCCAATGTTTAGTGGCATGATCGATTCTGACTATAGTCATAAATTAGATCCTGCACCTAAAACAAAACAAAGATCCAGTCTAGGTGTTTTTTTTTCCAGATGAGCAGCATGTGTGTCCACCGGATCGACCGACCGTCGAATTACCGCAATGGTGCGGTTTTATTACGCCGGACACTGATCCACAGTGTTTGCTATGAACTTTTACACTGAGTTATAATTGGCCTCTCTCGTTTCGTTCCCGATACAGTGAACCAGGCCGGGAGTGCGGCGCGCGGCGCGGAGGAAGCAAGCCAAAAAGTGGAGTTTTATGGTGACCCTCGAGGGATCCGGTCGCAAATTACTTTTTCGCGTATCCGCGAGCCGATCTTCCTTCGAAGGAGGAGGCTGGTCGCGCCGTTATTCCTGCGAGGAACTTGGCCAATAATTCACCGCGGTTCTATACGTGTACACAGTGTCCTCGCGTTAGACCGCCATCCACCAACGAGCCAATCGTCCGTGAAAGCAAATGTCTCGCGCGCCGGTTTCTCCGCGGTGCTCCGCCATTTTTCAGTGATCTTTATTCACGGGCATGGAAAATCAACCGGGTACCGCGCGATAAAGAACGGCACGTTGTAAAGCCGATGTAACAAATTCGCCTTGGTGGATCGATTCGCACCGAAGGAAAAACAGTTTTATCAGACGAGGCCGCAGCATCCGAGAAGAACGACGCGTGAAGTAATCGCGCGGCGGCGAGACCAATAAACCGGAGTTTCGCCGTAAAAAAGAGCGAATTAAATGAACGATCGGCAAGCGCGAGAAGCTGTCTCGAAAGTTTATGGGGGAACGTAATACCATCCCCGCGCGGTAAGTCATCACAATTGGATTGCTTGATTATGGCCGGAAAGAAAATCTACGTTTCATTGTTCGTGGGGACCGGCGTCTCCGGGAAACACGATCCGATCGTTAGACCGTCGGTTTTATTATTACATCGTTATGACCTGACAATGGCTTCGGTTTCGACGAGACTCCCGTCGAAGAAGTTCTTAACTAGCTGCGGGATCACACTGTACACTGTCCCGCTCGTTTCCTCCCTGGCTTCTTCTTTGAACTTTTACCTCGCCTATTTTCCGCGAAATTCTGTCCCCGGATTGTCTACTAACAATCCGAAACCGGGAACGAAGTCAACGGCCTTCTACCGCGATTCAGCTCCGAAACTCGTAAATACCGAATACGTTTCATTCAGTGCTCTATTGACGGCACGCAATCTTGTCGGTTTCAAAACATTTTAAAACTCCTTTTTATCCTTCGGATCTTTTATTCACAGGAACTCCTATGTCGAACGCGGATCAATATCTTTAAATTGGCAGTTTAAATATGCATTATGTTTCACAATATTGTTTTCGTTTAATTAATTAAGCAGTATACGTGTATTTAGCTACTTAAAAAACAATGTATTGTAGTAAAAGCAATTGTTTCAAATTAATACCAATCGAGAAACTATCGTTTGGAATGCATTTTAATATTATTCGATAGTTCATCGATGTTCTATAAATGTTTATGGTTGATTTTCTCAGGTACATCGGGGACAAAAATATTTTCGAGGTGCGTCGATTAGACCCCATAAAAATAGCTCAGATAACTACCGAAAGATAAGAAGTTAAATGGAATCTCTAGAGAGTTGGATCAAAGTGGACCCGAAGACCGTTGTCCGAGGGTTAAAGGTCGCCATCTTAATCCCGAGATTGTGGAAATTTATGCACTCATAAAATAAAGATCCCACGAAAGTTTAACACCGCGCTTCGCGTCCGCTAAAAGCATGCTGGATAAAATCCCGAAAATAGTTTTTCACTGGACACAATGCTATCTAGAATTCACCAAGCAAAATGCGCATTTCAGAAATATTTATAACTAGAATGTGAATTTATTAAAATTATTAATCGGAGCCGTAAACGGCCCTAAGCATCGTCAATTATACAGCTACAAAAATCCTCCGTTGTCCGAGGTTCAAGGGGTTAACATCTCGGGACAAGGAGTATCGGAGTGCAGAGAGCGCAATCTTTCGCGTTGCGTATAGGTACGGCGGAGCAAATGCAGTCCTGCTAAATTGTATTCGGGCCAAACGTCTGGCAAAAGGTTCGACAGCGCGCGCGGAATGGAAACGGTTTAAACGGTTGCCAAGTTGGTCAGAGTTTCGGAGTGGCACATGGCGCTGAGAGTCGCTCGAAAATAGTTTTCGATCTTTGCACTTTGTCAGGGAAATGCCCGTTCCGGGTTGTTCGAAATTCCGGCTGTGGACTGCTTATTCGACTATCAGCGACGTGATAATGGCAGATCGGTGGGGGGACGGAGAGGGCCTGACGATTCGCTGACGTCACTGGCTGGACACAAACACGAGAGAGAAAGGAGCGTCAGATAGAGGTCGTTTCGCGCTTACGCAGAAAACCTGCGACCAGTCGGACTCCTACTTGGACTCGGACTGGGTGCAAGGTAAATATTGTCTTTCGATATTTCTCCCAGTCTTACTTTCGGCGCATTACGCGCTGTTTGCTCGGACACTGAATAGATCCGGATGGAGATACACGGCAGCCGTGGAATACGACTGTACTAACAAGCATTTTAAGGGCTTATCGTGAACTGGCGTTCATTGTGTTCCGCTTTAAACACGGTAAGCAGAATCACTGTTATCTCTGTTCTCTTTGCTCAGCGCTAGCCAAATACCAATTAGAGCACCTCTGTTTTGACGAAGGGAACCCCTCGACTCGACAACACGCTATCGATTTTTCAAAACCGCTACGCTGTTAACCGGCGATTCTTCGTCGGACCGAATATTTAGAAAAGAAAATGTGCCACGAAGCTTGTTTGCGCGTAGCTTCGTTCGCGGGAAAATGAGATTTGAAATTGGAGCAGCGGTTTCAGCGCTACTAGACGCATCTACGGCGATGGAGCTTTTTCTTTTCGATTTAATAATCGGACAGTGGGATCGATACCGTGCTGACAGTGTGATAAATGATGGCGTAACGTCATCAATACTTGTTACCAGTGGAATCATGCAGGTATATGCAGACTATATTAATACGTGTTAGCGGAGCCTTCACCGGGCGAAGAGATTCACCTTGGCTCTGGCGATTCCGGGTCACGTGTCGCCCATACATTCACTGATCATTAGGATGTATTTGTAGCAAAATTCCTTTGGTTGGAAAACGCTTGGCTCGATGCAGAAATGGTTTCTCAAGTTTCGAACGAGGATATTTTTCCACAAATGTATAATAGTTTTACATGATCAGTAAATGTAAAAGGAGATTCGAAATGTGTCATTTGGATTTCCAGTGTATTCCAAGCGTTAAAATATTATTTCGTTTCGTCAACAGGATCTGCTTTTTCTGCGAAGTGTATCGACCCTGTCCAGTCCCTACACCGCAACGCACTCGTAACTAGTGTTTGCGTACGAGTATAACAGGGCCGGGCCGGGCGGCGCGCTTTTAGAATTCCACCTCGTGGCAGAGGGAATCCGGTAAAGGCCGGAGGAGGTTGCACCCGGGGCAGATGTAGCGGAAAGTAATATTAATCTCTGCAATTGAGGTAATTCGTTCTCGGTGAAACGCATTAACAAGGATTTTTCTTGCTCGAATTTCCGTTTCTCCGCGGGGCAGACGAGACGAAAGAGAGACTGGGAGAATAGGGGAAAACATAGAGGAGCGAGAGGGAGAGGGAGAGAGAGAGAGCGGAGTTTTGCGCGTCTGATAGGCGGGTAAATGATTCCCGGGTACATTTGTAATCCGGACAAACAGTCAGCCGACCGAAATTCGCAAACGCGATCCGCCGACCCATAATTTGAGGCATTACCACACGAAATTTTCCTATCTTCCGAGATAAACGCGTTGCGAAGTTTAATGCGGCACTTGCTGCTAATTTCGCCGAAATTATTATAATTTCGTTCCGGTTATCACGCGGCCTCGGTTATTAGTTTGGGCTCGTTACGCCTGTGTACGCGATCCGGCTGTGATTCCCGATCGATCATTATCTACGCGTAATCCCGATACGGGGATAGGGAACGGTCACGGAAATCCGGTTCGTCCTCCGTGGAGGCCGGGGCGCCATGATGACGATCGCCGAGCGATCGCTCGATCCCGTAATGAAAATTCCAGGCTGCATTGATATGCATCTACAAGATTCCGGCTGCGCCGGGCGCGCACTCCGCGTTCATTTCGCGCGATTTCAAGACTTTCCGGCGGAATCTCGTAAAAGCGAATTCTTCGCGACCAGACACCGCCTGGTGCCCCCGCGCACCTCTCGCTTGCACTCCCGTCGACTCTCTAAGAACACCTCTAAATCGTGAGAAAACGCCGGTTCACAGATATTCCGAAACGAATCTCGTTTGCCAACTGTTTCGAATACACTCTCGGGGTCGAGGATCCTTTTCGAAACGGAAGTCAGCGGGTGGCCGCCGCGCCGCGCCACGCCGCGCCGTAACGAATCCTTTTCAGGTTTTGCCAAACGATTTCTTTGACCCGTATCCTCCACGTTTCATAAAATTCTTTTTACTTCTTGTAAACTTTGAAGATCGGCCGTTCTGGACAAGTGGCGGCGATAAGATATCTTTCGATCTGTATTTATAAATTTTTATTGGTCGTATTTATCAGGCATTCACCCCTTCTTTATCGATTTTCATTGATCATAGGGTAAAGTGCCCGAATATGAACCTCATTTTGTTGGTCATTTTCTGATTCTTTTAGAATGCTCTTTTTCGTCCGAAAAAATTACCAGTTGTAGATGCATTTCCTCCCTATAAGATTCTGGGGTCAAGTTTGTTCAAAAATTAATACAGCTTGGGAAAAATATTTTTTGTGGTGTGTCATTTGCAGGTTCCAGCGAAAGACCTAGTGCCATATGCGGCACCCACACCAAGAATGTCAATAGCTATACCCATATTAAGGAACCCATGGTAGTGCCATATTGACAACTCCACGTGGACTGATAATACTAGCTATGTACTGACAAAAACAAAATGAATTTCAGCCCAAACCAATAGTTGACAAATATTGATACAAATAAACTGAAACTACAGATATGTTGAAACATTTCAAAATCACTTACCTTCCTCGAAAAAGATACCATCGAAAATCTAAGCACAAAAATATTCAACACGTGGAGACACAATAAAACTGGCGGAGCATCGATACTAAAATCTATAGATATTGCGATTGCACTGCACACTGTTGAGTAAACATGGTAAACTATTGTTTGGGGATTTTCTCACTAGAGTGCGACTTCTCCTTTACAAGATATAAGGTAGTACCATAGTAGGCGACTATATCATATTTGGGCACTTTATCCTATATTTCAGACGCGTTTCAAGCCCTATTCACTAATTTTCATTGATCGTATTTTTTAGGTATGTTTCAACCCTTACGATTTTCACATTATACATTACACAGCTCATACTACAATTTCGTTCCTTATCCCTAGTTAACGGGACCTTAGTTGTCGACTCTCGCCGATTTATTTCCACTCTCCGAGACTCATTGTCAGAGAGTGACCTTGGCAGTGGTGGAGGAGATTAAAGTCTGAATTAGAGGTTCGCTGGTCTAATTCATCGGGCCGGTGTGCAGGCGATGCAGAGTGCGCCATAGAGTCGAAGTGGACGAATCGATCGTCGGTGCCGGGCCGTGGGAATATCAATTCATTTAAAAAATACATTTGTAGAGTGCACATTTCGTTACGGCTGTTATATGGTTGTGTGTCGCGCTGTCCTCACGGTTTTCGGTTCGATGCGTGGCGGGATAAAAAAAGAGAGAGTGCGAGAGAAAGAGTGCGATAGAGAGAAGGTGGGCGGTGTCTGTGTCCTAGCGGCACTTTCGCTCTCGGAATCCCATCCATTTCATCGGCGAATCGACTGCGGATCCGTTCGGAACGGTTTCGAGTGTCCGGCCGTGTGGCGTGTGTGTACACACGGCCGCACACTGCTCGCGCGCGGAACGCGGACGCGTGTGTTTTCGGCGGTTGTTTTTGCAAATTCCGCATTCCACCGATACCGAATCCGATGAAACGCGCCCGTGACAAAACGCTCCGGGTATCGGGGGAGAAAAAACCGCTCGGCTGGATCTTGTCGGCGATCGAGACTCGGTGACAAATAATCGGCCGACATCGACGATAATCGCTGGGACCCGCGCTCGCGCGTCCACACCGACGTGTTCGCGCGTACGCCGCTTGTATCGTCCCGGTAATAGCGGCGCACTCGAGCGAGCAGTGAGCCTCTGTAATTTGCGCTCTAATTAGCTACACGATTCTGGGAATTAATTGAACCGAGTGTTGTCACGGACAGTATTTATATTAATAGCGTATCGCGGGCACGACAACGCCGACTTGCTCCGCTCGAAAAGTATTTCGACGACGATTGCGCTGCCGGTTCGCGTATCCGAAATAATTGCGAACGGCCCCGATGAAAACAATAAGATGTCCACGGAGTGGGATTCGCGCGCACGCGCTATTATTCAATTCGGCGATAAATAACCAGCGATGATAATCGATGACCGATATAGCATCGCACCGGTGCACCGAACCGGGGAGAGACTGTAATTTGTGCAGTAATTAGTCCATTCTAGATATTAATTGGACCGGGTATTGTCGCGGGAAGAATTTATAGTGACCACCGCTTCGCATCATAATAACGTTGTAATGGTGATAAACATCGTTTTAAGGCAACGATCGCGCCGTGAATTATCGATCCCGTCAATCTCGTCGACGATGATTCGTTCACTGTTCCTTGCATCCGGTTATGTTACGTCGACTCCGCGGCTTCGTCGAGATAACGTTCGCGGTCTGGAGGAAGTTTTCGAACAGAACGCCAGATTCAAATCCGAAATTTACGGGGCCGACGCGCGCTGATTTTCTTCTGTGTTCGAGATTCAAATTTCCTGCTGAACCGACCGCCTTTCCAGAATTCCTTTTTCGTGTAATTGCGCGAGATTCCCACGGAATTAGATTTCACCCGGCCGACTTCGATTCGGAAGGCAGCTACCGGTAACTTCGTCTGCATAAGACAGAAAATGGACCGACTCTTGTGCAAATCGAAATTTGAAACCGATGCGCACCACTGTGTTATGGGCGGTTGGTTTTTAACGTGTTTATGGCTGAAAAAGGGCCTGCAAAGCTCGACACAGATTTTCAAACGAACGTTTTATTATACACGATGCAGTGTTTTGTTGTAATCATAATACCGAAATAAAAACTCGAACATCATTTTTTCGTCGTGAGTTTCGTTTTCGGATAATCGATATTGAAAGTCTGCCTGTTGCACACCTATCCGCGCGCTTTCAATAAGTAGAAACGGCAAACAATGGACAGACACGCTAGCTGAGCCCTATTCACTAGTACGCATACGCAACCGAAATAGAACAAAATTTTTCCGCAACGCAAAGCGAACCACAAAAAGATTGCATCCTGCGTTCCCCTCATATTTCTCCATGTAATCCCTCTACTCTTTGAGCTGTGTCATCACACATGTCGCGTGCTCTAACGTCCCTAACAGTTAGTGACTCATTATCATAACGTGGGTTTTATCCTTTTTTACAGTAAATGTATAGCAGATGAGATCGTTTATTTCCTCCTTGCAGTAAGAAGAGTATAACGAGTCTCTTATTTCATGATGAATATTAATTAATTCAATTCGAATTTTCATGAACTTATTGTAACTTGTTTTATCGTGCACAGAAGAAAATTTGAACCAACAATAAATGAATTATGTGTAGATAACAGATTTACGACGTTCGACATTTGTCATTCTTAGCTATAGCAAATCAGGAAACATTGTAGGCGTAGTTATGTTCCATGATAGGTGGAAAGAAAGCTGGGCTATCTTTGCGGCATTGATCAGGAATAAGCGGCGGTGCTAAAAGAAGAAAAAGTTGAAGGTGACTGAAAATGTACAACCCTGAAGATCTCGAAGTGCGCCAAAATATATGACCTTAGGATCTGCACAGTGTTACGTCGCAACACATATATATTTACATACGTAGAAATCCAATGAATAGTAATGTTCATAGGTTCCATTTACGGTCCGGAGTACAGAATATTCGATAACATTGACCTTTTGCTGCGAAGACTAAACCGTCTTTTAATAAAGATTGAAAGATCAAAGGCAAGTGACGCACGCGTAACTATCCCGATCTAAAATTAATCGCGACGATGCTCGACTTGAAGGCGCCGATTAGGCGTGTGAAACGGCTTCGCTAGATCTAACCAATTTCCGGATGGTGACCGTGTCTGGCCGATTAGGGGACTTCCTTGAAACGCGAAAGAATTTGCAGCTCGTCCTCGCCGGAAACCAAACCTGGTCTTCAGCCGTCCGGTCTCGTTCGATCGGGCCTGCGTCATTCGTATCTCCGGCGATCTCTTTACAATGTCTTGGGGCCCGGGGCCCGAGGGCAGTCCCAATTTCGTCCAATTATAACGACACCGCGGCCCGGAATCTCTGGCCAAGGCTATCGAAAAACCGTCGCCGCTGGGCAATGAGGCTTCCCGGCTGGTATTTTTCCGAGCTAATAGACCGTGTGATCAGGTTTGGCAGGATTGGATATATAACGCGAATAAATTGAAATTAAGTGCGCATCCAGCGGGGAGGCCACGCACGCCAATGTTACCGCACGGTGTATTATTTGATTTTTTTCCTCGTCGGATTCGGGCGCGGCGAGTTGCGTTGCGTTTCGATTGGCCGCGAGACCGCCATTCTATCCAATTATAGCGATACGCCCCGCGTCCCGGCCCGACCCGGCCTGGATATCAATAATACACCGACACTCGATCAAATTTACAGTAGCGCGCGCGTTGAAAAGCGCGCACACGCGAGAAGGGGGTCGAGGGGGTAAGGGGGTGGTGGATGATCGCAGCGGGTCGGAATTTTTTAAACGTTTTTTGACTAATAGACCGGGATCACGGGCGACGTGCCAATTCGTCGCTCGGTTTTCAACCGTGTACCCGTCGAATGACGTCGTTGAACCGACGCGGCGCGTTTCTATGGGAGGCATTCGGAGCTCGGACCGCAGCGTTTGGTAAATTTGGCCACCCAGAGGTAAAGCAACGGTAATAAATGAGCGGCGAGCGCGCTGCCAGCGTGCCCGCTTCCAGGTCCAATTTCCCAGGAGGGTACACCGGGCAAAACCGCAGCCTAAAAACAATATCCTACTGGTACGGGCCAGTGACAGTGCCCGATAGGCGGCTATACCGCCACGATAACTTATCGCCGTCCATCTAACATCCAAAAAGGTAATAACCTCCGTGACGGCGGCCGGCTGCCGCAAAAACCGGCGCCGTGATTTCGGAGATCGACGACGCCGATCCGATCCGACGATCGCCAAAGAAAAACACGACGGTTATGGCCGACGGAAATGGAACTTCGTTTCCGGGGACTTCGATCGCGTTCGCTTCGCTCTCGCACGTTCCTCGAAAATACTGGCGCAAATAGTATCAGGAAAGTACCGTAGCAACTTATGATTTACGTTCCGGCTAGTTGTGTTTCGTTTGTGGTAGGTGTACACATATATTTTCACCAATTTAATACACGAATTATAATTATAATTATACACGAGTTATAACACGCGAAATATTTTTTTAAGGCTCATGTTAACACTTTGCACTCGGAACTTGAATCGTGTCAAGATGACTTTTGGAAAGACAAAAGAACTAGTCGAAGTCGTAAGAGATACTTCTGAAAGCGATTGTTCGAGCGTATCGCGGCCGCTCGAGCAAGCCCAGGAACGAGTTAGGGTGCCCCCGCAGGAATTATCATGCAATCGTGGAGTGGAAATCTTCGGAGTTTTATTTGGCCGTGCCGTCTCGTCGACTCCTCGAGTTTTCCACTTGTGTGTACCGGCAAGTTCTCTCGAAAAATTCCAACGGCAAGTCAAGCGTGTGTTCGTACAGTTTCCGTCTCGCGACATTCGAGGCTGCAGTAACCGAGCGTTTCTTAGGAGAAAAGGGGGGTGGAAACGCTTCAGATGGAGGTAGCTAGGAGGAAGGCAAAGAAAGAGAGAGAGAGAGAGAGAGAGAGAGAGAGAGAGAGAGGATCCGAAGATGCACGTCGAAAGAGCGGTGAATTCTGGAGGGTTTGTCGATTTACTACTCGAAGATAGATAGTTTACTCGAAGTCTGAGCACGAAATGATTTCGGAGCTACGGGTGCGGCAAGCACTTGCCCCTTCTATCTATTTCGACCCCTGTTTTCCTCCACTCTCTCCTCATCTCTCTGTCTTCTTCTTCTCTCTCTTTCTCGTTTCTTCATTGAGAGCGCTCCATCAATGTGGACGTCTACCGCCCCCTTCTCTCCTCTGAAAGCAGCCGAGTTCCCCGCGAGCAAAGAGCCACTGCGGACATTGGGTTGTATTTCATAAAGTGAGAAGCCAAGTTCAGGCTCGGAACTTCGCCGAGGTCCGACCAGGACGAACACTTTAATACAAGTTTTCCATTCAGACCGAGGGGACCCTCGGCTCCCTGTTTCTCTCGCGGCGCGTTAGTTTATTAACTAGCAAAGAGAAACCGGCGCCGCCAGCCGAGACACGCGAGCGTGCAAACGCTGGTCCGGCACTCGCGCGACCACCGAGACCCGGCAAAAACCCCGCTGAAACCGAGCCCGTGTCGAGGGAAGACGTTACGCGACACCCTCGCGAAACTGTTATTTACGAGTGCAACCGGCTACCCAGGCTGCAACGCGCGCGATGCAACGCTTTAGCTCCCCGGAAAACCTAAAAACCCGGCACCGGTGATCTCGTTGCTTCTAATTTCGCTCTGAATTCTTCTCATTCCGAGTCCTCTATTTTATAATTATGGCCTCTACAAAGATGTCTCTGTAAAAATTACTAATACGTTAAGTGTCGAATATTAACCCCCAAAATGTCCACAATAATCATAGCGTAACGTAATTTCGACGCCTTTTCAGTTAAAAATGCTGATGTATGTAAATTATCGTATCCAAAGTAACTAAACGTCCACGTCCATTTTCCTAAAAAAATTGCACGGAAGAACTTGATTTGTCGCTCGTTTGACCCCGTTTTTCTAAATTAAGCACGGTTATGGAGAGACCTCATTTACCCAAGTAATTAAAATTCCAATCGCCACATATTCGCGTTTCCCACGTTCACTATCGATTCCGAATCGTCGAAATGTTAGATATTAACGTCGTCCTTCCATCCATATACCGTTCTTAATATGCGAAACATCCGCAAACGAAATGAAACTTGTTTGACGGTATCCCAGCACATTTCATGCGGAATTCTGTCCGATGTATACGTTGGTCCAATCAGCGTTTAATCACTTTCCACGTTAATTTATCTCCTCGAACAAATTCGAAGTTCACAAAGCGATCCGGGGCGAAAGTATCACGATCGAGATACCGAACCAGCTACGATTCCGATGTATTTCCTGAGAGGTGAAATATACGTGTGTCACGAGTGACCTTATTCCACTATCCTGGTTACATTATGATAAAGAGAGCGAGTGGATTAACGAGATTAACCCTCGATAAATACCTTCTCGCTCTAATTTCTATATCCCTTCTATATTTCCACTTTCCATGGAACAATTTACAGTTTTATGAATAATTTACCGTCTGCAGACTATTTATAGTTGTCACACGATTATTATCTTACGATCTAATAATTTTATTAAATTTTGTCCGACGAATTTATCGAAACTAATCGAAGAGACTGAGGAACAGTTGTTCAAGGGAGTCTCTCATGTCTTTTCGAGAGAGGTATATCTCTGAAATGAAGATGCTCTCGCAGGGATGTCCGCTCGAAATCATCGCGGAACGTCCGCGTAGATTATAATTTCAGGCGAGCTCGGCACGCGCAGCGGGATAACCAGAGACCACTCATTACCAGTTAGATGTACAGGCGTAGAAAAATGCTGCGATAATTACCTGGCAGTGTCCGGGTAATGAGAAATTATTGGCAATAATTATTCGCGGTCGTTGGATGCCAGCGGTGCACGCCTTTCCCGCCGGCTTTCGGTATCTCACCCGGTGTTCGACGTCCGCGGAAGAATTCTAATCAAATACTGGTGAGAGTGGAGCAATTAACCATTTCTCAATGTTTCGAAAACACGCTGGCTCACCCCAGGCTGTTCCTCGCGCGTCTACTCCCTCGCCTTTCTATCCCTGTTCGAGCTCTATCGCTCTCGGTTCGTTCTCGCGCGCCTCGCCGGCACGTTTCACGAGCTTGCATAATTAAGGCACATAATTTCTTGAACCGTTAAGGAATTACTGCAGATACTCCGGCCCGACCGTTGGCTTCTTTTCTTGAACTGGTTCATCGGTATATTATCCAGCCGGCGAGCCGCCCGCGGTGAACGAAAGCTAAGGGAGGTTTAGACATTTTTCTACCTTACACCGAGAAACCTGTTCTTATTTCGCGTTTACGTGCACGGTGTGCGTTCTCTCTCTCTCTCTCTCTCTCTCTCTCTCTCTCTCTCTCTCTCTCTCTCTCTCTCTCTCTCTCTCTCTCTCTGTCTATGTCGGGTGTCGGTCGAGTTCACTGCCTTCGGCGCTCGTACTCGTCCCTCGCATGCATTACTCCGCTAATTATCTTCCATACGATGGAATCGTTATTGCCACACTCGCGTGGAATTCGCTGACGCGGCTTCGCTGACGCTAATGGACGCGCACCTGGTCAAATAAATGTAGTCGATTCGAGGGAACGCTGGGGTGCCCGACGACAGCCTTCCTCGAACCGATAGAAAAATATCCTGTTGCTGCACTCTGATTCATCGGACTTGTATCCCGCATGGGGCTGACCATGCAGAGGTAAAAATAGGTGTAACTTTTTTATTCCTTGTACGAAAGAAACAGTATTCTAGCAATACAAGTGTAGCATCTTGTTGTTCCCATTCAAAGTTTGCAATTATCCAGGGCAATTATCCACGACGCCTCGTGGCAATAATTCTCTGGAAAAAATAATCATTTCCAAGAGATACAAGGTAACGCAATCCGGATTGGAAAATCACGGCAAATAATTAATAGAAGGCATATTAATCGTCCGGACTTCGTCGAGGACGGAAATTTCCAGTCTCGCTGCGTTGTCATAGATGTGCAATCCTATTAAAGACTGAGCCGGTCTTACTAAAGATCGAGATTTCCCGGAGACCCTCTTTTCTCGTCGCTTTCTTCTTCTCCCTGGCAATTGCGTCTCTCCGCGAGGATGAAATATCGAGCACAAGTTAGCCACTCGTGTTCCGATGGATTACTCGGATACTTGAAAAAGTTCGGAGAATACAATTCTCGAGCTCGCCTTTTATTTCCCAAAATGAAATCAGTAAACAAGACGCAAAAAAAGAGAAGAAGGAAAAGGAATCGCGGAAACGTTTCATCGGCGGTCTCGTTAGCGCAACAAACCTTCTTCAACGGCGAGGGAGAACACATCGAGTTCTTGTCCCGGAAGAAATAAATTCTTGATCAAATATATCTCGGGGAACGATCTTTGCTTTTCTCTAACGGTTTTGATGAATCAATCCGGTGAAAACAAGTCTTGCAATCTTCTTACAGCGTTTTTACCCGATTCCATATTTCATCGTTCTCTTGTTCCAGACGTCGCGGGACTGTGTGCCCGCTCGATTCCTATCTCTCTTGAACCATCGGGCTTAAATCTTCCTTTTATTTCTGTTGCGCCGTGTGACAACCGAATGGGCTATACCGTTTTTACACGCGGAACACAGTAATCCAGCGAAATGATTCAGTATTAAATCACCCGGTGGTTTCTTCGCGGCGATTCGCTGTTACTAGAATTCTCGTCGCCGCGGATTCTCTCCCTCTCTGCTTCTCTCCCTCCACCCCGACCGATTCTAAAAAACCGACGCTATCTCCTGGATCGATCAAAAATGAATTAGGGTCCTCCTGCGGCCGATTCGACTCGAATACGCTTCCGCCTCATTTTTCTCTTCGCCGCCGTGCTCCTTCGACACCCGGGCAATATTTCATCCGCGGTTATTCTCAAATGTCTATTAACGATGTCATCATAAATTTGTCTTCTATTTCGTCGGTAATAACCGTACATCATCGTTGAAACGCAATGAGGAAAACAGTGTCGTAAAATTTGCCGTCTCGCCTCGCCTAACCTCGCTTTGCGGAACTCATTTTCAGTTATGTTAAATTCGAGGAAACACGACCTCGTACCCTCGCATACATCAGTCACGTACCCCGATACAGTTTCACTCTTTGACGCTCGTTCCCTTTCGAAAACGGTGATAAAAGAATTCATTCGGTTAGTTCAGCTTCCTTCTTGCATTATCTTAATAATTTAGCTCATCCCGAAATTTGTTCAGCGATTATATTTCTGGTATTTGCAAAACTCGAATATTGAGACTCAAAATAGTATCGAAATTCTGTTAAATTTTAATATTTTTTATCGATTCCAAGGTTGAGAATATATTAGATGTTTGGGTACTACACGATCTAAGAAACAGCACGGACCCGAGGGTTTTTCTTAGCTCAAGGCTTTACTGTATATCGACATCAACAAAATAGAATTTTATTTCTATTGAAAAGAGATTAATAAGGTACATATTTAGTAGATTGTGGATGAAATCTTACACAGCATGGTTCCTCCAATAAAAATCACAGAAAACCATTGAATTCGCTCTGTGATTTGATAACCTCGTCCCACTTAACTTCGTTGTCTCTGTGACATCATTCGAAATAGTAATTTAGCTAATTCGTAGCCGGCGCGATTCGTTAGGTCCAGTTTCTCCGAGCACGCGTCTCGTTTCCCAATCTTCGTAATTATCCAATCCATTTGCCGCGTTAATTGGAGATGCTAAACGTTATACACCATGTCATCTGAATCGTTAGTGTCTCAGTGAAAGCTGCTCCCGGTTTTAATCACGTGTAACTACACGCCGACGGGCGCGTGTACACGTTTCACCGGTACACGCGAGTGTCATATTCATAATCTGTCCGGTACGATTTCTCGGCGACGGCGGTACGTGGCCCCAATTTTATATCCCGGCTCTGCCATCGGAGAGCGAATCTCTCTTTGTTCCTCGTGCAAGTGCCCTCATTCAGCTCTATTTCTCGCTGACTAATGACATTAACCTGCGCCCGCCAGTTATAGATCGGTACTAATTATTCTTGGTGCTCGTAGACGCAGCTATCTCGCGACGAAAAGGTTGTCGGTCAAACGAAATATGCAACTCGCCCACTTAAAATACATTTAACCAGGGGTTGAAAACAGTTATGATATCGATTCCGGTTCTTGAAACAGTTATGAGAACCGAAAAAATTTTATAACAGTTATGAGAATATCGGTTCTGGCTTATATCGGTTACGGTTACGGTTCCTGAGAACCGATATTATAACTGTTATTTTTCGGTTCTGGATTTCGGTTTCGGTTCCGGTTCTTCAGACTTCAGAACCTATAATATCCCGTATCGGCCGCACATCGTTTTTGCAGTTCTGCAACTGATATTTTTTGGTTCTGTATTCTATATCTTACCGCATAAATGTTGTACGTCCTCATTTAGCCCTAGTTCAGACACGGCGGAAACCGAGCGATTTTTGTTTTTTAGACCCCGTTCCGCCGTGTCCGATAGTGTTTCCGAAAAAGATGCACTGAACTAAACTAATACATTTGGGGACATATAATCTATAAAAATATTGTTTTATATACATTTGTAACGTAGATATATCTGTGACATCTATACAGCATAAAAAACAGTCAAGAATTATTTATTGCATATAAAAATTAAAATTTTACAAAAATTGGACATACCATATTTATGTATTAGTATGACATCGATACATTACTATGTTTGATTCGGATCCTGATTGATTACACGGTTCAACAAATTTCCACTTTTTTTTTGTATTTCGATTCCCACTATGCGATTCTTATAGAGTTTTCCGCGCTGATTCTGAATCTGTGCTTAATTTTTCTCCTAGACGTACAGTTTTTGAGAAAATTGAGTTTTTGAAAAATACATATTTTTCAACTTTGAACAAATATTGTGATATTATTATAAAAGATATTGAATTGTTCTTCACAACAAAATATTCTGCACACTTTCCCGAATACAGTGATATCTAATATTAATACATTATGATTGTTTAAACATGTTTAAATAATTATTAAATGCGAAGACACATCACTTTTACACCAATTTTTGCAGATATTTTTGAATTTATCTCAAAAAATAAGGGTCCAGCGGAAAATCGAACTATACCACGCGATAGAGCAGACTTTTACCTTGAGAAACCACCCTTTCAAGTTTGAGTGGTCGACGTTTTTTTCGAACCAGAAAGCAAACTATCTTCGCCCGACATGAGTTGCCGCCAGTGGCGCTGATATTCGCCAGGGACGGGATACGGTGTAGCGACGGGATACGGAACGGCGAACGGCCGTTCTGGTGGTGAGCGCCACTGGCGGCAACTCATGTCAGGCGAAGATATTTTGCTTCTCGTTCGAAAAAAACGTCGACGTTTCAAACTTCAAGGGAGGGGTTTCTCAAGATAAAAGTCTGTTTTACCGCGTGCTATAGTTCGATTTTCCGCTGGACCCTTATTTTTTGAGATAAATTGAAAAATATCCTCAAAAATTGATGCAAAAGTGGTGTCTCTCCGTCTTCAATGGTTGTTTAAACAAGTTTAAAGAATCATAATGTATTAATATTGGATATCACTGTATTCGGGAAAGTATACAGAATCTTTTGCTGTAAAGAACAATTCAATATCTTTTATAATAACATCACAATATTTGTTCAAAGTTGAAAAATATGTCTTTTTTAAAAACTCAGTTTTCTCAAAAACTGTACTTCTAGGAGAAAAATTAAGGACAGATTCAGAATCAGCACGGAAGACTATAAGAATCACATAGTGGGAATCGAAATACAAAAAAAAGTGGAAATTTGTTGAACCGTGTAATCAATCAGAATCCGAATCAAACATAGTAATGTATCGATGTCATACTAATACATAAATATGGTATGTCCAATTTTTGTAAAATTTTAATTTTTATATGCAATAAATAATTCTTGACTGTTTTTTATGCTGTATAGATATCACAGACAGATCTACGTGTATCTACAAATGTATATATGTAAAACAATATTTTTTTATAGGTTATGTCCCCGAATCTATTAGTTTAGTTTGGTGCAGTGGTGAGCAACCCGCGGCGTATTGTGGGCCAAAAATGGAAACATAAGACTACGCGGGGGCCGCAACCGGCAACGAACGCAATATTAAATACTTTGTTGCGTCGCGCCGCGCCGGATTTCGGCGGGCTGCAGGCAGTTTGCTAGCGGGCCTTGCGGTTGCCCATCACTGGACTTTAGAGCATCTTCTTCGGGAACACTGAAGGCTCGTTCGACCGCGCGATTTGAACCGCGCGGACCTTATTTACATTAGCGTCTATGTATTCGTTCACACGCATCAGCGCGGTCGAGCAATCAAAAACAAAAATCGCGCGGTTTCCGCCGTGTCTGAACTAGGGCTGAATGAAGACGTACAACATTTATGCGGTAAGCTACTAATACGTATTACTTATTATACATATTATTACATATACCATACATAGAACCGAACTATAGCCGATACAGAACCAAAAAATATCAGTTGCGGAACTGCAAAACCGATATGAGACCGATACGGGACATATTATAGGTTCGGACGGTTCGGAAGTCTGAAGGACCGGAACCGAAACCGAAATCTGGAACCGAAAAATAACAGTTATAGAACCGTTATAATATCGGTTCTCAGGAACCGTAATTGTAACCGATATAAGCCAGAACCGATATTCTCATAACTGTTATAACATTTTTTCGGTTCTTCATAACTGTTTCAAACAGTTATTTTCAGAAACGTTTCAACCCCTGCATTTAACACTCATATCTTTTCACTTTTTCGCTCTGTCATGATTCCGCAATATTGTATGACCCAGCTGAATTTTAACTTCCACAGAAATTAATTTTATAAAAATTTACGAAAATTATTAGTAATAGTTTCACTGTTGTTTTCTCGACCATTCGAATCGACTTGTTCCATGCTTTCCTTTTGATATCTAAAATAGTTTAAAATATCCGATTTTACATTTTACTCGAATTTTCGTGTAAAAGCCGACTGGAAGCGCAACAAACCGACTCAAAAATTTCACAAATATACAATCGAACTTCCTTATTCGAAATAAATTCAAGATTTCAAATAAAGCGACTGGTTTCGACGTCGCTGATCTTCCACGTTCCCTTTGACGCACAAAGCGAGCAGACTTCAAAAATTCTTGTAAGTATATTCGATGCCTGGCAGCCGTACCTCTCCAAGAAAATTTTCAAGGATTTTCACCAGACAGAAGCAACATCCACTGGCCGTCAGAACGCCTTCCACCGCTGAAGCATCGTGAGAACCGTGGCAGAAAACGCGAACCGGGATACAGGACTCTCGGAAAATTTTCCCGGCCGATTTCTAGATGCCCAGAGAATTTATTGCGGAGCCACTGGGCGATCGTCTTGCCCGTCATTGCCGGCGAAACTTCTTATCGTTGGTCCCGGTTCGACGGGAAATGAGAAAAACCGTCGATGAATCGGAAGAACAAACGGAGATGCGAGCCACGAATCAGCATTGGAGAAAAAGCGCAAGGGACAGTGTGTAAGAGAATGTCGAAGCATGTGTCGAGTAAGGGGTGGTGCGTAAGAGGAAGGAAAAGAGGCAGCGTAACAGGGAGAGAGAGAATAGTGGGTTGGTACGGATTGTAGAGGTGCAGCGCGAAGGGGGAGGAGGAAGAAAGGGAAGGGGTCTCGAGAAATCTTTTAAGAGATGCGACGCTTTAAGGACGTATTAAAAATGGCAGGCGGCGGAGAGGCCCGAGGTGCAGCCTGCAGTTTACTGTGGTATAAATTAGACTCGCTGTTCCAGCATAATCTGATATATTAACGAGTCAAACCTCGGTTCTGCGCGCCCTCTCCCCGGCGTTCCCGCGCGAGAGAGGGGGAGAAAGAGAGAGAGAGAGAGAGAGAGCAGCTCGGAGAGTCGGTTCAGGTGAAAAGAGAGCGGGAAAAACGAACGGAGAGAGAGAACAAGAGAGGAACGAGGAGTTCGCAAGGCCGCGGAGGGGCGGGTGGGAAGCCCGCGGGACGTATCGTCGATTTTTACTTGCTTAGTATCTCGGTTATAGTCTCGCAGTTTTTACGGTCCGACGATCTCGCCGGGCTTAACGCCGTAATTGAAATTGTGGCCTTGCTTATCGGCCTGTCGTAACACTGAGAAATGGATCTTTATTAGGGAGCCGCGCCGGGCTCAGAAGTACGCGCCGTGATGAAGGGCGCTGAGAATATTCGTTGGCTGCGAAACAGAGAGAGAGAGAGAGAGAGAGAGAGAGAGAGAGAGAGAGAGAGAGAGAGAGAGAGAGAGAGAGAGACAAAGAGCTGAGGAGAGAGCGAGGGGGGCCACAGATGGAAATGGGGATTAAGATAAAGAGGGAGGAAGGGGGCTTCGACAGAAACAAAATGATATCGAGTACGCCGAGCGAGGAGGGAATCGACTACGCGCAGACTTAAATACTCCGCTTTACAGCGCTCGCCTCGGGCTACGCTCGCCCGGTCGTGGGCGTCTAGATCTTTTAAGCGAGACGCGAGCTCCTCCGACGAAACACCGACTCCTGAAGTTACCTGGGAATTATCGAAATTCTGATGTCATTCTGTTGCTCCAGAAGTTCCGATTTTGTAGTTGGCTGATGTTCCAGGGTTAGAAAATATTAGCTTCCATTCTTTTCTTACACTCGGCATACGAGGTATGCTACCAGTCAATAATGAAGTTGGTTATTTAAAGGTGGACGTTACGTCATACCCAATCTCAATCAGTCAGTTTTTCATCGACTAATGTCCGTATTGGATCTAAGAACGAACCTTTAGACGATACGTTCTTTTGTTCTCTTTTCTGTCTTTTTTTTCAGTTCTAATTCAGCAAACGCAGCGGCCGTCGACCCGACGAGGTCGCGTCTAATTAACGGCATTATGAATTACAACAAAATAGTAATTACCAGGACAGGACGAAGAAAAAGAGCGGAGGAGACCCACGTAATTACCGGTGCGCCGTAAACAGATTACGTCGGGAGGTCGATGAGAATTTACTTTCGAGTCGGGCGAACGATGATCGGCGAATGGTGATGAAGATTGCGTAAAAGCGTGACGCTCGCTAGTAATGAGAAAGAAGCCGCCTCATTATGATTTATTTGTCGCGGTCAATTAGAGCGGTCGGTCGGTCCGCTCGGCTCGGCTCCGCTCGGCACACCGAGTCGGTCAACGATGGAAGAAGGAGAAGAAGGCGATGAAGGAATTACGTGGACTCTCGTAAAACAGCTTAACGGTCTCTCGGGATAGTATCGAGTGCGAGTTAAGTGGGTAAAAAAATTGCTACGCCTGAACGGAGAGACGCGTTTTTCTCGGCCGCCTCTGATAATTCGTCGAAGCACTCGTTGCCCCGACCTTTCATGCCCCTCTTCCTCTCCACCGTGGGCTTTGTTCACTCTCAGTCTTCCTCCTGATTAACTTACGTCTAAATCAGGCCAGACCCAGCCGAGAAAATCCCGACTACTTCGCGACTGCCCACCAACAAGGGTCGTACTCGCAATTGTTCCCGTATTTACGATCGCCTTGCAATTATAATCGCGATTTCATTCCGTTTCACCGATAATATTCCGTCACGTGTAAACAAACGCGCGAACAAACGTCCGATTACACGATCGCGTGATTATGCGTTTGTCGCGCGATTTACACGGTCGATTGATAACAATAATCAACGCGGCCGATCGACGTCGATCGAGATTTTCGGAATTTCGTGGAAAAAACGCCGCGCGCACCTCTTCGACCATTTACCCGGGAATAATGATCTCCCGCTCTCTACAGTACGGTGTCTCGCTTCGACCGTATCAGCTTCATACATCGTTAGGTATACCTTGTCCCTAATTATAAGTCTCATTAATGAAGATTGATTTCGAATTCAACGCCCGTAATAAACACCCGATTGTACAGCGGGCGCCGCGTAATCACGGATACCCTGACGCTCGGAGGGCAGGCTATTAATTCTTATTAAAAATCGTTAGCGGAAGCGTCTACCGTCTCGTCGGAAAGCTCAATTTGTTAATCATGAGACTGGCTCGAGCGGTGATCCGTGAATCGCGTTTCTCGCAGACGCCGCGACGCCACAACTCAGCCGAGGATGGTAACTATGCACCTCGTTGTGACTTGCAGAGTCCAACTTTTCATGCGCATCATGCGGCACTGACGTGCATCAGTATATCGGTACGCGTTTGACTCAGTAAGCAATCTTGCAGCAACATTCTAAACTTTCCTAACACATTGACTGCCGCGTCGTTCGATATATTTTTCGATTTTTGAAAAATTATTGTTTTGTCGAGCCCATTTTACAGCTGAAAGTCTCTGCTCGTCATTCGTTTTTTCTAAGATGCTTTTGCATGGCACGACGGATGAAAAACAGGAGACAGGAAATTTTTTCATGATTTATTCATTATCTCAGTTTTCATGTTGAGGGACTTGTATTGATTGGCGTCTGTGCCGTCCATCGTGAACACAGACCATCGTCCTGTTATTCTCTCAACTTACCGTTTCTTAACGAAATTAAGTTAAAAGTGAGTCTGTAATAATGGCGCGCACGGTAATCGTCCTGTGACCGATGTAATGCGGTTGAGAACCGCGATATTAAATTCTGATTGGCCGAATGAAAATTCCCACAGGGTCCGGACACCGATGCGAGTAGGCCAACCGATGATGGGAACCGGCTGGAAGGAACGGAGCAGAGAGAGAAGGAGATGGATGAAGGAGCCGGTAGAAGGGGGAAGAGAGAAAGTGTCTTTCAGTGAATCGCAAAGTAGAGGAGAGGGAACGATAAAATCTGTCGTTTCTATTCCGTTCGAGGCGGCGCGGCGTGGCGGCGGCGCCGCGACGGGATAACGACCGTGCATTGTCCGGCGTCGCCGGTCTGATTGGTGCATTTCCGCAGGTGCAACAAGGCGCGACACGAAACGTAACGAGAGCCTTTTCGACGAATGCCCCAGCGTCACTTTTATTCCGAGGCCTGGCCGAGCAGCTCGCGAGGCCTCTTACGTATGTATCGTAAGCATCGGCGTGCGGCGCGTAAGCGCACGGAAATACTCGTTAACGTCACTTCTCGTCGCTGTCGTAATTCAAACCGCTCTCCGGCTTCTTCTTCTTCTTCTTCTCGCTCCCCATCTCTTCCCGTGATTCTCTTCCCCCTCGTGCACGGTGCCCCGCGTACGCATTCTCGTCCCCCGCTATCGTTTTGCGTGGCACGGACAACGAAACCGCGACCGACCGTACCAACGAAAGGGGGACAAAACATTCCACGCCATTTACATACCTTTCTTACGCTATCTCCACGAGCCTTTCCAGTTATCGTATTAGTCTACTCGACTCCTACCGTCTTCTGGGCTCCGGTCGAGGACCTCGGCTAATCGGCCTTTATCTCCGATGCAAATTGAGCCTCGTACGAACACTTCATATAGAAAGAATCTTCGTTGATAACGGAGAAAGCCAATTGCTGGCGATCGCCTTCCTCCTTGCTACAGCTCTATTTATCACGATATTTCCCTGAAAAATGTTTCAAAATATGCGCCAAAGCTTTACAAACTCTTCTGCAAGTTCAATGTTGCTCCCTGGTGCGAAGTGATCACCTCTGTTCCCAAACAAACGCTCCACAGACTTTGCCACGCTTTCGCCAAACATTCGAAATCCTTTCTACTAAATCGAAGAGGGAAGAACGGCGAAGAATCGATCGCTACAGGATACATTAAGGTATCGTCAAAAACGTTTCTCGGTTTGTAGCAGTGGTTCGACTTCAACAGAGAGTTAGGTCTGGGTTACACAATAGTCTGAAGTTTGATTCGCTTGTATGTAGACCGCTAGGATTTACGTTGTATCTCATATGTAATACATGTACTGAAACAATCCATGTTTTATATTCAAACTATCCACTCTTGCCATGAATTCACGAAGCTTCTCGAGCCCTTACCACAATCGCAGGATCGTTACCAGATACGGTTAATCATTAATGATCTCATCGGCGAAGGCAAAGAGAAGAGGAGAGAGCGGCGAGGAATCGGTTGCTCCCGTTTCCGAGATACATCAAGGTCCATTCAGCGGCGCTCCGGAGCGAAGGTTGAGCGCATTGGCGAATATTACGATCGGACAATGGGACCGGCGGATTCACGAGCATAGGGGAGCGAGGCCTTGTCTCGTATAAAGTCTTCTCGGATACCGAAAACGTCTTTCTGCATCGGCCCTGTGGCCGCGCGCTGAAATAAGTGCGCACTTGTCGCACGGAAATCCTCGTTAACGTCAATTCTCGTCGGCGTTGTAATTCAGGGAACGTATCCTCGCTCTACCTCGGCGGTTTCCTTTTTTCTGTCACGTACCGGCGCGAGTATATACGTCCCGCTGTCGTGACGCGAACTTTCCGCCTGGCAATTCGCGCGCGCATAATGGAAACATGCATTCGTTTCACTAGAAAGGTGAAACGAAACGAGCCGAACCGAGTCGAGTCCGTACAATGCCGGCTCCTTCGACGCCGATACAAATTTAGTATTAAATGAATACGTCGGAGAAGTTCCGTCTCGTTACGCTGTGCTCGTTGTCTCCCTTTTTTCCCCCCGATGCCTGTTTATCCGAACCGTGAATTCCCGAACGATAGAGATACAGGCGCGGAGAGTAGGCTGGTCGTTCGACTACGACGCGAATAAATACAAGCTGACCGATATAACGAGCGCGGCGAGCGCGGACAGAGCCGCGCCAGCAGCCCTAAGTGACCGTACGCTACGAACAATGGCGGGAATATTTTCAGCAGTCGCCATAGCCGGCTTTTCGCGAGTCGTTAAGCGCATTGTGCCAACTTTCCGGCTGTTTTCATACGTTCAAGATCGCTGGAAAACGGTCACGGATAGCGTTAAAAGGCAGTTATCAGCGTGCAAGGTCTCGGGAACTATGCAGAGGACCCTTATGCGGCCGGATGGGCGATCTTATACCCGGACAAGATATTGCTGCTTCAAAATCTTCCAAACCTGGAGCATCTTCGTTTCTCGCTTTGGAAAATGCGAGAGTGGGATGAAAAACTGAAATGGCTCGGATAACGAACATCCTGTCGAACAAAGTATTGTTTCGGAGAGTCTTTCATACAGTTTTTATTGTTGATATTCACGATATCCGTGCTATTCGCACCCCTGATGAAGCTAGCCGCTGTATTCGTTTGGAAAAACAATTCCAAAAGAACTCGGCTTACGCCCGAAAGCCTCGACAGTGAAACCCGTATAAACCGTTGGACGTGTTTCGATAAATATTGATCCCGATATCGTGATCCTGCCCGATTCCTCGCGTTCATTCGGCCGGCATAGTTTTCGGCGCAGAAATTCGAACGGGCGCGCGAGTTTCTTTTCACACGGGACCGAGTTTCTCAGAAGTCGATTCACCGACGGATAATGGCAGTTCGGTGCCGGGGCCCGTTACAGCCAGGACGGCGGCGGTGTTTCGGAAAGCGAAAGAAAGTGGCGGTTTTTCTTGTTTCTCGCTTTTTTTACGGATCCCAAGTGTCAGAACGAACAAGCTGGATTTGCACGCGGACCTCCGTGCAGGTAGCAATCGGCTTATTTCCAATCGATTCGGTCCACGGTCAGCTACCACCTCTCCCTCCATTCGTTGCTCTCCTCTCCGTCTCTCTTTCTCTCTCTCTCTCTCTCTCTCTCTCTCTCTCTCTCTCTCTCTCTCTCTCTCTCTCTCTCTCTCTCTCTCTCTCTCTCTCTCTCTCTCTCTCTCTCTCTCTCTCTCTCTCTCCCTCTCTCTCTCTCTCTCTACCTGGTCCCTTAGTCTACCATTCAACAACGCGCAACATCGTTCCCTTTTCTCTTCTCGCGTCCTCGTTCATCCTTCGTACGCGATCGCTTCGGTCCCTGCGGTTTCTCGAAGCGTTCGCGTACGAAGATCGCCACTTTCTGCCCGCGATGACTCCTCCGATTAGCAGGGATGCCTGGCTTATCATGTTAAAAAAATCGATATTTTCCCATTTACAAAGAATTGAGCGTTCGAAACTTCATTTTTTGGACGAATAGACCCTTACGAAACTAGTAATTAATACATAAGAATAAAGTGCAAACGTGCAAGTTAATTTTTCGACGAAATGAAAATCACCTTGCTTGGCCCATAGCGCGGTGATTTCGCGAACGAAAGCAGCAGAACGGGCGGGTCTGCTGTTATCTCTGCGCAGTTCATCGACAGGAAGATGGTTATTCACGATCGTACGTGCGGCGCCGCAGAACACACGCCGGCGGAATTAGCGTTTTTAGATCGAACAATTTCCCGCGCGTATAAAATTCGTTTCCCGAACGCAGTTATTTTATCGTTAACCGCGACCCGTCTGAACAAACGATTGCGCGATCGCTTAGTGCCTCGGGTAGGTAGGTAGGTAGGTAGGTAGAAAGGTATCTTCGGGGTCGAGGTATCCTTAGATTCGTTCCTTATCAGACGGCGGCATAAATTCCGGTTGCATGCGAGTCTCCATTCACGGGCCGCTTTACATAGCCGTAACATTGGACTTATCTACTTGTCCTGGATCGTGTCCGGGCGACGTAGACGCTCGTTTTCGAGGGTCCACTCGTTTCGCCGTAAGTGGTTCGATAGTCCAGGGCTAGGGACCTCGATTCCTCCTTATCTCGATACGAGGGAAACGTTCTCGCGGGCCCCCTATTCGCGAGTCCAGGCCTCCGCGTATTGACTCGTCTCGCCCTTACTTCTAATCGGATACTAATAGGTCCTCGAGGACGATAGCGGGCGAAGAACGCCTACGCGATCCAGTCCAGTCGTAGGATTTCACCGCACGATTCTCGTTTGCGTCCAATTACGCCGTACAAATATATATACGAGTGCGCGCCAGATCCCTTTTGGTTTTCCCCCTTTGCGCGATACTACTTCCTACGCCACCAGACCTCCGTTACGCTACGTAGGCAAACTGCCCACGGGCCCTTGGATCCACGTAGAAAGAAAATTAGGATACGTCGGACCGAGGCGGACACGCCGAGGCAACCGTCCCATGGCAAATGTTTGAATTAACCGGGGTGTAATAGAGCCGTCGTTCCCCGGGATACACGGACAGCTATTTCTCTTTCTCTCTCGCTCTCTCTCCCTCTCTCTCTCTCTCTCTCTCTCTCTCTCTCTCTCTCTCTCACTTTTCGTGTTCGGTATCTCGCGATACAATCATGCAACCGGGATTTCGGAGGCTGGAATTGGACAAAGGGGAGCCGAGTCCGGCGAGTCGTTAAAACACCGATACTTCGGGAAATGAAGCCGCGGCTAGATCGCCGTGGTCGGAATACCGAAGGGGAATTAGACCGCATGGGGCAGACGGTCGCGTCAAGACGATCCTAGCTCAGCGGAATTTCAAAGAACACTGATTCCGGATGTACAGTGGCTTGAAAAATATTCTTTAACGTCTACAAATATTGTCCACCCCACATAACAACCTTATCAACTTGATCCAGAATACTAAAATTTCGATAGAACGTTCGTGATTCTGGTTGCGAACGAGTCCGAATCTCGAGGTCCAAGGGTTATCATCACGAACGATGTTCGAATCGCGCGACAATGCCAGCGCCGAAAAAAATCGAAAGGAGGATGGAGGATGAAGGTGGAGATGTTGGTGCGTTGCGATCGGGCCGGGTGACGAGCCTTGCAAAAAGGAGGAGCTCCAGCCAGGCAGTGGTTATTCCGAGAAACGGCTCCATTAACGAAATAGCCGGACAAACGAAACCGAACGGTGCCCCGCGCGATCGTGCGCAATACACGCAGTCCGTGGGTCCGGCAGCTTGTGTATCGCTAGAACGATCGACTACCTCTCTTACCGGCGGCCTCGAGCAACAGAGAAAGTGAGTTAAGAGAGTGGCGGGGTCCGAGAGGAGATGCAGCGATGCGGTGGATTTCAGCATCAAGGCGGTGAGGCCTCTTTGAAGGTTGCATCTGTTCCTCGTTGCTTGGCAAGGCGCGCACCGACGATTCCCGCTGCCCTCGCAGAATTTTATTATCAACGTCCGACGAGCTCAAAGAGCCCACGTATTTCGACGATGCCGAGCATCGACTTTCGCGCGAGCGCGCGAGCACGCCGCGCCGATAGAAATCGACGTTTCGGAGTTCGTTTACTTTTTACGGGAAAGAAATTGCGGACCGAGCAAGTCCACCTTTCTCACCTCCGCTCGACAGTGATCCTCCTATCCGAGGAATTTCGGCGTCTCCTGCCGAAGAACACACTACGCCCGACAATCTGCTTCCTGCGCGCTGTCTCTATTATCTCTATTTTCTCCGCGAAATCAAATCTCGTTTGACTCGGTGTGCAATCTTCCGGGAATGCTTTGCGTGCATGCTCCGCGTAAATCGGACGGGGCTACTTTTATTTTTTATAGAACACATCATACCGTTATAGTCGACGAGAGGAGAAAAATCGCGATGCTACGGGAAATTTGATCTTTGGAAATCCGTGCGCAGCTGGCTTCGAGTTACGCGTCGCATTGCGAATAATCGTCGAAAATGTTACTCGTTTCTTTCTACTTATTTTTGCAATTATCATTCTATGTTTGCTTGCACGACCCGTCCTGAGACTAACAGAGACACACCTCGTTCGAAACAGAAGTTATGTGGAGGTGCGAATTGCAGATTGTGTGATCCTCGTACATACCACGCTCACATTCCGGCAGGTTCTCGAACACAAAGAATTGAACAGCGAGAAGATTGTTTCAAATTGTAGCAGGTTCATTTTTAGTGTCTCCACCGTGTAGTCATTCGAGTGCAGGAAGTTAAGAGTATGTTCTATGCCGGAGCAAGGTTCAACGAATTGTTCGAACCTCGATATCGAGGATCCTCGCGTGAAATTCGTCGCTGTCGGCGCGTCTCTGGTTAAGGGAACGCGTGTAGGCCGGCTCGTAAAAGCGGGAACACCGATCCTCGACTTGTCGCCCGGTTGTTCGCGCGTTTTTCTCGCGTCGGGAAGGATATTCCCGGGTGCAGGATAATACCGGTGCTTCGGAGCGTGCGTTACACGCGTTCTGCTTACGCATTTAGCAGACATCCTGGCGGAGGTAGCCCGGGAGGAACGTTAAGCCAGCTATTAAAAGCGCGATAGACCGTAATACCCGTAGTTAACCGAACGCGGGCAGCTCACTGCATTTAGCCCAGGGAACTGCGAAAGTTACGGGCATTATTATCCATCCGCTCTACCAACCGGCCTTTTTCTATCGGGGGCCGTGGAAACGCGATGCCGCCCGACGCCGCCGCCGCAATAAAAGCTATTTTACTTCTTAATCCAAACCGCTGTAATTTTCCGTCGCTTCTAGATAACTACCCACCCCGCCCGCGTTCACCTCCGAACCGCATTTTTCCCCATTACTGCCCGACGTCGTTCCCGAAATCGAATTTCATCGATACAAGCGAGAGATCCCGCCCACGCTCAAACGATGTTTCATTAAAATCGCGTTTTCGCCGCGAGCCGGCGAAAAATGTGACGCTGATGCACAGCAGCAAGGACTTCAACTAATTATAAATTATTCGGGATCGACACAACGCCACGATACTTTCACATAAGTTATCGATAGACATCGCATAACTTGATGACATCGTAAGTCGCAACAAGCAACAGTCTCAGTTATCGACAAGATTCGTGAAGAAACTTGTCACATAACTTAGCAGAATTAGACAGTACTTGCGAGTGTGGTGCTGAATCCAAAGATCTAGATCACGTCATTTGGTAATGTCCAAAATATGAAGATGAACGCGATACACTCCTATCAGCTCTTCTCCGTTGCAAGTACCGCCTCCCGACTTGTATAAAATGCTTCTTACGTGGCCCAGATATTAAAGGCCTGTCAATTATCTTCGATTTTATTAAGCGATGTGCAATTAAAATCTGTAAGGAATAAGCCGTATTTATTTGTAAAACAAGACACATGGATAACCAGTCGTGACAGACGTGTTTGTCGCGGGAGCTCGTTTCGATCTGATCTTCTTTTATAATTCGTTGGCAATTACAATTTTAGAATTCTTCTGTTCCGATTCTCTATTTTATAAATTTAACTATGCATAGGGTTGTCTGTTAATACACACACGTACATACATACAATACACACACATCATTCGTACTTTAACCCTATAAATCTAATCTCATTAAATTAACCAAGTAGAAGTTATATGAACTAGTTGTAATTTAAGTTAATTTAAAAGGTGTTATTATGTATGGTTAAGAGAACTAATATGTAATATATGAATATGTTCATGTATTGTATATGCTACATAAACCATACTTGGTTTAAAGCATTAAATAAATAATAATAACTTAACAGAATCGTACGTTGTACGTGTGACAAGTGACAAACCTAATATGTACTTTGTTTCTCTCGTGTATGCTATTTTGAAACCGATGCACCGGGGGTGCGCGCACGAGACGTCACTCATTCTACAGACGCAAAGATGCAATTTGATCAATTATCGGAGCGACTGGGAGCCGCGTATCTCCGGCAGCGATACAGCCATTATCTGTCATATTCAGGGTTCAATTGCCGGGTTGAGCAAGGCTTTTCTCTGGCGTGGCGCGTTTATCAAACTAAGGCGCAGCAGTGTCATCTGATAGGGGCGTGCATGAGTCACTGTTTCGCGCGTATGTGTGCACGTATCCGATAGTCGCGGCGAGACTGCGAGCCGAAAACACGAAAAATGCGACTTCTAGTAATTTGCATTCGAAAAGGCTGCGGCCGAGAGTAAGACAGATGTAAAACGGTGCTAGGGCGAGAGAAAGAGAGAGAGAGGAGAGCGAGAGAGAGGACGCCGGGTTACGAGAGAGGTATGCAAAACACGGGGAAGTATCTTTCTGAGAATAAACGGGCCGGGCTACCTGCGGTGCTCTTAGCCGTTCTGTAATTGGCCGTGCAAAGTGAAGCGCATTCTTATTTTCCCCGTTACGCTCGCTCCCGTTCGGAGAGCGGGTTGCATTGCGCGTTGCGAGAGTTGCGTCGCGCCTCTTGAATGCCGCGGCTTCTAAGCACCGGATATACGATAATTGCTTGGCAGTGACGGCCCCGCGATTGTAAAAACAACGCTCTTTCCATCCTCTTTCCAGAAAGAGGCCACTTCCGCGGCCTACCGGCTACGATTTCCAGAATTGCCGGTGCTCGGCCCCCGGTAATTGCCAGGCGAAATGATCGGCTCTCGGTGACCTGGCCGGATCAGCTTTGCGTTTCGTAACACCGAACAATATTAATTCCACGGCCGGCTACTGGAAAGGGACACACTGTGGAAAAATAAAGCCGGACGAATATGGAATTACTTCCGCGTTCTCCGAAACCCGACACCGTAAACTGGGAAATTTATTATCGAACGGTACATTGATCTTCGCGGCTCGGATAAGAATCGCGGAAGCTCGCGCGCAAGCATCGTCGTCGTCGTCGGTTGGGAAATACATTAGGGGAAGAAAAGGGAGTGAGTTAGGTTCCGTTCTCGAAAATACTTTCCCCCCGATATTTTTTCCCGACGGGAGCGGGCGGTTCGCGCGAAGCCTACGGAATCGTATGCATTATGGATTCGCCGAGTGACGGGGCCGTCTCAAATAAATCGGCGTACAAAGTGCGGCGGGAGCAAAAGTTGGTCTATTCCGATGCCGCCGCGTATATGTATAGTATATACGGCTCGACGGGATCGCTGGCGACGCTCGTAACGCGAGCAATTTATTCGTTACAGTCGGGCTGATTCGAGTTCGACACGGCGACCCCGTTCCCCACGGTCCTCTTATTCAAATCGTATCTTCCAGGAGCCATTTTCGATCACAACAACGGTATTGACAAAACCGTTCCCTCATGTGAAATGCATGAGGACAGATTTTTTCTCGTCGCGTCGTCGGCCCGGCCTGGAAAAGTCGCGCGAATTTCCACCGACACACCGGAAAAGCGGCCCCGTCGTGAAAATCGCCGAAATTCCGGCGAAAATTAATATATTCCATTCGAAAGCAATATGCTCAAATATTCGGTGTACAAAGCAATTCGTGATTGTCACGATTAAACAATTATAACTTTATTTTCAATTCAAATCTTTTACCTGTTACATTGGGCATTCTTATAACAGTTGAAAATTATAACAGCTGAATTAAAATCCTGAGTAGGTTATATGTACGTAATATCCGGTGCTCATTCTTTTCCGTTGAATAAATCCCACGGTATTATATACGAAGTACAATACCATTTGAATTACCATCACGCTCGCGTTTGCTGGAGTGAATACAATAAACCCGATTTTCGATGACTCTGGCAGATTAATCAGGTCATATCTCACCAATAACACGAATGATGTTTGCTTTGAGCTCGTCAACAGATGTGGTTTGTTGGAATAACCGGGAGATTTAACATGATGCCGCAAGAAAAAGTCCAATGGTGTCAAGTTGCCCGAATTCGGACAGTTGACATCAAACATCGTTCGCGAAACGTTCTCCGAAGTAAACAAGACATTTGGTAACAATATTTGTCAATTCTCTACGATTCGCTACCAGACGATTTGTATCTTCTGCGTTTTTCAGATCTCCTGCTCGAGTTTTTCTATACGTGGGGAGTGGTTGGTCTGCGGGGGGTCTCCGCGATGGCGAAACGAGTTAATTTGGTGGCAAGGCGGTGTCCAGGGTTTTTTCCAGTTCGCGGGTCGCGCAGGTATTTACACGGCGGTGGAGTGTTTATGAGCGGCGGTACGCGCAATTTAACATCGACTAGTTGATTAGCATGCGAGGAGGAGCCGCGGCGCGCGGCACGGACGAGGCGTTGAATGATCGCTGCTCGAAAAACCGTGTCAGCTCGGACGTCAACGATTTTAGCATAAGAATACTGGGTTCTCGGGACAAGCGCGGCTCCGGTCTGCGTTCGTACGCTCATTGTCCCGACCGGATGCTAACACGGGGAACGGGCCGCGAAGAAAAATAGACGGCGTCGCCGGCCCCGTGAACTACACCGTGATCGAGTGCAGTTATGACGCCCGGGACGGCGCATTTGTATTCGAATAAACACGAGCGTGGGAGGTGAGAGACTGAATAATAACTGTCGGATAGCGTCTCGCTGTCAGAGAGGCGAACTTCGCTCGCGCGCGCGGCCGAGCGAACGTTGCAGCTCTCTCCTCGCATCTTCATCCGCGGAAAACGCCTCGCCGACAAAAGGATTCCATTAAAAGCCAAGCGACGTCGTCACTCGGTTTCGTAATTCGAAATTAAACGCTTAAAGCTTATGGGACGCACAATTTAATAGGCGACCGCGTTCTCGCATAACGATCCATTGTCAACCGTCGCGGAACGCGAGAACAACTCGCTTGTTCGCCGTTGACAACTCTTTACAGATACGAAACCGGGCAGTGGCGTTACGCGGATCACGTTTGGGCAAAGAACAGTGTCTACTCTCAGCTTATAGTTGCTGAACCTAATAATGAAACATGAAGCAAAATATAGCTCCATCGAAAATTTAAGTCGGGATAAACGTTATAAATAGTCCAGGATCAAACCCGTCATATCACGCAAAAGAGATAGAAGACACTACTACTTACAGAAATAAACATAACACATACTAACATTTTGGCGTTACCTTAACGAATTATATTAGACTTATATTAATGAAAAATCTAGCTTCATACAATATCAACAGACATGCAGCTTAAGTGTTCACTGGACAGGTCATCCGACGTTGACGGTTTTTCGGCGAGTGTCGAATAGACTGTCGCTGAGTAGGAATGGAAATTACCGTTGTCAACGTGATTGCGAACGAGCCGGATTCGCGGGGCCAATTTGACGGGCGTCGGCTCCCGACGGTGGTGTAAAATCATCGGACGTTGTATCTAACGCGGCGGCGTCCGCTCCGTTGACTGACAGGTGAGGCTACATTCAATTTTTGTAATCGAGCCCGGGAGGGCTCTATTCGGGCGCTCTTGCTCCTCGGGAAGCCCCGGCGCGTGGATTCGGCAGTTTCGACCCCCCTTTTGTGCCTGACAGTTAAACCACAACCATTATTCTCCCCCCGTTCCCGTCCCCGGGTCCTCTCGCCACCCTTTCACGGCCCTGGCAGTGCGCGCTGTAACCTTTTCTGCTGGCTCCGCGGGCTGGTAGCCGGTCCGGGTCCGGTCGTGCGCTTCGATAGCGGTAGATAACCGACACGAGCTGGGTACAGAGCGAAGCACCAATTAGGAATTAGATTTCTCCGGGATGCCGGATCTCTTTATTTGCTCTCTTGGCGTGTCTCTATGTTCCCCGCTGCGATCTCCGCGGCTCTACCAACGACCACACGTACAAAACCGCCTTCTGCTCTCCGTTCCTGATGCTCTGGCTCTCTCGCAGAGCTGTTCGTGTATGTTGGCCGGCCGGTCTCGCTACGTGTCTCGCGAGAAGAAGACAGAGAACAGAGAAAGGGGGAACAGAGAGTACCAGCTCTAATGAACGCTGAAAATTAGCCGCTATCTATTCATCTGGCTGGTAGCTCTCCGCGTCCTGCCGCGAAGAAACGAACCCCGAAGAGGCAGAGAACGGAAGAAAAAGAGGAGCAACGAGAACGCCCGAAGCTACCGGCTCCTGTCGTGTGCCCGAGCTTCCATCGGGATTTAATTCGATCGTCCATCGCGGGAGACGCAGACGGTGAAATCGTTGCAAAATCGTACCGCCCTACGACTTCTAATCAAATTAGCGACTACGGCGAGCCAGAACCGACGAGCAGCGACACGGTCGTACTCGCGTTCGCACCGGATTTCTGTTTCGGAATTGCTCGCTTGCATTCGGCACAAGCCCACCTACGTTTACTACGAGTCTGCTTCTGCACAGAGTACGAAATACACTTAGGCGAAAGTAGGGGAAAACCGGAACCTTGGGGACAAAAATACGCAACTCTGAGTGTAACGCAGTTAGCTCTCACGTGATCCTTGGAAATAGTTGCAGAGAGGTCCTTCTGCGATTTTGCGCGGATGCAACACAATTCATTGAATTCGACGAACACATAAAATTGTCCGAACGATTCGAAGTCTGAAATTCGGTTAGGTCCGAAGTGGTGGGGCGGATAGAGGCGTGATAGTAATTTTTTGATTCGGTGAGTTGCATAGGCGAGGGGGCGGCACAAAGAAGCTGTAGATTACGGTTGACAAGAGAAGGAAAACAGCTTCCGCGGAGACAACGAGTTTACGAGGTAAAACCACGCGCATAAGAAGATATAAAACACCGCTCCCGGAGAGCCTACGTTATTCCAGGCTGGATAGAGAAGGCAGGACTAAAAGCGGAATGTCGTTCAGCGGCATAACTCCAGGAAATTTGTAGCGCGACGGGAAATATATTCGCCGGTGCTGGTCGTTGGTTCTTGCGCGACAGGCATAACTCAGTCGTTCGTTATTTCCCGGCAATAAAATTATTGCTTATTTATCGGGGGCGCGACGAGCAAGCAGAGAGAGCCAAACGACACTCCGATCGCGCTTTTGCTACCTGTTTTTCGCGCGAATCATCGGATTATTTATCGCGGCGCGCGATAATTAACCCAGGGGGTTGGCTCGCCGAGCCAATTGATATCGACGATTGTGCAGCAGCAGCAGCAGCGTGGCCGTGTTCCGTCGAGCCGAGGCTAACGTCTGCCCATAAAACTGCTCCGGCAAAGCGTGCAGAGCCGCTGGCTCGGAATGAAATTTCCATCGTCATTGTTTTTCGACAATGTTTATCCGCCGGCATGAAATTCGTCACTCGAGTTTAATCGAACGCTAGCCTGGGCTAGAGAGCACGCGAGCGCGTCGCGGGAAACAAAGCCGATGCTTTCTTTCGAACAACCCCAGCCATCGATATTGGCGAGCCACGATCGAACGTGCAGATTCTATTATCATGAGCAGGGACCAGCAGCATGACCAAAGCATCCGCCGACGCCGACATCGACGCTGCCGCTGCTGCCTAGTCGAGCAGAGTTGGTCAATCGGGGATCTCTCTTGGATTACGCTTTACACGGATCCAATCCCCGTTCCTACCCCTCCTACCTAATTAAACGGAACTAATACTGACGCTGCACGTAGTCACTGAAAACGCCTATCACCCTGTCCTTCTCCAACGCCCACACATCTATATGGTTACACTCCCTTTACGCCGCGGTAGGAGCATATACACATACAGAAATTGACTCGTGTTCAGTTCATTCGCGTGGTCATCGGCCCGTTGAATAAGACAAAGTGAATTGAATCGCGACCTATGAATTTACGAACTCCTTTTTAGTCGCATCATCGCGATCCCCGACTTCTTTCACCTCGGTAATTCGTGAAATTCTGGCCGTGTGGATTTATTTCTCGAATTCCTATTGCTGTCGATTTTGCCAACGTGCTTGTATCTACGAGACCGGATTTACACGGAAGTGACTCCCACCCGATCCAGTAGTTCCTTCCTGGCTGATTTAAGACGATACTTTTAGCCTTCTCTTTGATGCAATCATTGCAGAACTGTTGAAAAAGCATTCAATATCAGCGAAAGAAGGTTTAACTATTTAATAATTTATAAGAAGAATTTATAATGAGAGTTCCCCCAGGCAAATTGACATTCTTTCTCGGAATACTTCTCGGTTCACATTAATCAAAGAAAATTGAACTTTCGCAATGAAGGTGTTCTCTCAAGAAACATAAATTTTCTGCTCTCTGGAAAATTACGGAGTGCTGGCGCGGTGACGAAACAATAAAGCGAGACTCAGATTTATCTTGGGTTCGATCATGTTCGTTTCACAACGTTATCGAACGTTCGCTCCGAATTGGCAATATTTTCCACATTGTGTGACGCATATAACGTGCCAAACAATTTTTTAAATCCTTCCCGGCTGTGAATCATAAGCGTTTCAAATCTATTAAATTAGTCGCCGGTAAGTAACGTGTTAAGGAGGTTTATTTACCAATACAGGCCCTCGTACGCACTTACGCGCGCACTAATGAAGCTGAAGCAGAAGCAGACACGTTCGTCTGCCGGCTATTATAAGCTCGTGCGTTTAGCATTAGCTTTATTAAATAAAATAGGATCAAGAGGATCGTATAGACCGAGGTTAATTGAATGATTGGTGCTGGTGAACCCGGGTCGGGTCGCCTCGCGTTTTCCTACCGAGCGTGTCGTCTATTCGACCACTCGAAATGTGCAGTGGTCTTCTGCACGCAATACACACGCACGCACATGCACACGCGGTATAACAAAACGAAGAAGCAGTCTTCTCGAACGCCTCTATTCATATTACGTAACCGCACACACACACATGGCCAGACTCATTCATACGGCGTAGAACACTTCGGCGTGTTTCGTTTGACGCAGTTTACGTATTAGTAATGCAAATTTCACGAGTTTCCAGAGATAGCACTTACCCGACTTTCCGGGTCGCGGGAAGCCCATGGAAATTCGGGGGCGCGTCAATTTTCATCCCCGAGCAGAAATCGAGCGAATTCCACGCGCAGAATCTTCGACACGATACGCGATTCTCTCCCGCAGCCTGTTTCGCCGATACTCGATCGAACATTTCTCTTCATTAATGGCTCAGCAATTTTGCCTGACGCGAGACCCCTTTCTTTAAACAATCGTAATTTTCGATTAAAAACACTTTTTATTTTTCGTATAGAGATTCTCATTATTAGACTGCGCACCTCTATGTGAATTTTTTAATAATTTTAGCAGGTCGAAAGTGATGGAACAATACTCTACAATGCTTTCAATCTGTCTATTATTTAAAATTAAAGCCACTTTTTTTATTTCATAAATACACAAAATTCCCAGCTGATTCATTCAATTGGAATTCTATCGTATCCAGATTATAAATAATATAAAAATCATAACTTCAAATTTTTCAAATATCAAAAAGGGCAACCTTGAATACACAATTTGAAAGTAAAACATAATATCCAAACGTAGAATATCATTTATGGTTATTCCGTCACATAATTTCGTACAATTGAAGTCTTGTATCATTATAAATAATTTCGGATATTATGTTCACATGCTTACTAACAATGGTTTAATTGACTGCAACCTCCTTGATCGAACGATGTTATTCACACACAGTTAATTACGAAATAAAACTTGATTGCTTCGACCTTGAAGATTCCGCACCGAAGGCTAAAGTCGCAGATTAGGTAACTTCGCCCTATGTTGTCCCCCTTCTCATTGACTTCTTGCGATGTCTCATTACGTTCAACGGGCAAATCGCCGATTTTACGATCACCGTTGCACAATGCAAAACCTTCGTCCCTGTTTTTCAGCGATCCAGACTACGGGTAATCATCGAGCCCGTTATCGAGCACACTTTTTGTCCGGCGCCGCGAGTTTAGAATCGCTTTTAATCGTAAGATGGATCATCCAATATCCCGTTCTTGCCGGCCTCCGGAAGGACGCGGGGAAACAAAGGGTGGCATTAATTCGATTATCGTCGCTGCTTTCATTACGTTAATGCGCTCGCAACGCGTTGCCCTTTCTGTTCGATTATTCCGTTACTATGATCGACTTTTCTTTCAGAACCTTCAAACATACGCAAGCTCAATTGTAATTTATACACTGTGTACAATTCATTGATTAAAACTCTTTCAATGACTCGACAATTTTGTATTTTACTGATTCTATTTTGTAATAAATGCATCAAATCCACAGTTTAATAATGACAAAACATAGAAGTGTCGCGAACTCTAATTACCCGATAATTAATAAGTACACAGATAATTGTTTGAGAACATTAATAAATATTTTCTTTAGGAATGTACACCTGATTCCACCGAGGACTCAATATTTCTTAATTGCAACAATGTTAGCAACTTTTTAGAGGATAGCGGGCTAATGCTATTTACTGATTAGTTCGACCTCTTTAATTCGTAGCACGCATTAAAGAGTCGAACAGTTTCTGGGAGGGGGCGTAAGAAAAAAGGAAGTAAAGGAGAAAGTCTGCGCGGTAAACGGCCGAGCGAAATCCGCCGGGCGGGTCTTATCGTGTCACGTGGAAAGTCAAATGAAATTCCTGAGAAAGAATTAATTACACGCCGGCATTGCGCCGTCGGCGTCGGCGTCGGCGTCGAGGCCGTTAGCGTTGTCGGCCAGGGAAAGTATTTCGATGGATCAATAGAATCCGGCTGAATTGCATTGGAATCGAGCAAAATGCTAATAATGCCGGCACCGCATTGTTCGACGGACATGTAGAAGTGATTCACCGATACGCCAGACGACAATGCCTTTTTTAATATCGGCCCTCGAGAGGCGCGACTGTTACACTCGCGGAATTATTCTAATGAGGACTTCTGGAGTATCTAGTTACCGCAACCTCCACCTCCGCGCCGTCGATTCACGTCGAATATTTCATCGAGTCAGTGCAGTCAACATATTTCCTCTATACACCATTCGTTAACTTTTGCGGAGCTGCAACTGATAGACTGTTGGTCACTATGCAGATTTCAATGTCACAGCTGATTTTGTGATAGGAAAAACGAAGTACAGTAAAGCCTCGATCTAAGAAAAAGTCCGTGCTGTTTCTTAGATTGTGTAGTTCTACTATTTCTTGTTCAATTCTGTGAATTTGCAGTAAAAATTGTTCACAATTAATTTCGAGCACTGAATCAGACGTCCTAGAATATATGTACGCGAAAACATCGAATGTCTGGCGTTCGTTTGATAAATTCGCGAAAATCGGCGTCCGAATCACCTTAGCGGCTCACAATCCGCAAGAAAGCGGCCATTAAAATGCAATCACGCGGCCCGTGGTTTGGTGGCAGCGTTCCACGAACGTGTTAAAGCAGAAGCGATAAGAATCGACGCGCGACACGATGGAATCAATTTTTTCGCCGGCCGGTAATGGGCGATTTAATTAAGATTGAAGCTCGCGTGGATAGGATCGGTCCGCGAATTGTTCGCGGCTTGATTTTCGAGAACCGAGCGCGCCGTATTGAACATAGTCGTGGAGGATCGGACCACCCGATAGTTCGAGTGAAAGGATAGTGTGGAGATTACTTTTGAATCGCGGCACAATCGCCGCCTACTCGGAAATATTAATACCTCGTCGGCGGGAACGTTGACTCGCTTGGAAAGTCGAAGATATCGTCTCTATCGGCTTCGGCTCTGCGCTCGGCGTGGCGCGGCGCGTCCGAGTGAAACGTTGATGTACGTTAATTGCTCGAACACGATCGGTAATTTGTATACCCTCGACAAATATGGATACCCGTAAAGTGCATTATCGGTGGAAACTATTAGAAGACAAAGCCGCCACGAACAATGGACCCGGCATAAGGAAGAAGGCGCATCACGGGGGCCGCGGTTCCGGCGAGCTCTCCAAGAAACATTTATTGCTCGAAAGGGAACCTTGGCATACATATCTATCTGTCACGATTCCCGATCACGATCCTTTCGTCGATTTCATAGGATACGGGGCCCGGCGAGATCACCAGGAAAAATAATATAATATCCCCGGCCCCATCTTCGGGGCCCGTTGAAAAGCTGGTCGAATCTCTCGAGCCGCGCGCGGGCACTATTATCCATTTATATTATACGTAGAGCGGATCGATCGCCTCCATCTCGACAATTACACCTCCCTCGATCCGCTTTGCCATATTTCGAAAGGTCACCGACGCGAAATAGGCTGCCATGCCGGGAGGTTAGGCGAGGGCCTGGTCGCGTCTCGCTCGCACGATCGCCTCTGCGGGGAGCGCAGAAGACCGATTCGAAGATAGCGTTGCCGGACGGCTCACGTCATAATAAAATTAAATTCATATCTGGGATCAAGGGAACGCGATAGCTACTGCGACATGACCTCCCGCTCATTGTAAGCAAACACGTATGTCCCCGTTTGTCTCTTCTCTCCTCTTCCCAATCCCGTTTAGCGTCTCTACCGTCCCCCTCCCCTGTTTTCTCGCGCTCTTCGTTTCGTTCTCTCCTATCTCTTTCTCCGTCTCGAATAGTTTTGATTCATGAGAAGGGTGTAACCCGAGCATGCGTGTAACACGCTCGCGAGTGTGTGCGTTAGGCTCGCACACCTTCGGCCGTGTATCTCCGCTCGTCTCCGAGCGGTTCGTTCCGTTCTCGCGCTCCGTCTAGCGCGTTCTTCCGACGGACAAGGCGAAATCCGACACTGCATACCAGTAATTTGACTTCCAACCCGGCGCCCACCCTCTTTCTTCTCTCGCCTTCTCTTCTGCCTCCACTCTTGCAGCCTCTCGTCGACGAAGACCCATCTGCAAGATCGCTCTCGCTCTCTCTCTCCCTCTCTCTACTCGCGCGAGCGGCCTACGTTTGAACACGTGTCAACATGTCGGTTGACATAGATTTTTCGCCGAGATAGAACCTCGAAAATAAGACGAGAGGCCCCGAAACGCACACGGCAGAGCCTCGATCGGCTCTCCGTCATGGGAGCTGGTTCCGTGTGAGAAAGAGAATCGCCCGAGAGAGACCTCGGGGGAGGAGAGAATCCCGAAAACCAGTTTGTACGTTTCGAGGAGAGGCGAGCGCCGCGTCGTTCGTAAAACCACGGGCCTCTTACAGGCCCGCCCGTGGGCCCGCGTTTAACACCGGCAGGCATAGTGTTGCATTGTTAGCCCCGCTCCGCTTTTAAAATCCTTGCGCACTCCCTCTCTCTCTTTCTCTTTCTATATCTTTCTTTCTCCCTTTGTTCCTTAATTGACGACTCCCTCTATCACTCCTTACGATGCGACGCAATGGCGCTATTAGCATTACGCGCGCGTTACGCTACCGGCATGCGGCAACCTGGACGAGATTAACGTGAGATCTAAGCAAAATTAAAAGGTTTTCGGCGCATTGGTTCGATCAAATGTTACTATTTACACAATTTGCAAAATAGGCACAATAATTTGTCTCAACGTTTCGATCTCAATTTATATCATTATCAAGAGAATACCAAAAAATGTGTTGTGTCTGTAATGGAAATTAACAAAACACTAATCATTGCATTTAAGCCAAAAAATAAACTAAAATATAACATTTTTTTAAAAATTTAATATAACCGTCCCAAATAAACAAAAACTGAATCCTTTTTTTCCCCTAATAAAGAAATGAAATAACCACAATACTTTCATACTCACTTGCTTAGTGTACAGAAAATTGTTTACCATTACGGTGAATTAGAACACTTTATAAGAAAACATTAGAAGTTGAAATAGAGAACATTTAAAGAAAATATTAGAGGAGCGCTTGTGCTCACAAGCATCACAAGCGCTCCTCTAATATTTTCTTTAAATGTTCTCTATTTCAACTTCTAATGTTTTCTTATAAAGTGTTCTAATTCACCGTAATGGTAAACAATTTTCTGTACACTAAGCAAGTGAGTATGAAAGTATTGTGGTTATTTCATTTCTTTATTAGGGGAAAAAAAGGATTCAGTTTTTGTTTATTTGGGACGGTTATATTAAATTAAAAAAAAAAAAAATGTTATATTTTAGTTTATTTTTTGGCTTAAATGCAATGATTAATGTTTTGTTAGTTTCCATTACAGACACAATACATTTTTTGGTATTCTCTTGATAATGATCTAAATTGAGATCGAAACGTTGAGACAAATTATTGTGCCTATTTTGCAAATTGTGTAAATAGTAACATTTGATCGAACCAATACGCCGAAAACATTTTAATTTTGCTTAAAGCTTCATACGATCGCTATACTTTAACGGCTTAACGTGAGATCTTCGAACACCTGCCAAGGGAATTGCGTTTTTGTCAAAATCTAACTGAAAACTGTTTCATTAACGCATTGTTCGAAATGCAGAGAACTTTTATTTTGAATAAAAATTCGCAGGCTGATTATACAGCACAGTTCTTTGAAAATTTTGGAAACCGATCGACTACCAAGCGATCACCCCCGATTTGCATCGAAATTTCGGAACGGTAGAAATCCAAACGAAAAAATCCCGGGAATCTATGCGACGATTTGAAATCGATTATTTTTTAATCGAATAGTCGACATTCACAATATTTCAGGGTGGCACACTGCAGTGTCGGGCGATCCATATACTCGGTTCGATAATTTTCTTCGCGCGATGCCATCCACGTGATTCATTGGTCCGCGGCGAAAGACCAAGGTGTACATGTATGTACACGTACACGTATTACGTGTACACTGCGCCCGGGTACCCCTAGGTGAAAGTTGTGATATATCCGTTATAATTTCGTACGGTCGGCGTATTGCTTCCGTATGTAGGAACCATTTGTTCCGGAAAATGGCGCAATTTTGTCTCCCTCGGCCGCGCGGCTACAAGCGCAATACCTCCGTGGATATAATTTAAACAAGGGCTCTTTATGTAACACGTTCTATTTATTTGGGCATATCTGCCGCCTCTCCGCCGTATACAATGTCCATGCGAAACGTCACACAATTTCTGTTAAACGTCCCCGCCCTCTAATGGACGTGTCGACTGCGAAAGCTCCCGGACCTCCCGCAGAAATATATTATATTTTGCTGCTTCGTCCAGAGACAATGGCTTTGAACGGCGATTGCCAATGCGTGTTAGCCACGGACACGATTTTTCGCGATACTCAACGACGGACTGTAGCCCCTCATTGCGAAAATCAATTCCCATAACCCTCCGTTCAGAGTCTTGTTCAAACATCAGCTTGTTGCTCGCGAAATATTCGCTTTCACAATGCCGATTCTATAAAGCTTTTTCACGAAATATCTCTAGTAAAATCATAGTAGAGCTGACAAAGTCGAAACCGGAAGGGTGAAATGTAACAATTAGTTCTTTAATTTCTTATGTTACGGCAAAAATTCAATTTTATATAATATATGCGCAAACAATTGTGTCAGCCAAATATGAACGACGCGTGGCGAACAATGTGTTAATGCTGCAACGTCACTCTGTGGTCTTTCGATTTTCCACAGAATTTTCCAAAATAATTGCAACAATTACTACACGAGTATGTGGACTTTTATAAAATGTTTCGTATATTTTAGTCGCGCAAAAATTTCGTATGGATAAACCAGCGTGAAGACTTGACATTTAGAAAAGTTCTGGTTACCTTGAAAGTGTAAACTCTACTTGCATTTGATTCTTTTTGGATGTCATTTGGTACAATGAAACTTAAAAAGCGTAAATAGGATTACAAGTAAAATTATTTTAGAAACCGTATTAGTTACTGTAGTTTGATCTTCTTTCCCAATAAACAGTGACTATAATTTATAGATTCTTCTTCGGTATCCAAAACAGGATACCGAACAGGAAAGAATGCAGAAAAACTCGCACCATATACGATTATGGAGTCCCCAGACAGGTAGTACATATATCGAACCACCGCGCATCGATGTGGCAAGTAGAAAATGCCGCAACGGTCGGACAAAATGATCTGAATAATAGGTAATACAAAGTCAGCGTAATCTACAGCTAGTAGAATTAGTCACCGACGACGTGCACGATAAGTCCTGGCATGGCAGTCGGTTTTTACCTAGAGTGGTTGCCAGGTGAAAGGGGGAAAACCACTTCGAGAAATCTGCAGAAGTAAGTTTGAAGAGCGCGGAGTGGCGGCGCGGGACTGCCGAGGCGCGGTGGCACGACTGCTCGCTTCTTTTTCTTGGGAACGGTTTGCTATTAGCCAATCCGAGGTTCCAGATTCGGGCAAAGAAATCTCAAGGATAAAGTCCCGGCTCGTTCCCATGCAGCGGTACAATCGCGATTTCATAAGTCGCATGCGAGTAAATTGCACGGAAACGCCGACACACGAAATCGGCACGCTCGTCCGACACACAGTACTTTCTCTCCCCCTTTTTCCTCGGAGCTTGGCGACGACGTACGAAATTTCCCTCGGCCCGGGTCCGGCACTCTCTGCTCTGTGCCCCCCTTTCCACTATACCCGCTGTCCCCAAGAGGACCCTCGTCTCGGAAAATTCGATTTCGAGGATTTGCCGGCGACAGACACGAGCTCGCGTCTTTCACGGAGCAGCGCGACACCAACGGAGACGGTGTTCTTCTACACGTACAAAAGCTATTGCTGGCTCTCTTCGCCGGCGACGACATGCCCCGCGTGGTACACACACGAACACACTTTCTCTCTCTCTCTTTCTCTTTCGATGCCTACGATATTTCGCGACTCGGGTAACACCTAAGTATCGAGATTGGTCAGCGAGAAACGAAATTGACCCCTGCGCTTATCGCAGCGTCAACTCGACCGAGGATCTTAGGAACGAAGATATCGTGCATTTTTCGTTCAAATAAAACTACAACATTATAACTAGTCGAATTCTATTGTTTGAAATAATTTGTTGATTCCCGATTGAAATTGCTATTGAGAAATGTATAGATTCACAGGTATACGTGCAAGGGAAGTACATGGACTTCCCCAATACCAGTCAAACCGTCCCGCGTAATCACTACGGTCGGTAAGCTAGTTACCAACAAGTACAAGGTGACGATGAGAAACACATGGGAGAGAAGAGTGTAATTATAAAGTACGACAGAGTGAATAATAGACATTGAATGTTGTTTCTTTCGTTTGCAGGTAGGATCTGTGATAAAGCGAACCTTAGGTTATAAGTTATAAAATAATAAATGTTATTCTTTCGTTTGCAGAGAAACAATTCAGTCAATTATTTGCCCAACCTGAAAACATAACCTATTACATACGTAAAAAATACGTAACTGCCACCGGCAGGAAATGTGCTAATTTCTTCATACAATCGCAAAAGACACTAAATCATTTTCTACCGTCACAGACGGGACTAACAAATTATTCCTTCTGAAGTTATTTAACGACGTTCATAAAACAAGATCAAGCTATCAGGACTTTAAGTTGACGTCGCGGAGGATAACTTCAAGGCAGAAGGAATGCCCGAACCAGGCTTTCAAGTTCTATTAGAGACCGCGTCGAAACGCGTTATCTTATTCCCCCGCCAGGATTGAATTATCGCGCGTCTTCGCCGCATTTCGAGGATCTTACAAGAACCGCGTACTCCAGATATCGTTCGAACCGATATATCGAACCACTGCGTAATATCGAATAGCGGCCGAATCTGAGACACGATTGAAAAATAGTCGCTCACCTTGGTACGGCGTTTAGTAGTCGAATAAACGATCCAAAAGCGGGCACACTCCAAGGAAAACGATCAGAGACACCACCAAGAAATCGAGTATCCCCGATGGCGCGTTTCTCTCGATCCTCTCGTTCTCGAAAGGGGTGCGTGGCTGCGAGCTTGTCTGCGTGCTTAAGGTCCCTCTCGCGTGCTGCGTAAGAACTCTTTCTCGGTGTCCGCGAATCGTAGCAAAAAGTAGACGACGAGGACACGGCCGAGTTCTCTCCTCGCCACGGTTCGTTTTCTGGCGGTTTCTCTCCGGTCGGATCCCCTCTGCCCCCTCTCTCTTTCTCTTTCCGCTTTAATTGCCCTCCTTAATATGCGAAACGGTGCACGAATTTCAATGGGTTCGCGTGATTATTAATTAAGATGTTCCAGCGAATCGCGGATCGGGACCAGTGCGTCTACACGGTAAGGTGATCAGCTCGGCCCGGCCCGATGATTGGTCAAGCGGAATCAATGTCTTCTTTCTCTCTCTCGAAGCCTGATTAATTATCCGTTCGAGTAATCGGCGTCGTTCATTTACTTTATCCGCGAGTACACGTCCGGCACAGCGGATTTGAAATATCGCCGGTGGCAGCCGGCCGGGCTAATTAACTTCGCGGCGAGCCTTCGACCGAGTCCTCTTCCAGCGGAGACCACGTTGCTCGGAAAAATCGTTTTTGTCCCGGACTCTCTCCAGATCGTCGCCGCTCCGGCAGGTGACATGGGCCAGTGTTGGGGAGCCACGAATCCGAGGATTAGTCGGCCGTGTTTGGAGAAAGATGTCCGCCCCGGCTCGAAAACTGTTTATCAACGTGAGACGCGTCAGTCAGCGGCGAAGGGTACGTCGATATCGGCACGTCGAGCCTGCCAATATCGTGTCTGGTCGTGCCGCCCTTTTTTTTCTTTTTAATTAACTTGGACCGGGTAATCGGCGCTCTCCGGTCCACCGGCTCAAGTTATCCGCTAGACGGGGACCGTTGACGTGTCGCGGACGTTAACGAACGGTAGATCGGGCTCAATTGTTCACGAGCGAACAACTCGAAACGTCCAGTCCCGGCGAACATCCCGTTGCATGCGTTTTTCTTGTTTATTAGTGAAACTTTGTCCGGGGGATTAGGTGTTGGTATCACTCTCTTGATCCTCTTGCGGGCACCCTGAGGCTCGGGGACCTCGGAATTGGGATCGGGATCGAATTCGGAATCACGAGATCCAACGCCGGTGATTGACTCTGCGCGGTGGAACGGGGACGGTCTGTCCGCACATACGTCGGATTAATTACTCCGGCGGTTGGTCGGGCACGGTACGGTCACTCGTGGCCAAGTAACCGGGCGCATACGCGAGCACACCGGCCTCCGATTGCAGTTACTCGTGGCTGACGCACCGCAGGACGCATCTCGGAACCCGCACGCAGACGGCCACCCCGGATCTCGCACTAGAAACACCCTCGCCGGCACTCCAGAGTACTCGATCGCACTCGCGTCGACGGATCATGATGTTTCGAACGGGCACTGATTCAATGTAAACACACACACATATACGTATATATATTATATATACATATGGATACGGATAGACACGTTGGTCGCACACACGCGCACGCAGGATACTGTTATACTACAAGCCACGAATCCTTGACAGCTCTCACCAAGGCCTGTCGAGGCCCCGCTAATCGACGCACCGGATCGATCCCGGAAGACGAACGGAAGATGACACTTGGCGTAGAATATCCTCTAGCGGTGCGTAGTCGCGGTTCACGTGCACACCGGGGTCTCGGGATAGTGATCGACGGTGTGGAACGATGATATTGTTGTGTTATGGAGCACTGTAAACAACCGATGCACACGGTTCACGTGGACGGATCTATCGGCCCGCTCGCTCGTTCTCTCCCTCCCCCTCTCTCGCTCTCTCTCTCGCGCTCCCGCTCTCCTGGTCGAGGATCGTTCACCGCCGATCGATAAACGTCAACGGCTCACGCGGACCTCGAGTGATCGCGGACACGCGGACACGTCGCAACGATCATGGAAAATCTGCACGCGAATCGGCCCTCTGGACCACCGTGATCCGGCCTCGGAACACACGCTCGTTGAACTGTCGTTCGGAGCTGCTCGGCCCACGGTTTAGTATCAACGTTCGTTCTTGGCTGGCGTCGCGCCCCTCCCGGGACGCCGGTCGACGCCAATCGAGTGCGCGTATACCTATGTGCGCGTACCTGCGAACCTCAGAGTGGAGCTCACCTATACCTTGCCGCCTGAATCTCGACTGTGCGCACCTCTGCTTGGCCCTCATCCACAACTGCACCCCTTTCGTCTTCACGGAGCCGCGCGACTTAAGACAAATTTGAAAAATCAGGCTGGGAAGTGGCGATGCAACGGACGGGGACGTTCGGATTGCTTCGATTGTGAGTTGTGTTATTGTTTCGTGGCGGTTGTAGCGCACGTGGCGTTCATGTTTCAATGTAAATATGTACCCAACAAAAACATTCTGTAAACAGGAGCCAAGTTCATATGGCCGTAAAAAGTTGTGAGATCAAACAAAATACGGCCAAGTTCGTTAGCTCAGAAATACCTCTTGCAATACTGAAAAAAGCGTTTGTAAAAATTAGTTTAAAAGAGTGCTATTTAATTTATAAAGAGTTACATGGAGGTCTGAATTATTGAAACTTGGCCTCTACCTAACACCTTTTATGACCATTGGTTTAAAAAGTAACGGCCAAGTTTGAATAATTTAGCCCTCCATGTAACTCTTTATAAATTAAATAGCTCTCTTTTAAACTAATTTTTACAAACGCTTTTTTTCAGTATTGCAAGAGGTATTTCTAAGCTAACGAACTTGGCCGTATTTTGTTTCATCTCACAACTTTTTACGGCCATAAGAACTTGGCTCCTGTTTACAGAATGTTTTTGTTGGGATTTCATCAAGTTTTGTTGAAATCTGTATCTACACCCAATAAGCAAGAAGTTTCACTTCTGTCGCGCGTGGTTTTCCACACGCATGTTTTTTTTCTTTTTCTTTTTTAATCAAAAGACTACATACGTCATGTGATTGGGCATAACCTATATACTTTGGGTTCAGCCTTTTGAAAATTTCGTTATTTTTGCGGTAGAACGCACCGTTCCCGAGATACAGCCATTTTTTATATGTTCTATACTACGTACCTATTTCGTATTGTTTTTTTTTCAATACAACCCCTTCAAGGTGTAAAATTTCAAACTTTGATAATTATTCCTTTGAGTGTTTATTATGGAGGACCTATGTACCAAATTTCAAGCTTGTAGGTCAATGGGAAGTACCCAAAAGGTTTTGATGATCTGTCAGTCAGTCAGTCAGTCAGCCAGTGACAAATTTAGCAATTTTTGAGGTCCTATATCTCGGAACCTACTAATGTTGGAAGATTAATGTTTTGTCAATATTGAGACATGATAGCATTTAACAAGTGTACGAAATTATATCTCTCCATCTGCCTCCAGTGCCGAGTTATAAGCCTCTAAAAAACGGCTAAGTTGTTTCGTGTAAAAGGAGGTAGTGCAAGAACTTGGCTGGTACACTGCCGTGCACCTAGATCTTATAAAATGTTGCCCTACACTCTATATTGTATATATATATACAGTAAGGAGCATAACTGATTCCACACACTTTAAATCAGAACAACTTTTTTATGAATGGACGAAACGACTTCAATTTCTCTGTAAGGCTAGAAGAATTAGTTTAGTAAATGATGTGTAAAAAATATGTTGAGAAAATGCATTTGGACGGAATTGTGAAAAACAATAGTAAAAATTGATTTTTACAACTTTTTTAGATGGGCTAATAACGAAAATTCAAAGGATGTGTCTGGTGAACTGGTATAAATTATATACGCTCTGAAAATTTCATTGAAATTAGTTAATTAGTTTGCAAATTATAAACGATCAAAAGTGATAATTTGTAGTGTACCATAAAGTGGCAAGTTTTACCATTTTTGATCGTTTATAATCCGTAAATCAATTAACCAATTTCAATGAAATTTTCAAAGCGTATATAATTTATACCAGTTAACAAAATTTGAATTGGGCCAGCTAAAAAAGTTGTAAACATCCATTTTTAGTATTGTTCTTCACAATTCCGACCAAATGGATTTTTTCAACTTATTTATTAGACGTCATTTATTAAACTAATTCATCTAGCCTTACAGAGAAATTGAAGTCGTTCATATAAAAGTTATTCTGATTTAAAGTGTGTGGAATCAGTTATGCTTTTTACTGTATATATAGTGATAAATTAAAACATTTTGATGTTATTTCCTATATTTTGAAAAAGTAAAATATTTGAACCTGAAATAATATTTAGATCGCTGAAAAGTGAGTGCGATAAATAAATGATATTTCCTTGAATCGCCTTTTTTCTTAGAAATCGGATATTGAGGTTTATCGATAGGAGAACGCGAAGGTTTTTTGTACCAATTATTTCAGCTGCTTCGAGCATTTCGAAAATTCGCGATGGTTATACTCTGTGTGTTCAAGCATCGATGTGTTTTCGTCCGGTCTAGTTATACGGGGAATTCGAATATTTTTATCCGATTTGTTTGATGGACTTTCACTGTGCATCCAGATTTGTCGCAGCCCCATTTTTTTAGGAATACTGGCGGACCGTAATACGTTGAAACTTCTGTAAAATTTTATTTTATTGTTACCCGCCAGCAAATATTTGTATTGAATTTTGTTGGCTCGTCAAACAGAGAGCCGTCGTTTTCATGGAAGAACATTAATTGGTATTCAATTTCATATCCCTATTACTCCCTTTTCCGAATTAGTTCAATGTTCGTGGAATTTCGATGGTATAAACTAATAATGTTATCAAAGAGTTTGTTTGCCGTGGACAAAGTGTTACGTGGAAGCACAGAATCAAATTTGCTCAGCTTTATTTTCGAGGAAATCGATTTTCAAAATGCATCGGACGCGCGCACGTTTATGTACGCGAGAAGTAAAAACAGTCGGCCATACACAGACACGTTGGCAGCACCTATTCAAAAGCTCGCGTGCTTTAAGAACATTTGAAATCGTTTTCAAATGAATTTGGTTCTATATTTATGGCTTATTTTTGCTAACAATATCGCCGCTTCATGATTTCAATTTATGAATTATTTTAATTGATTTCTGTTTTTATTTTACAAATAGTAATTAAGTAAAAATTGGTAGGAATGCAAACTCAGCATTAATAAAAGAATTGATTATTTTATTCAATTTCCAAATAATGAAGCAATCTAGAGAAGAATCAGTTTCATATTCCAATTAACTAACGCACGTTTCAGAATAACGTTTAACCAAATGAGATGATTATTCTCTAAATGTATTGTTTGTTGAATGGAACAATGTGCTCCCAGCAACGAAGTGACAAAGAAAAATGGTAAAATATTAAAAAAGAGGAGGAATAACGGGACAGAATGTTTGTTCGCACGATTGAGTAATTGCTCGATTTACAGGATAATTAGAGAGGAGTTCTTCTATTGTGTTTGAACGGGTTTCCGGTCCGTTTTCTCCTATAACTTTCCACTGAAGAAGCCGGCAAGTATAAACGATTGAAAGGTAGAGAAACACAGACTGTGGACAGATCAAAGCTCGCGGCGGGCACATTAAGGGTTTACATCTCAGGTGGCTCAATTTAATTGAAGAACAGCAGGTACACCGAGACCCGTTTTCCTTCTCATCGTATTACCATAGTTGAGTAGCACGCGCTCGGACAGCGAACAAGGAATTCACAGCGCTGCCTCGACCTTGCTCCCGCTCTAATTGGCAGACGGTGATCTAAAGTATCGAATTTAAGCGTCCGTTTAATGACAAAACTGCTATTATTCTTCACAATCGCCTCGACCGTACCACGGCACCTTGTTATAGTCTGCCTCGCTGTCTTCCGTCCGATCGATAAAACCGAGTGAATTAATTTAACAATGCCCTTTTGTTCCATAATTTTCCATTCGCAAACGGCAATCGGGACAGCAGGAAAATCGAGAAACCTTTACACGATTGAGACCTTAACTCTCATTCCACGGCAGTTATTTATTCTTTCCTACGATCAGTTTGCCAGCTACGAAACATTTCCCACGATGCATCTTTTACTACGGCTGGGCCATCATATTATTTGTCGTTCGACACGTTCTAATAAATTATAATAAATTCTTATAGAGCAAGTATTATCGCTTAATTTCCTGTATCTGAAGCAGAGTTGTGCAGAATTACAATTGAATTACTCCAGGGATTATAATTACAAAGTAATTGAATTACATTGTGTTTTAATCATATTGTATTCCAATTACAAATCTGATTGAAATACTTAGTAATTGAATTACATTGTATTTTAATCATATTGTATTTCAATTACAAATCTTATTGAAATACCTAGTAATTGAATTAATTGAAAGGTTTGAATTATGTAATTCAGTTACGATGTAGTTGAATTACTATATAATTGAAATACGATATAATTTAATTGTGTAACTGAATCACAATGTAATTGAATTAGCACAACTCTGATTTGAAGTACAGTAAATATTCGATCTAAGAAACGTGACCTGTACGGCCTAACAGAAACGAATAGCACCGCCACTGTGTTTGCATCCGCTGATCTTTTCTACATACGGCGAATTCACAAAAATGTACGGAATTAAATGAATTGATGAAAAATGTATCGTCGAATTACAGAACGCAAATAATTATTTATTGTTTGAGCAAGTCTAAATGAATTATTATTTAATCCTTAAGTGCACTATTTTTTGTTTACAGTTTCTATTTATCAAACATTACTAAAAAAAGAGTGTATATTAAGGGAAAAATAAGGGAAAAAATCACATCTTTGCGAAAATATTTTTTATTACAAAATTATCATATGTTGCAATATGTGAGGTTAGAAAATCTACGACGCATGAATGGCGCGCACCGTATACAAATACATGTGAGCAGTTTGTTGCCTTGTGGCTACAATGCGTAAAAAGCATCCAAACGTTCCTGCAGTGAATGTAGAGCCAGAAAATGCATTGTTGCCAAACGGCAACACGATGCACTTAAGGGTTAAAATAATAAAGTTATTTCTATTGACAAATAATAAATTAAATTGTATTTTTTTATAGACAGCTGGGCCTCCGGACGGGCCCGACCACAGGCGTATACCTGAAAAGGTTGCTCTACCAGACAAAAAACGCGTACGTGTTCATTGTGTATACAAAATACAAGAAATAAGAGAAGACCAAAAGCTATTTTTATTTGATTTCCACCTCAATCTAAATAATAAATAATCTTTTATTTGTAAATAAGAAATAAAATTGTATTTAAATAAAAAGTTTAGTTATTATTAACTTCCCGATTCATAGGGAAGTTACTGTAATTACCCCGAAAATCGAAAATCGATTTTTTAGCAGATCTTCACGTTTCATGGTCATTGGAGTCATTTTAGACTATTTTTATCAAAATGTTTGCATGTGTGTGTGTGTGTGTGTGTGTGTGTGTGCGCGTATGTCCGTTTGTATGGTATCAAATTTTTCGTTAACGTTTTCAGAAAAAGTAACAACGCGATCAGGATAATGAATGATGCAATCGATGTGCCCCGCTGTAACTTAGAGCTGATTAGATTTTGGTCCATTTTGGTCAAGTAGTTTTTTAGATTTTTAGTTTTTTTCGAAAAAAGTTGATTTTACAATGCAATTTATAAGGGAGGACGAAAATTTTCCACCAAAGAACCAAACGCAATTACATAGAAAAATTTTTTCTTAATTTTTTTTTTTATTAGATTTAAACAAATTTTTTTTTTAACTGATGCTAATGTTACCGCTTGGAATAATCGAAAGTTATTCCAATGCAAGAGTGGGTTAATCATCTCTACTTCCAAGAATACATTTTGGGAGAATATCGATGAAAGTACAAAAAAAAAACGATGTTAGCGATGTTGGCGAAGGAGTAACGAATCGGGAAGTTCTTTGTGTGACTCTTGGAGAGTCACACACCAAATAAAAAACATTAATAGCAGTAGGCCCTACTAGCCATGCGTATCACTAACCCTCTCGCAAGAGCAGTCCTACCCGCGAGCTCGCGAAGCGAGCGAGCAAAAACAACCCTACTCGCGAGCGAGCGAAGCGAGCGAGCAACAATAGCCCTCTTGTTTGAAATTAAAATCACACGTTTATTTATTATTTAATTATTTATTATTTTAAAAAATCAGGAATGATACGTTCGGACATCATCGTATTACGGAACGCAAAAATAATAAACGCTATTTATCAATATTCATCCGTTACACTGCTCTGTGACAGTCGCCGTCATGCTCCTCGCCGAACGAGCACCTAAGGCCCCCACCTCACTACCCCAAGATACAACCTCCGTTACACATTTGTGTGACAACCAACCGTCACGCTTTTAGCCAAACGAATATTTACAATCTTAAAAAATGTTAGAACTGAACGAGCTGAAAAACATCACGGACCCGAGGATTTCTGTTGGACCGAACCTTTACTGCAATATTAGAATGAATAGAATTTTTCTGTGAAAGATATGCGTCGATCTATGTTTGTTGAACAAATAAACAAGATGAGGTGTAGCATTCTGGGAGTCGGTGATGGAAAAAATTGGCTGTTTAATCATGTTGCCGGTGCGTGTCATAACAGATCCATTTCGGTTGGCGATCGCTTTCGTTTCAACGGGCATACTCAGCCCGTAGTAGGTATGTATCGAGCACGCTGAAAGTATCGCCGTTGAACTTCCGAGCACTCGATTCCACTGGCGCGGCACGGCGGTGGTGTTAGCGGTTCACATAAATGGAGAGAGAAGCCAGCACACGCCGCATGCAGTATACACACGCATGTGCGCCCGTCGGCGAAGAGATTTCATAGTCCATGTAGTTTGGCATCAATGCGAGATCTGGGGTTGGTTTCAAACGCGCGATAAAGCCATTTCAAATTGAATAACAGATTTCTGAGCACACAACAAAATGCACTTGCCGCGAAACGCTTCTGAAACCTGGAAAAGAGGTTGGAACAATAGTGCGCCGGTTTTACCCTCCGCCTACACTTTCCATTCGGCCTTGCGACCTGAACTTGTCTTCTCGAGGACTCCTCGCAACCGGAAATCATCCACGCAAGGATCAGTAGAAACTTTAGTATCAGTAGAGACTTGGCAATACAAATTTTCATGCGATACATATGACGCACTAAAAATACGGCAATTTTTCGTAAGTTTTGGATACTGAAAAAAATAAGAAATATTGTTTTAGAATTCCGGCTCACATATAATAGAATGCATTTATCTGCATGTGTGCGAAATTTCAATTAACGAGTTCCATTTATCCATCTCTTTTTAACACGACCGAGCATAATCATTTACCTTGGAGACGATCAGAGACTGGTAAAAGATAAACGTAAACATCGAAATGTAGTTGTAGTCAAACTCGTTAATGAATCATGTAATGATTCGCGGAATAAGTAGATTCATTAAAGTGGCGTCGATGATATCCCGGGACCATAAAATTGTTACGCGAGCCTCATTACCGACGACCAATCATCTTTGAATTTACAATAACAGACAATGTTTGAATAATATATTTCAGAAATTTTCGTTATCGGCCATGCCCGAAATTATTTGTCCTTTAGGCACTGTAAAATTTGAACAAAATCATTTCTGCTTGAAAAAGATCTAAGGTAACGATCGAATCGTATCGTAAACGTGTTTTAATTGTTCGAATAATTTGAAAATATCGCGTTGTTCTTGCTGCGTTTAACTCGGCGATTTCGAGCGAGCAAGATCGACTAATTAACTTATCTTTGAAAGCGCTCGGGCTGGTTGTACTTAAGTCGATTCGATCGTAATATTTTCGTGCATTCGTGGGACATTGGAGGCCGTTCGAGGCAAAGGGACAAGCAGACACTGTGATTAGTGTCACCGAAGGACGACAGCAAATATCTCCTTGGTAATTAAGAAGCCATCGTTACATTAAGTCCGCATCTACATGCAATTAATATTACACGGCGAGCCGTATCCTTTGATTCATTGACGATTTAATGAGGCCGGACAATTAAAAAAACAGGTTTTCCGATCGAGCGCATGGTCCTCTCCTGGAACCGTCATATTGGATTGTTGTTATTTAAAGCACCGCAGCACGGTGGTTGGATGTGGAAGCGATTTTTTCCAAAAATATTACAAATTAAAATCGATGCTTTCAGATGAAATATTCAATTCGCTGTAGTCCACCAATTTCCAGCCCGATTACAGAATCGTAAAAAGAAGACGAGCATAATTTATTTACACGTATCGAATGCTTGATGAAGCTTTTTATCAATACTCCGTTGCAATTCGATTGAATAGAATAGCGGCGGTGAAGCCGCTGGCGGCGTGTCGCTGGAACCGCCATTAAAAATCAACGCGATCGTATGAATAATAATTATTTATGCATAAAGCGACGTCCATTGTCGATCGTCGACGAGAACATTATTTTTAAACGCGGCGTGTCGCCGGAACTATAACATTGCACCTTTAAAAAGACAATTGCATCGGGATTTTGTAAAACAACAATTACGAATTCATACTATTGTTACGCCACTGTGATCAGCGGACATACCGATATCCATTATATATCTAATATATACGTTAATCACACTATTCAACGCATTGAACAATAATTTAGTACGGTTCCGGGTCTGTTTTGCACGACAAAGTGAAATTGGGTCAATTAATGATCGCTTCAATGTGTAATTTCCGTGTTCCATCGCGCGGCCACCGCTCTCTTATCAACCATTCGAATTGCTCGTGCGCAACCGTGTTACAAGATTACCGAGCGCAATAATTTCTGCCAAACGACCCCCCGCTTTAAAATTCCAGCTTTTTGCAAATTTCGCTGAAAAATTGTCCGATGCAGCCCACAACTAAACAGGAGAATCTACTAAACGTATTATATCCTGACATTCGAAAAAAGATCGCTTCTGAACAATAAAACAATGCAAAATACTGTTACATGTAAAATTGTTGTTCGTAATTGTGCTAACTTATTTTATACATTTCCGGATGGCGTGCTGGGAATTAAATTAATTTTATTCGGCAAAAGACACCTGATTTTTCGGCTGGCTCGTGAATCCTGAATGATTCTTTTTCAGCACTGTGTGTAGATTTCTTAGAAAAATGGAGGGCAGAGCGGCGCGCGCTGGCTCGCTGTGTTCGGTGGCAGTCGACGGCTGGGAACTTCCGGGGAAACTAATATTCCGAAAGTTTCCAGGGTAGACACGTTCGAGGGCTGGCTGGGCCGGGTTTGCGAGAGGGATTGAGCGATGCGGGAATTTTACGGCGGGAGTTTCGAAGCCCGCAGTCACCAACACTCGCCAGCGAGAAAGCGGCGGCAGGGAAGTTTGCGCCTCGCGATCGGTCGAAAGCGCCTCGCCGGCTACGTGTTATGTAGATGTCGTCGTCGGACGGATGGTTATATAGCTTTCCACAGGTACTAGGAGCCTGTTGTACAAAATTAGCATGGCCGTGATAGAATTGAATTTATTCATGTACGATTTAAACTAGCTGACGAGGGTAGCGCGCCTTTGTTGAGCGTCCTCGAGCGTTCCTCGCCTTTCTTCCTCCCCCTGCTTGTCTTCGTTTCTCCCTCGCAGGTTCGTACAACCCCCCCTCTCTCTTTCTCGTGGTTCCATGCAAACTATTCTCTCGTTCGTCCTTCTCAGACTCGCATGACCCGCCGGACACTTAGGTGTGTTCTGCTCGCGACACGATCGCCGCTCCTCTCTGTGCCAGTGCAAAACCGCGCGGCCAGTGCCGGCACGAACTGCATGCCTCCCCGCGCGTGCCACTCGTGCATTCTTTGCACCGATCGAACTTTATGCAGATCCGCCCTCGGCTGAATTTGTGCTCGGTGCAAGGTCGTGCATCCGCCGACTCAGTGACCGAGAGAGTCCACTTCGCTCCTTGTCACTTCTACGAGGATGACTTTCTCCAACGTGGTCGAACGCATCTTTTGTATTGTATGATAATTGGGAATACAGTAGGTTCTCGCTCGTCGCACTCGTTCGTCGTATTTATTTGTGCAAGGTGTATTTCAAAAGTTAAACCAGCTTGGACGCCGACCGGAACACAATCGCATTCGTTGTGTCAATAATCGAGCGGAGGCCGTCGCAACGTCGGAAAGGAATCTGAATGGACTGCATTAATCGCTCACCGTTTGTTATCGCATAAATTGCGCATTCTTGTCGCGGAATGAATTTCCCACGTTCCCTAATCGAGTGGAAATGATTTAATGGCGCATTTAATCGGCGAATAATGCGGAACGATGAAACCATTCTTCGTCGCTGGATGCGGGAGCAGGTTGGAGGAAAGTATCGGCCGATTAAAAGCCAGAAAGGATCGATCAAGGCATCAAGCACAGCGGTGAGCCCGTTGTTTGACGTCGTGTTCACCGCATTCGACAATATCGTAGACCGGGAGACATTTCGGTGACCCGATTGACGAGAGAGAACAAGAGAGAGACAGAGAGAGTGAGAGAGAGGGATGGAATAAATATTGCAAAGACGATGCCAGACGAATTGACAGGGAAATCTACTTCGCAAAATAGCGCCGGAAACGGTGGGTACGCGTGTCACGTGTACGTGTTCTCACCGAATCAGCTACGAGTAGTATTTACGAACAACGGTGAACACGTGTCGCGCCTTACTAAACAATGTACTCTGTCTCAACACTACGGCGATCACGTTAATTGCCTCGGAATAAATCCCAAGGGGGAACGAAACTTTTACCGGGCGTGAGAGGATCGCGAACTCGCTTCGTTTCCTCGCTGAAATTACCAATCTAGTTTCATGTAGATTCAAGAAGAGGTATATTTGCAAATCGGCTTAGGGAATGTTTATGACAAGCCTTTCATGGACACAGAAAATATTGTTCTTCTCTGTTTGAAATATTCTGCATTTCTGCCAAGTGTTTTTGGTTCATTGAGCTAGATGAGAAGTTGGTAATTAATTAAAATGCAAAAGAATTGTATGCCAACAGCACGTGGTATTCCCAGGAAGTCACCCATCCAAGTACTAACCACGCTCGACGCTATTTAACTTCGAGGGTCGGACGAGGACCGGTTCTTCACAGCGAGATGTGATCGTTGGCTTCAATACCAATTTTTTGTCATATTTTCAGTCGAAGCTTGTGCAATACTGCACAACTAACACCTCGTGTGTGCAAAATTCAATTATTCTTCATTTATGGCGAAACAGTCACAAATGTATTTGTACAACGGATATACAGCTTTCTTGGTGATCTGTTGTCAAGCTAGTTGAACCCGTTGGACAATATGTAACAAAATCCAGCGCAGAGAGGGAGCCGGGTTTTGCGAACGTGGTTTAATGTCGGCAGGTTTCGCAGTCTAGAGCCCCGATCGCTGTAACAGCCGTGATAATGACGACGTAAAGTCACCCCCGCGTTGCGAACCGGGACAATGGTGTCCCACGGTGACGTCGAAGCGGGTCAGAGAGGATAGCGCGTGCGCGTGACTCATCGGCGAAGAATTATCGTCGTCCGAGATTTAATCGCGACCGTTGTCGCTGTTTGCGCACTGTAGTTAAGACTCGGTTGTTTCCTCGTTTTAAGAGCGTTACCGCGCTGGCGCGAGCCTGCCGCTCTTAATTTAGTTAGCCCGCCAAGTCGGAGCGAGAGGTCCGACCATAAAGACACTTTATCATTAAGGAGACCTTTCCGGCTCGTTCCGTCCGCAGGAGATTTCCAAGACGCGGGTTCCGGGCGGGAATTTTTCATTTGAACCCCGGCGGCCCGAGAATGGGGTGCTAAGCAGCGAACCGTTTTTCAACCCCGTGGCACCTCCGCGTGTCCTTTGTTTCGCCCTCCCTTAGTTACTTCTTAATTTCATCTCGGCGGCTTTCTCGTTTCGACGAGAGACCACTTCGTGATTCCACTGCCATCGATTCTCGCCCTGCGGGGATGGAAATCGGATAGCAGAAGGATCGAATTAAAATTTTAATCAACCACGGCGCAATTTTTCTTCAAGTTTTCGACGCACACGGGAAAATTGCTTGCACCGGCCGATTATTTTAAGATAGACAGATGAATGTTCCTATTAATATTCATTTCATGTATTTCTAAGAAAAATTAGGAGGTAGAGCTTACGCACGGTGGCTATGCACGGAGTCGGTGACGTAAAATCGGCTATCCTACCGTAAATTCGGACAGACACGAACCGATACTACGTCATCTACTCTCCGTGTTTACCCGCGCTGTCCATTTCTACGTTCGGCGAAGTCACAAACACATACTAGAACCGAGCTGAGAAACAGCACGCACCAGAGGGTCTGTCTGGATTCTGAGAATATTCGATTTTCGGTTTTTTATTAGCTGGCATTGCTGTTTGGCCCAGTGTGCGGGTGCGACACGATCAGGTCAGCAAAATAGAGGAGCGGAAGAGTTGTGTGTTTGTAACTAGCTCTTGGCGGCTTTACGGCCGCCGCTGGCGTTGCTGGATGCAGGTTTTCGCGGGAGATTTAGATGTTTTCCCCGATATGAAAATGAACGAACGAACCCAGGGAAATCGTGGCTGAAAGTCGAAAGGCAGCCTGAATTTCGAGTGTTGAATATCGCACGGTTCTTCCTGAATTAACCGTGGCGCGGGCTCGCGATAAACTCCGAATGCCGTGAGGAATAACGTTTCGTCGCCCGACTGTTCGCCCCGTAAATAAAATAGAAGCGACGAGAGATTCGGTCTTTCGATTTCGAGAATAGAACCCGGGGCTCATTCCTCTTGCCGTTATTGTTATCGAGGAGGATTTCGGTCCGCGCGAGCGCGCTGGCGACCGTTCCCGCCGGGAATTACTGTCCGTGAGTTTACGATCCGCGGCAGCGAGTTACATTAAGCGTCGCGATAAAACGCCAGAATTAAAAACTGATTTAAAAAAGATAGCCGCCTGCGACTTTCGTAATAAAAGCGCGAGTCCTTCGAGCAATTACCCTCCCGGGGTAATAAGAAGCAAACGCCCACACATCCCGGCGAAAACGTTTACCCGGGGAGCATTTAATGCGCTCTCTCACAGAAAAAACCCGCCGCGTTTTATCGACCGCGACGTGACAAGTCAAATTTAACGCGGGAGAGAGAGAAAGATTCTCGCCTAATAAGCACGAAGCTTCAAAATATTATAATGATGCATTACACCCAAACTACCTGATTTGAATGACTACAAGTCATTGCGAATAATGGCGACTCTATAAGATCGACTTTATAATTAAAGCCATAAGTTAAGTAGAATAGTCCATAAAGCAGATCGAGTGTTAAGCATGTTTACTTGAACTCCCACTTGATCTTATCTAGATAAGAACAACTGTTGTACAATACAAAATTCGGTTAATTACCCTCGTACAAGCGAGTGTGCGACAGTTTGCAGCCAATCTCCATATTTAACTGGTGTTCGTTTCTTTGTTTGGCTGGATCGTATCCCAAAATAGGGGATTGCTTTACGAGGAGGTTGAAACGAAATAATAGCAAACTGCGTACGAGTGAACACGTGGTGTCTTTATTCTACTGGAAAATCGCGCACTTTTGATTTACGCGATTCAATTCACTTCGTTGAATTATACGACTGGAAATTACTCTCGTGAACAAACGACGGGTATCTTAACCCGTTTACAGAAATGGTGAGAATAATTCTCTTGATATACGTGCTCAATGGCGGTATAATGATTCGGAATACACATGGTTCCTATCAGAGTAAGAACGAACTGAGAGCGAGACGAGCTCGCAACGTACGGACATCCGTTTCGCTTAGGAACGAAAGAGGGGGTATACTTGCCCAATTATTGGTTCGAGTATGTTTGTCGCACGGTAATCCGCGAATTACGGTTCTGTTTACATGAACTAGTCGAGCTACCCGCGGCATACACGCGCTGGGAAATTCAAATCTGAACAACTAGCTACCAAAATGCTTGGAAACATTTGTTCGCGATGCAAATCACGATGAACTCGAAGGTCGAAGTCTTCCTTTTATAACATCCCCTGAAAGGTCGGAATAGGAAGATGTTCCTAACGAGTACGATGTTTCATAAGCTCGAGATCGCTGTTTGGCCACGTATGGATGTTTCGCGCGACGAAAGAGACAATTTGCTCGAGTTTCCGCGGACGAGCCCGGTCGCGACGATGGAAACGCTCCAAGTAGTCTCGTATCATGCATATTTCCTTGTTCGTTTTTCCCCGGTGTCGCCTTTGACGACGACACGAAGCATAATGGGTCGGGTTCGATTTAATGAGGCGCGTCGACTCGAAAAACGTTCGGTCGCGAACCTTCTCCAAGGATCCTGGCTTGTATTCGCGCGTCAATTGGTCTGCTCTCTCCGCCTCTACGACGATTTGACTTGAACGTGGACCACCTTCAAGCGACAGAAGCCGGGCGTGCACCGGCTCGAGCTGCTCCGCGACCGGTCCGATAATTATCTCGAACCGGAGGTGTACTATTAGTGATCGCGGTTTGACGTGTATACCGGGCTCTTATCATCCCGCCTCGCCCCGTCCCAAGCCCTTTGCATCCTTCCTCGTCGTTAAAAGCTATCCTCCTACCGGGGCCGAACACTCATTACTGTATACTTACGACACATTACGCGATAATTAATACATCATACGTACACGGCGACGGATATCCACCGCCGATAGTCAGGAGCTTCTGGCCTGGCGCAAATTCGAAATCGTCTCGAACGAAACGCTAAAACTAAAATATCGCGTGTAGATATACGGTCTTTTCACACAAGTTATATGGCTCTCGTCCCTTTGCACTCCTATAGTGAGTTTCACATTTGGAATTTCACATCAAAGGTTTCACATCAATTATAAATACTCCTGTCAAAATGATTGGTAAAATATAAAAATTTGTTTCAGTTATTGAAATCAGGAATTTCTATTGAACAGATTTCATCGTATCGTTGTATCCAAGATTTCGAAGATTATCATGCAAAGGTACGTGAGAACGTAGGTGGAACAATTCGAGAATCCTGTTCCATCGTGTTCGCACTCGAGGAACACGGAGATCCGGAGGAAGCGCATGGAAAAGCATTGTTGCGGTAGGATCCGATGCATCCGTGTATTTTACGAACGATTCGACGTGCATTGCGGTGTATTGAGATCGCTGCGCTCGTAGCCGTTGCGCGGGGGTGTGCGATAACGCGCAACGAAAATTGATAATATTTCACGAGCGGAGAGGCCAGGGAGTCCCTTTTATAATTGGTTGGCATTTGCATGCGGTTTTTACACTTATTGAGGTTTAGCCGCGAACCGGTCGCTCCTCCTGTCCGTTTTTATCATTTATGCCGGCTACACAACCGGCTCGTAGCACGCGATCCCGACTCCCCTCCGCCCCCCCACGGAGCCCTCTTTACCTTTCTATCCTCTCTGGCACCCTCTCTCGTCTCCCCTAACACCCCCTCGGCCCTCGTCGACAGTCGACTCGCTGCCATTTCACAGCCGCGTGGGACGTTTTAGACCACTTACGTCCCCTGTCTCAACGGCCGTGACTTCAAACAATTTGCAACCTGTTACCACCGACTATTCCGACACATTTTTCTCTATCGGCGCGCGCGCGCCAATTAAGGATAATTAACCGGCGAGCCGGATCAATTTTTCGACTGCGATTCCAAGCGACGCTTAACGAGCGACGAGGAGAGTAGCATTCTGCACTGCTTTTCAGTAAGAACCGTGAATTATTTCGGCTCCGGTGCGATTACAGAATCTCCAGAATGGCGGTCGGAACGCGTGATTTTATTTGCGTTTCGAACTGGACTCCATTTCATGAGAGAAATTGTGAACTCGTTGGCGAGACTCTGATCTAGATGCCGGTGATAATTGTTTCAATTGTGTATTCAATCGATACCTGGAACAGAAAGGTATTCCTGCGAAAACCGACACACACAAATTACCTGATATTATTGTTAAGCTATGTCCACACTGAAGCAACATCGAGCAACTTGAAATTGGAAATTGGGAAAGGAGAACTTTGTGAACAGTAAACTTGAGAAATGTATGAATTTGTCGACATCTGACATTGATAGTGGAAGAGGCTTGAAGATTGCAATACCGCGTAAGTAGACGCAGAGGAGAATGCAATGATTGAGATCCTTTGTTCGCTGATCGAACTGTAATTATTGCCGACGAACGTAATTTTCTTGGTCGCCCGGCGTTTCGGTGGGAATAAAAGGAACAAAGGTAGTGTACGCTAGTTGCGTAATACAAATAACGAACTATTCCGCGAGCCGATGAGAGGTAGCTCGTGACAAGGATTAATGGGTCCCGGGATCGGCGTTGCTTATTATTAGTAGTACTACTCGCGTAATTAGCTATGGGAAAACGTGTAAGCAATGATCGATTCGAACGTCGACTTTCGAGTTTCGCTCTGTTAGTCTCTCCTCTCTCGGATGGAGGTATTGCGGGCTTCTTTTTCTCGTCCTCTAAAGAGGCTCTTCTTGCCCCGCCGGTATTCCACCGGCGTGCAACTCGTCGATCTGACAGTGATCGAGCACTGTCATTCGAGTCGACGCGGCATACCTTACAAGATTCTGTACGCGCCGGCAATTATGCTATCTTGGGAATGCCTTGTATCACTCGATTCTCGCTTTTCGCGGCATTAACAAAAGTACGAACACATCCTAGCGGCTACTGGAAACGGCGCGGTATGCGGTGCGCGCCGCGGTTATTCGAGGTAATGCCACACCACCAAATATGAACCGAAGCTTAATTAACGTACAAGCAATTAACCGTAGAATTATCGTGCCCGGTTTTGCCCCGATGATTATCGGGAGGAGTGGGATTCCTTGAAACCGGAACGGAACAACTCACCGGAGGAAATTATTACCATTGGTTTTTGTTCTCCGTTACGTTGAAAATCACCAGGGTGGGACGAGAGGAGAGAGAGAAGATAGAGAGAGAGAGAGCGAGCGAGAGGAGAGAACCGCCCGAGCTCGAGGCCCACGGTCAGTTTTGAGCAGTCCGCGGCCGTTGTACATTCAAACACTTTAATTGTTCGTGCGAAGAACGGATTTTACAGGAACAGTCCGAGGGCCCGTTCAAATATTAACATTTCATTATGCCCGGCCAGCCAGGGACTTGTAAGAATATCACGCCGGAACCTTACGATGCACGAAAAGACTGACGTAGAACCGTAATTTTCGAGTTTCTAAAGGACCCTCGGTTTTTCGAGGATGATAACGAGAATCCACTCGTTCGCTTGTTAAGGACATTATAAGAAATCTACCCTATTATAACCATAGTGGGGGATGTGGCCATGACTACCTGTATTATAGATCGTCATACAAATAATACCATCCTAAGACCGCTCAGTTGAATCAGGAACGTCGTGCGGTACGTGTCGTTTCGTTCTGACGCGTTTTTTGCGCAGTGATTGAAGTTTTTGGTGATGCATCAGTGTTTAATCAATACAGTAATATAATTCCTCTATACTTTTGTGCTTAAAAAAGGCAAGGGACTTTATAGATTGTCACCACTTCACCTTGAAATTTTAAAAACAATTTAATTAAAAGGTCATAGTAGAAATATTTGTTTCAATTGTTCCCGCGGTCTATAAGTTGGCTCTTAAAAGTATATAACTTCCACAGTCGTGCAAATATTTATCCAAAATTCCCCCAAAATGTGTTCAAAGAACAAGCAATAAAAGAGATCAACAAAATTAAATTGAATGTGTTTTATCCGGGAGTAGAAGCACTTTCGCGATCCGTTGTGTGTTAGTTTCGTGCGGCGAGCGGGACGAGCATCCGCAAATTTGTCAAGCGGCCGCTGGCTTTGTCGCTAGGCGGACATTCCGTGAAAGTTTGCTCAGATAAGTCCTGTCCGAAATTCGTTTCCGATTTCGTGTAGCGATAGAGAGAGAGAGAGAGAGCGGAGGGCGACTTTTCGCGGATTATTACCGCTTTGAAAGCCAGTGGCGCACACGGACGGAATCCGGTCGAACGATTCGCGGACGGAAACGCGGGCACGATTGGGAACCACCCTCTCTGGATCCTGGTGCGCGAGGACTTTTCACAAGGTCTGCGAGCCGGCTGCGAAGAATTCGCGGAATGTCGTCTCGCGATCGCTTCTCCACCATCGAGACAGAAAGGGAGCGAACGAGAGGAGGAGACAGAATGGTTCGGGGCGTCGGGGGGAAGGCGGGAGGGGCAGCGACGAAACTTTTTGAAACAGAAAAATTAGATATCCGTTGTCTGTCCGGGAGATTCGTGGCTCCGCCACATGAATTTCCTCGACGAGATGGCGGCGCGACGCGGAACCGACGAGAAACAGATAGGGAGTGAGAGCACGGGGGCTGGAAAAGAGAAGCGTATGATGTATGGGAGTCTAAATCGAATTTTCGTTCGTTTGTGAACTTCGTTTGCCCGAAGAGTACGAGGCTAAAAGGATCTTCCCAGCCGGGAATGAAATTTTTCCGCTATCCGAGGAAACTTAACGGCGGAGGTTACGGTTTCGCTCGTGTTCCGCTTCGCTCCGCGTTCGAGAATGCTTTCTCTCTCTCCTCTCAGCCCGCAGCTCGTTATCGCGATGTAAAAATTAATCAAAGTTTCCGCGTGGGCCGGTACCACGACGCGTTTCGGCTGTAAACGGAGACCCGCGAGAACCGTTGCGTTGTCTCGAACGCGGAATCTTCCTTTTATTATTTATACGATAATTATTAAGACCGAAAGTTTCGCCGTATTTCTGCCGAAACAGCCCCCACTGTGTCCGCGGATCGTGGGCGGATCGAGATTTTACGAGCGCGGATGGGGACACCGGTCTATAAAAATGAAATTAATAAAGGACCCACGGAAGATGGTTCCCATGGAAGATGAGCACGACCTGATTCAGCTGATTCAGGACCGGGCTTCTTCCTGTTTTTCTATATATCCCTTTTTTCGCCCTCCTCGCCACGATCGGAGGGCAGAGACCTCCGGCATCTACCTCCGCTCTCGCGTCCCCGAGGAGGAAGTGTACAGAAACTCGGGAAGGGTAGATGGATCTCCTAACTGAGTTATAAACGCGACTATAAAAATCAAATTTGCGGCGTCTCCTCTGGACCAAATTGGCTTAGACATTATTTCAATCTATCGGAACCCGGCCCCCGACGAAATAATTTTCTGGCTGCGACACTAGACTCCAAGCGATGTAAATTGCTGGATAAACAATCGTTCTTGAACTTCTTTATCTTCTATATAAATAAAAATTAAATGCTGCTCGTTGGTAAGCGCATCACTTGAGAACGGCTGGACCGATTTGGCTAATTTTGTTTTTTGAAAATGTTCGTAATAGCCCGAATAAGGTTTTTAGGAACAGAAAAATTGGAAAAGTTGCCCGGAAAAATGGAAAATTCGGGAAAAAATGAAATTGCTTTTTTCTATTGGATTTTTGTACGAACTCAAGACCATAACTCACGATTCGAACGATGGACATGCGTAATTCTTTTTTTGTTTTGTTCATTATGGTCCTGGGAATGTTTTCAGGAAAAAAAATACGAGACAATTACAAAAGAAAATCGGAAAATTAGGACAAACTGCAAACATTATAATGTTTTAACAAATTTGGACATTTGACGCAGCGTTTCTTCGGGAAGGTTTAGGAGAAATCCGCATTCGAAAAAGTCCATTCAAAGTGCACCCATTGTGCGCCGCTCGGAGGGTCTGGAGCGCCAAATATGGAACGCTAAAATCCTCTATAAAATAAAATTTATATTTATTGTATTCCTACATCTACTGTATCCCTGTGGGGATGAATGTCGGCATATTAAATTTGAATAGCAAAAAATCATTGCGTCTTGTTCATGTTTCTCACTATGAAGACTATGCAGTATTTTAACTGGACGAGTATTGCGGAGGCTGAGATTTATAAAAACACAAGTGGAAACTTTTTGCAGGATCCAAAATCGGGCAACGTTCGGCGACCCGTTTCCCCGTGCGGTTTGGTCCGAAAAAAGGCGATCGCGGGATCGGCCCTCGCGTGCAATAAAATAAGCACGATCAAATATTCATTAGTCTGCTCGTGACGGTACGGAGCCTTTTCCACGAATCGGTGAAATTAATACAGCCCGGTGGATCGATAAATTCGATTAAAAAATAGAGTTACACGTGGCCGGGGCCGGGGCACACGTTATCTTCCACCTATGCGCTCCGGTCGCTCAATAAAATAATAACGTTGACAGAACAAGCAGTTAAAATCTGCATACTACTTAGGTACGTGTCTACACGCGAGCTCTTTCTTCGCGGAGCCAAGGCTGTCGGTCGGTTGCATCCCGGCTGCAACAACCATTCTCAACAGGGTCTGCCACAGTCGGCCCGTTCATAATAACGCCCGGCAATAAATCGTGCGCCCTGGGAACGCGGAATGACGCTGTTCTAAATTATCCCCATTGACCACGAAATCTCATAAAGATTGACAGTGGCCGACGACCACAGCCATTTATTGGAGGCGAAGTTCGTCGGCCGACTTGTCCCGTTCACGAACGTTTCTCGTCGTTGCGAAGCGCTTTATGTTTCGCGAGGCACGTCACTCACCGACCGAAACGAGAAAAGAACCACTCACGGGCACGTGCACTCAAAAATTGACCGGCCGAATGGAAAGGAAACGATTCGACAGTCCGCTCGGCGGCTTTGCGCTGCGAAAATATCGCGACCGTTTCATGGAACGCTCAACATTCTTGTAAACCATCTCGTGGGGATCTCTCAAAGGAAACTTTCAGCGAAAAGCGCCGTTCGAAATATCCCTTAAAAGTCTCGGTCTGAAATTTTGAAAATTCGATTCTCCTAGATCGGTCACCGAAGTATCGTTATGCAAGACAAAAATTGTCTTGATCAATTACAGGACCCGGAAGATCCAAAATCGCATCCCACATAGCAAATAAACTTAAAATGCCGGCGGCGAGTGTGATTTTCGGAGAGCAGGACCGCGGGGGTCGATGGTCTTTCGTTTTTTAATCTTTGGCCAGGCACTTTGAAATTTTTCCACAAGCTCGTAAATTTCCGGGACGCAGTTCTAAAATCAGCTCGCCGTGAAAGTTTGCGCGGCCGCGAAAGAAATTGGACGTGCTCCCAATTTAACGGTGTTATCTCGGCGCAAAGGTGAAAGAGGCGACGCGGGTGGACGCGGATCCGAGGCGCAGAGGCTGCGATATAAATTCCGAGGAAAGTGTAACGGAAGCGATTTGCAGCGCGCGGCGGTCTATCCGGAGGCAGTTATGATCCGTTGCCAATAGCTAATGCGACGATGGCGTGCAAATCGACGTAGACAGGACATAATTCAGTTGACTCGAAGTTGGCGCGGCCCCTCGCTCCAACTCGGGACTCCGCCAATCGATCCTGAATCTCTGCATAAGCTTATGCGGCCGCCTGCAACCGGTGCAGCCGGGGTTCGCGGGCCAAAACTGCAGCGAGTCGATACGCAGATGCGCCGACGACGATTAAGGAACTTGTTCCAACGTCGGCGAACTTCCGGCGATAAAGCGAGTAGCGATTCTCTTCGTTTCCGACTCCGTCGCCCGTCTACCGTTCCAAAAACAGGCCTCGTGTTTTACGGCGACTGATAGTCGATCGCTGCTCTTCTGGAGCAAACACTTTTTGACAGTGGTAGCGGAACGGCGCGGCGGCCGTGGGAACACCGCAGATGCCACGCGATCGTTGAGTTTTACACGCGTCGAACGGAATCGACGAATCGAAACGTGATCAGCAGCATGTAGATCTTTTCATCTTTTGTTTCACTTGTGTTACACCACTTTATACTATCCGCAGTTTATACATCCGCAGTCTAGTAATAACATTTGCACTTACCACTTACGAAAATATTTCGTCAGGAATTCGGAGCGCTAAGAAGTTTTTATGCTTCTGTTACACGTAAATGATGCGATACACGTGTTCTTCGGAACGAGATTATTAGCATAGGTTAATACGATGTAAATTACACGCGAAAAACAGTTAAAAATCATCCAGTAGTGCCACAATAAAAACTGGTGCATCTCTACCGAAATTTTAAAAAATTCTTAATTAGCACATTACCGACATTACCGTCAGGAATTTGGAGCGCTAAGAAGTTTTTATGCTTCTGTTACACGTAAATGATGCGATACACGTGTTCTTCGGAACGAGATTATTAGCATAGGTTAATACGATGTAAATTACACGCGAAAAACAGTTAAAAATCATCCAGTAGTGCCACAATAAAAACTGGTGCATCTCTACCGAAATTTTAAAAAATTCTTAATTAGCACATTACCGACCGGTGATTATTGCATAATTTTGAAAAATCTATGGTACATGGCTAAACACTTTTTAATGGAACCTTCAGTAGCAACATCAATTTTTATTGTGAACGAACAAGTCACCCGCAATAACGTCACCTAATAGTTTCATTTAAGATTGCCATGCGAAAGAAAATTTCTATGCTTTCTTTTGGTGTAGCACAATTATTGAAGATCCTATTAATAGGCTTCCGGTAAGTAAAGTGTTAATCTCAATCTTCCTTATTATATTATATAAACCGTAAAATAATTTTTCTTGAAAACATGCAAGTTTTATAGCTTACTGTTCATACATGGACGGCAATGATCGTCAAATTTGACATTAAATTCCTGATCCAGAAAATTGTTGACGTAAATAAACCAAATGTTGGTCTTTTACAGCAGCACCGATTAAATTCTATTTCACAGACAGATCCGGGATCCATGCCGCGCCGTGTCACGTGCGGGACCGATGATCGGACAAGCCTAATACGTCTACTTTCGCATTTATTAATTTGACAGTCGGACAGCGTGCACGATTAGCGCGGAAGTAGCGCCGGCATATCAATCGCTCGGCCGTATCCACAAATTGCTGATCTGCTTGGAAATGACGCACGCCAACAAACACCGGACAAGCAGATCGATGTGCATAAACAGTCAAGTGAGCATAAGGCGAGCAAGCACGGCGAGCCTAACGTGTAGGCACATTTGTTTGCGAGCAAATATAGGGTGTACGCTAGAAAATTCATCCCCGTGCAAACGATAAAATAATATCCACTTGTCGCCGGGATATTAATCGATCGCGTGTCACGCAATGATTCTGCCGATTATGCCACTGGGAGCGTGTTTCCAGCAATATCTAAACATTTAGATGGAAAAAGCAGCAAAGCGATACAGGGAATCTGTTGCCCCCCCCCTAATTGAACCTGTTTTTTTCTGTGGTCGCTTTTGACGCGTTCCATGAAATCGGTGAAAACGTAGCAGATGTTTTATTCTTCGAATTGTTTTCTGTTTTAGTGAAAGTGATGTGGAAAAGTTAATAGTTGCGAAACCACAAAAGCTGGTAGATTTTTAAAAAATGGAACAATACTGTGCGCATAAGACTGCACGAACGAAGTGAAAACTTCTATGGCGATTGCACACCTGTCCGTCTGGGTAAACTCGAAGGAGCCAAGTGGTGTTTCACCTCGGAGCGTGACGGTACAGACACATTCACTGCCCAGCAATTATGTACGCGGTGGGCCTAAAGAAATTTTCACTTCTAAAATAAAAAATAAATTATAAAACTATCACAGAGGCACAGAGTGTTTGTGTTTAGTTTAGTCGCACGTCGATGAGACAAGATCCTGGCTTAGGAGTGATTAATCGAAAATGAATTGGTGCGTAATGACAAACACGGCTCCGTCGTTTTTTCGTACAAATTACGACCGGTGTTTTCCAGCGATCCGGTGCCCGAAAAAGGTGGCCGTGAACACGGTGTTTCGCTTATTTCCTGTAACAGGTGACAGGGACCCCACGATAAAACAGAATTCCAATTGCGATCGGCATTTATCAGCTGTCATTCGGGACACGTAAACACAGGCGGCCGCTAGTTTTTCCATCGGTCCGGGCCGGGCCGGATTCGCGACGCGCATTCAACCGACATGCATCGACCGGCCGCGATCAGCACGTTACAATGTGCAATATTATGCAACGGCATTCAGCCGTGAAACAATTATATGCGTTTCCAGCGGGCCGACGTTCGGCCTCGTAATCGTCGTAAATCTATTTTCGCAGCGCATTGTTTGCCGTGCATATTAACTCGTTAGCCGGATTTCTAAACGAACGATAGGCACCGAACGCCAATAATGTACCGACCGGCGATCGACCGCACGCGAAGCACGGTGGAAAAAATATTTTTCGAACAATACCGCGGCGAAACCCCGTTCGACTGCATCATGGGATCGCGAAGGCGTTGTTGCACGAATATTTTGCAATAACACTAGAGAACACTCCACGAAACCGTGCAAACTGGTATTTTCCAAACGAATGAAATTCCTGTTTATTTCGGTTTAGATAGTTTCAAATATTGTAAGATTTTTCCTTCTTAAAAAAATTAGCAATGTCCAGTATAGCAATCGGATATCTTTCTGTCGTTTTGGAAAACGAACGCTGGTAAAACAATAGATTCAGCGAAAAGGCGCTCGAGAAGGGCGTGAATTGCACTAGTACGCGTCCGTTCAGCGACGCCCGCCAGATAAAAAACACCTGCAAGTGGAGCATCAAGGTTCCAATGGAACTCTGAAACGTTCAATTCCGCCGGTCGTAAAGTTTTTCGTGATCCGAGGGGTGGTCGTGGAAAAGGGCGAAGCCTCGTGACGAATATGGAGCTCCTCTCGCGTCTTCGGAACGCCTTTCTCGAGCTTTTCACTCCGGCCCTCCTTTTTTTCTAATCCCGGCGCCGCTGAAAGCTCGGCTCGTCCATTGTCCACCGAACGAAAGGCTCGCGGGGAACCCATTCATCCGGAGCAAGGTTGACGGATCGTCTCTCAGGGCGAATCAAACGACGATAAAATCTGTCTAGATACGAATTCCTCTGTGGAGGATTGTGCGGGGAATAGACTGTGATTGTAGACTCTCGAGTTCTGTCAAGTATCAGCGTGACTTCATAGTTTCTTGTTTCTTAGCTGCTGGATCGTTGCTCGAAATTTGTTAGTAATCAAAATCATAATCTTGTAGAATAAATTTTATTTCAACCAATCTCAGACAACTAAATTTTTCTACAATTTTTCCTTACTTCTTCGATCTGCACCGAAATTCATCGGAAATCGAGATCGCAACTTGAAGTTCTTTACGAAAGCTTCTGTTGATTAAACGTATGACCTCTCTGTTAGTCTCTGGGACGGATCCGCCGAGCAACATTCGAGGCAACAGGACTTTTCACCTCTCCTTCGCCACATAACGAAAAAATCTTGTGTTCGTCGGCGGAGGAGTACTCCGAAGCAGTTTCCGCTCGAGAGGAGAACGGAACGGTCCTTGAGACAGCGTAGAACTCCGAGTTCTGACGAACGTTGGATGGCGACGCGCGCGAATTGCAATCTTCTCTCCCCCGCGGTAAACTGATTTACACTCGTTGATGCGAGTCTCTCTCCGCTTTCATACGGAACTGTTTCATCCACCGACGGGGGCCTGCATTCTCTTGTCTGCCAGAATTTCCCACGCGTCGCGAGACCACTTTATTTTCTGGCAATGGGAGCCTTTTCCCTTATTCAACCTCTTTGCTTCCTCATGCTTTTCCTTCCCCGCCCCCATGCGACGTGTACCTGCAGAGGCTGTGCACTACATATATGGTTTCCCTGTATGGCTGCAGTTCCTTTTGTGTTTCGATTCGAGAGACACGTTTCCCCATAGGCTAATCGATCGGTAATTTTCCGCTATAATCGGAGAATCCTCCGGCGTTTGGTTTCTTGCGCAGCGAGCCGCGCACGAGTATTTGGATTTCATTAGCCCGGTCGCATTTAATTAACGCAGTCTATTCGGGGGTCGAGATAACCGAAATCCCAACGCGGCGCGGCGTAGCGTTTAAAGGCACCCACACTAATTCCCTTTTGGCCGCGTACACACGTGTGGTAACGGTATGACGCGTTTTATATCGCGCGGAGAACCCGACCCGCGGTATCGCGGCGAAATAAAAAGGAAATTTATATTTCGCGCGATCGTGTTTCGAATCGGTAAAGATACGGGGATCCGGCAATAAAGTTTCACCGGCGAAAATTCTTGCTTCGGTTCCCGGCCGAAATAAACGTGTCTCGTTGATCACTATACGGGGTGTTTCCGCACGAATTGTTTTCCTCGCGATTACCAAACATTTCACACGAACAACTATCGAAATAAATGTTTATAATCGGTATTAAATAACAAAATACTTCGATGCGTAGTAGACGCATTGTCTTTGTCGTATTTTAGAATTTAAAGAAACCGATCCAATTTAGAAAATTGTTTAAGGTGAAACTGTTATAAATTTTCCGGTATTTCCACCGTTAATTTTAGCACAAAGGGAAACATAATTTCCTCGAAAATTTTGCGTAGCGATGCATTCTGCCAAGTATAGTCAGTACCTCTATTGAAACGAAATATCTACAATCAATACTCGAGGACAGATGTCCACTCGCACATCCCCGTTGGAAACGATCGTATTTTTGCGAACTTTGCAAACCGCAAGCCCTCGGAGGAACTTCGATCGTATCTGAGGACAACCGACCGGGAATTGCTTCGGTCATCACCTTAAACTAGCTCCGGCCATCGAATCACGGTCTCCACGCAAAATCCAGTCACCGAGCAGACAGTTCCTCTTTCGACACCCAGTACGATACGAGGCCGGGTTGTTCGTGAGCGTGGCGGGCCCGGTTTCACGCAGACAGTCGCGCCGAGGTTCCTTTGAATCGGACCATGCGCGTTTATGGACGTTGTCCACTTTGATGTTCGTACTGACGCCGTGGAATCGGCCAGGCCGCATCGATGGATTTCCACAAAGTAAATGTCGGCGGCAGGTAGCTGCCAGGCTGCCGCAGCTCCACGGAATTCCCTGCGAAATTGTCGACCGCGTAATCGTAGCCAGCCTTTACGTACTGCGGGACGACCTGACCGTTTGCACTGAATTCGCAATAAGGCTATCGTTCGTTGGAAAGATTTCACTCAATCTACGAAGCCGCTGCGAAACTCCGACACGCGATTCACTCGCACGTAGGCCCGAAGAATCGTTTTGCTTCCGGTCCCTGAAGTCAATACTCTGCAGACACAGCAAAGTCCCCATCCCCGTTTCCAATTTTTAAATGGATTTTATCGTATTAAAAATGTATAGTTCGAGGAAAAATGCTGTTGCTTAAATGACTCCTTCGTACAATATACAATAACATGGCGACGTTACTCGTCGAAGGGTTAATCTTGACAGCAAGGGCGGGCGCTTTGCTAACCGGGAGATAAGACTAAAGTTTGAGACGGCGGAGAACGAAAGGTGAAATTCGCGTGAAAAGTGTTGGCGAACGAGAAGAAGAACTCTGCCGCAGACAAACGTGAAAATAAGTGGATTCAGAGAAAAGTCAAATAAGAGGCGGCGGAGACAGCGGGAACTTCACCGACGGATCTAATACTTATCGCCGGGGTCTCCGGGGTGGCGCTATTCATCGTCGCCGTCGTTATCAACGCGCCGCGGAATTCCGTTGGAAGACACCCCTTTTTGATTATTCATCGACGGTGGAAAAGGAGAAACCGCACAGGCCGGCTTGCCAAAATGATTTCGTCGGCGAATAAGGGCCCCGGTGGTGGGAGGAGGGAGGGAGGGGTGGAATGATGGTAAGCAGACAACCACACGGACAGAAAGGGTTGGAAGACACAGAGGAAGAGAGAGGGAAAGAGCGAGAGGCAAGGGGTAGCGAACGGAGAGCAGGGAGAGGAACCGGAGGTCGGAAGAGGGAAAGAGGACCAAGAACGAAGTGAAATTTATTCGCGTACAAACGGATGTAAATTTATTTAAATTACGCGATTTCGACCGGGGGTTTATTGTGACGTGGCGCGAGCGGCTTTATTTGCTTTATCACTGCGTGGGACAAGGGATGGGCGTGGACCGCAGCTAGAGCGCGAGAAGGATTCTATTTTGCGGGAAATTAAAAACCCTCCGCACCGCGGACTCGGTTCCCGTTAGCGTCCACCGACGGAAGTCCGCCATTCCTGGTCGCCTTATAATTCAACCATTAAGCTATCCGATAACCAAACTTCTGGAGAACTTGCTGGAAGATTCTTAACAATTTACGTTGGCTGTTTAACTCTCGTTAACCCTTTCAAGTGGCACGTTGCAATCAATAAAACATTTTGACGATGAAGATGAACGTGTTAACCTATCAGAGCTCCACTTGGCCGCAGTTCGAAAACCGTTTACAATTTCGTATCGTTTCACAAGCGCGTAAGGTTCAGTGAAAATCGACCGACAGTTCTGATAGTTAGCGAATCTCCAACAAAGGCGATAGGATCTCGTGGAAAGGGTGGTGGATGTCGGCCATTGCGGAAGTCAGCTTTAGAAGAAGCTCTCCCCCAGACGACGTAAACTCGAAACGCATCCGATGGTATCGCGTTCGGGCCCCCAAAGTCCATGGCTGCCGACAGTTCAGATAGGAAGCATTATTTACGGGGAGAACAGTGACACGGGAGGGTGGCGCTAAAAGAGACAGACACTGGTTCCAAGCCTATTCTACGGTAGATCGCATTGTGTCCGGGGCCGAATGTTGCACGGCAGGCAACGTAGACGTTTCTCTCTCTCTCTGTTCCCCTATGTTCGGGGCGTCGTCGCGCGGTGAAACAAGCCTAGTCAACGCAGAATCAATGAAGACCGAGAATGATATACGACGCGAAGATGAGAGCGGCGGCAGAGTACGTTCTCTTTCCGCTAAACCCTATCGTGCCGCGGCGAACGCGAGCGTTCGACGGCCGACGAGGGACGTAATAAAGTCGATAATAACACACAGCCACGGATATTTAGTGCCAGCTGTAAATCTTGGGGCAAATCGACGCCGCCGTTCCATCCGGCCGATCCTCGGCATACATTACTACCTTGGTAGCGATCCGACTCGTTCTTTCTTCCTCGCCTCGGCTCCCGCCTCGTTCCTCGTGTCTCCGCGTAAAACAGACATAAAATTTCATGTGGAGCGCGCAACGACTTAGTATACCCTACGGTTTCCGCCACATCAGCCGCGGGATTCCTTGCTAATGGCAGCTAGACGACGCACGCAATCAGAATCGCGATTAGTTCCTTCTGTTACGCCAAGATTGTTCGACAAATTTGATAAATCTCTGTGGAACGCTGCCAATATTTACAAGTAATTTCACGTGGCATTGTATCATGTTCGTAGCCGTAGAGCTATGAAATTTTCGTCGGTAGATAATGTGGCAACACAGGTCTTCGTGGTTCTAGTCGGAATTCTCTGTCGGAGGCGCGTCAGAGGGGGAGAAAGAGGGTGTGGCGGGGAAACTTGGGAACGATAGCGCTGACAGCGTAGGATAAAGAATTTGTAAGAGTTCCGGGGACAATTTTTCGATAGCTGAATACGGTCAGCGAGTGGACGACTGTCGTCAAGATGGTGGGCGGACAGGGAACGGTCTAGGCCCCCGAGGAGGAGAAGATATTCGATTGTTTCGTAAGCGTGCTGGTCGCTGCGGGTCCTAGATTCCTCAAATTTTCGTGAAAGGCCCGGTCCGGGCCCAACGCGCGGCTTGTTTGGCCGCTGAAACGAGCCGGGACATTACCGGTCCCATTAGCGATGACATTCAGATATCCATTAAACGCGCCAGATAAGCATACATTATGCAAATAGGATCGGCCGGTACACTTGACTCGTTAATACAATTTATAGTCACCCCGTCGTTTAACCAAATGGAGTCGCTTTTATTTTACGCGACCAGTCTCCGATTAAGCGGAGCTGGTGATCCTTCTTGGCCGGGGTAGAGCCAAGCGCGAGGATAAGAGAGGCTGACGGTGCAGAAAACAGGATCGATAGCGAGAGCCGAGGATAAATACTAACCGCGATGATCGTTCCGACCGAATTAGCGTTGATCATCGCGCATCCCGGGATAGGTATAAATGAAATCCGCAGCGGAGAACGGCCGTTCGGTTTTTTCGGTCGACCGTGGATATTATGCTAGCTGATATCGCACGGTAGAAAAAATTCGCATGGAAAGAGGACCATAGCTGCTCGTTACTCAGCCTCTGTCTCGGACGATTCTAGCACAGCATACACGTGAACGTTCCGCGAAAGAAACTCGACGCTGCGCTGGACTCTCTCGAGTGGCTCTAACAATATAATTACGCCAGCGAGCATGTAATACAAACGACGGAACTTAATGACAGTCGGCCAGACGGGCCGCTTAAGTGGCTCGAGGATGGGGCTTCCATGGTGGCCTTTGTGCATACGTGCTTCAATTCTACCAGGCTAGCTCGATCGAGCTGCTCTAGCCACGATCATTCCACGGAATTAGGAACTCACGTGCACACGATCGCTAGTTTTTCCCCAACAACTCATGGCAATCGGCAAAACACCGAGAACTCACGGTCTTGCGGATACGACGTTTCATCGCTGGGGATTAGAGTCTTTTTTGTCATATTCTCGCGTCGTTTCGGATTAACTTGATCTGTTCAAACCTTGTGTCAATATCTAAGCAGCTGGGTATCTGTTTACAATAATATTATGCCAGACACAAAAGTTTCTACACCTCCAACAGTAAATCAAAGAGAACTTTTGAGACAGAATAACAATTGCTTCAGACGTTCGAGTGGTGTCGATTTTGCGACAGTAGCCAGCGATCGATCGATCGACCGTCGAGTCGAGCCGATTAACTCTAGAACAGTTTAATATTCAAACATCGGAGCATTCGTAGCTCTCGCGCATTTCGATCCCGGCTCGACTCACGGACGAAAGAAGATTATTTATCGGGAGCTCGGTCTCCTCTGTTCGCGTCGCTCACGGTTGTGCTATTAAAACTTCCCGCGCGCAAACGTTCCGCGAAACAAAGAGCGACTTTACGTAATTATCGGAAAATACTTCTCTCCCTTAACCTTCGACCGGTTTTTTTCTCCCTCTCTCTTTCTCTCTCTCTCACCGACGTTCCTCTCCAGCGACGCCGCGCCGTGCCGCCGTCTTCGGTACCTGGCAACTTTGTCGATCATAGAAGCGTATTCTTTCACATCGCCGGCGCTTGTTACAGACAGCCACGTTCGCCGCGAACACGCCGATGATGGATGGCAGTTGGACCGAGAACGATTTGTCTCTCGCGGTCTAGGAAATGTGGGAATGCAAACAACCGGGGAGCTTGTGAAAGTTTTCTCGGACGGCAGACACCGGCTTTCGGCTCGGATCGACCAAAGGTCTAACGCAATCGACGGTTTCTTTTCGATAGTAATGGTAATCGACTGAAATCGAGGTCCACCGGATCTTCTGTCCCAAGCGTAAGCGGCCAAAATGTTCGTTAAAAGCGGAAATAGTTCGTAAAAGTCGACATTCAAAATAAAAAATATATTTGTAGGAGAAAATGTATTGGATATGGGAATAAGTTTCAGCCCTTTTGGAGATGTCGTTGTACTTAAGTACCGATCGCGTATTTGATGGAACGTAGTACATGTTTTTGAATGGTCTACGTCTAACAATAAGCTTCAAAACGCAGTTAGCGGCAATTGTTTCGAGCGTGAACAGCAGTCAATTTTTCGCGTGAAAAATGTCGACTTTTGTTCCAAGTAAGCAGCATTTGTGGGAAGTCATGTTGCATTATTTTGTTTTAAAGAAAGGTCTTATATATTTACTATATTATATTTATTATATATTTACGGGGACGATGCTCCTTTAAAAACCATGATTTCGACGTAAGGGCAAAGATTGCGATAGTGTGCCAAAAAATTCGAAGACACAGATTTCCCAGCATTACTTGATGGAAATCCATGTCAACCACTTGCAGAACTGTCAATTGAATTAAAAGTCGATCGATTTACTATTGGAAAACATTTTCACGCTATGGGATTTGTTTATACGCTTCTTTTCAACAAAAAGGGGCGGAAACTTATTCCCATACCCAATACATGCAAAAATTGTAAAGTCAAAAGTGTCAGCAGATAAAGTTATCAATGCGGATTGTAAATGAGAAAAGTGAAAATAATCTGACGCAAATTTCAAATGCATGTTAAACGCTAAAAAGGGGCATCGAATGTTCCACATTTCTCCAGTAGACTGGTAACGATAATGTTGTTTTTGTCGTGTACAACAGACTGGACGGTTGTAAAAGAAAGTAAAAACATGCGAGAAAAAGAATGGATTATTCAATGAATGAGGTAAAACGAAGCATAATACTGCATATATGGAGGATGCTCGGAGCATCCTCATTTCGTTCATTTTATGGAATTCATAAACGGAGAGAACGAACGGATTTTTTGTTAACCTTCGCCCGGCGAATGGAGGGGCCACTATACAACATGATACATAAAAATACGAATACTGTAATGATCCTCTGCATCGCATGTTCTCCGTTTAAAATTTACAAATCTGAATTGCAAACAGACGTACATAAAATACGAAATTCAACTTAATTTGCTACATATACCTGCGAATCCAATGAGAACAAGTACATTTATATTCACGACTGCATTGAAAATTCGTGCTTCGATGCAAATTTAAGATCGGATTAAATGCAGAAAATGCGCGAACTAAATACGGTAGAAATCTTTAATAAGAAGGTGCGGACGAGTATCGAGTTCGAATGTAAGAGTTAAATCAATTTTATCTCGCCCAGAGATCCGCGATCTAATAACAACGTAGGAAAAGGAATTCGTGACTCGGTTCCGAGTGAAACTGGGTTAGACATTAAAACCGTGGCACACGATAAAATGATTAATTCGCGCGATTATGCGGATCCGGGGACGGGAAGAAATTTGAGGGAAAAACGAATCGTGTCGCGGGCACGAGGACGAAATTAATGAAACGGGGAATCCCCGATGCTGGCACCTGGGACCGAAGTCAAGTGTTTCGTGTCGGTACAAGTATCGCGCGCGTGTTTGCGCCGGTGTGTCGTGTTTCACGACAGAAATTTCCGTGGACGGTACCCACGAGAAGGGTAACGGTAACGGAAATGCTAATGCGGCGCCCGGCTACAGGAAATACCTAAGCAAAGGAACACTCGACCGACGACAAAGACGCAGAAGCCCGTGGATATCTCGCCGCGTTGACTACATCTTCATCCCCTGGCACTTCTTGCGACGTCCACCGCGCAAAGTGGATGCGGTGAATCACGATGAAAGGCCGTCCGGTCATCGAGTTTGGCCGAGGCAGTAATATGTGCATTAAGCGAAGAACCTCCGGCTCGAAAACGTCTCGACACATCAACACGAATTATTTCCGCACCTATACACTGGCCAGGAATAAATTAGATGAACCCTGCTACGATATCACATCGTATAGAGTCGCTAGCTTCTTTAAAATAATAATAATGCATATACATGCATGGCAGACACTCTAAGAAATTCAATTGAAAGAGGGTTAAAGGACTGGGAATGGGTTGTTAATTGACTCTCGCGGAACCCGAAGTGCTGATAGATTGCGTGGCTTCTCAGGGCGATCCTGCGGAAGGAAAACCGTCGGAACCCGTTGGTGGCGAACGCGTGCCAGAATTTACTTGAGCGAACGGCCTTGAAGACGGTGGCCGTTCTCCCGGCGGGTTTCTATTCCTGGCTGTCGGTCGGGCATTTGCGTTGCCCTTGCATTTGCACGGAGGTGTGCAAGACGGCCGGACGCAACACGGACGTGCACTCAGCGTTTTCGATTATTCAGGAACGAGGAAGGACACGCCCGACGATCCTGTCGAATCCCGGCGGAGCAGTCGCGTATACGTATATATATATATATATATATATATATATATATATATATCCGGGCCTCGCACGCAGAGATCGTAAGTTGCCAAGGATCTATAAACGGAACAGCGCAGGATCAAGGGGACTAGGCTACTTAGTCCCCTCCAGGGAACACCATGTACTATATTATTAATAATAATACATGTAAATTAACATTATCATTTACTAGATTGTTCACAACAGACCACAGCCTCGCACGCTCGTACTACCCGCTCGCTCTCGTCATCGATCCGCTCGTTGGGCAGGAGACCGGGCTCGAAGATGATGATCGAACATCGAACCCGAGACCAAGAGCAACAATGGCCTGATTGATATCTGGCGGCCGGCATCAAAATAATATCACGGCGATAGCCACGATGGGACGAGGTTAAAAGCTTAACGAGTTACAGGCATGATATTGGATCCAAAGAAATTTATGGTCCTTGTAGTACCGGCGGGGCCCGTTTGCCTCCCGCGGCGCGGTCCACGGACCTTGCGGTCCACCGCTACATCAATAAGATACCGCGCCGAAATAAATTCGCTGTTTTGACGGCGTTTAATAATAATTCGCCAATCGTACCCGCGAGGAGGCCGCGGGCGGGGGTGTGCGCCTGTCACGGACCGCCACTCGCGAAATATCACTGGCGCTTCTGCGAGCACGAACCTCTCGCACGAACCTCGCGGTTTCCCGACTCTCGGTGCTTCCACGACACTAAAACACCATACCAGCGGGACAAAGTTACAACACGTCCTGAAAATTTGCGGGAACAACAGCTTCGTATTGTTTTTATAATCTAATTTTAAACCAGTTGTATAAATTGACAATTTTTATATGAATGTCTTACTACATCTTACTAATATCAACCTCTAGATCAGGCCTGGCCAACCCAAATGGTTTCACGGGCCACTCTGATGACGTGTAACGTTACTGCGGGCCGCACTTTAGGTCTACATGCTTTTAAAAAATGTAATACAAATACAAAATGAATAAAACTTTATTGTTATACTATGATTCAATATAATTAACTCTCGAGTCTTAATTAATGAGATATTTGTTTATCTTTTCTTCCACATAATTTTTGTAAATCTATATTTATGTTTGACGTTGCACAAATTTTGTTAGCTGGTTTTCTAAATTGGCATCAGTTAACACGTTCCGTGCCAAGCTTTTTTTTATGGCCTGAAGACCGGTGGTACACGTGGCACGGAACGTGTTAATGAAGTGATGAATTCTTTGTAAATTTCATCTTCGAAAAAAATGTTCCACAAACATATGTGGATCCAAAAGCACTTACAACTCGTTGTGCAAAATATCTTAAGTTGGAATATCTCTCGGATGTAATATAAGTATTGTAAATATTAATTTTTGATGTGGCCGCAAAAATTTGTTTCATTTCTTTGTTGCACTGTAACTTAATTATATCAAAGATATCAAATATAGAACTGGAGTTCGTAGTCGCACTTGCGCACTATAACAATGACACTCCATTTATTTAATATTTTTGTATACATACAACAAAAAACAAAAGTTTCAATAGAAATATAAAATCGCCCGGCGGGCCGCGTGTTGGCCAGGCCTCCTCTGGATCTTCAAATCTTTAAAAATATGTAGTAATGCTTGAAAATGTGTCACACCCAATAATTTGATCCTGGGTAACAAATCGTGAAGTATTCTTTAGAGGCAGTACCGTACACAGACGTGGTCCACGGGGTTTCGCATAGGCCCCACGCTATTACAATGGATTGTTTCACTTATGAAGTTTCGCTACGCAGGTGAACGAGCATCGACAGAATCGGACGCTGGATGCGAGACACTTGGCATTAGCATCTTTTGCGTTTCGTCGTGTGTCGCGTGGCGTCGCGAAGACGATGTCTACCGGCAGTATCAACGGTGATTACGGTATCCACGGTATCTTGATTAGTTCCTCGGCGTCGTCTCGAAACTTTCGTCGTTAGCTAATTGGCGCCCGCGTGAAACCGCGTTGTTTGCACGGGAGCACGGTGCATACATATGCCGGCGGAGCTGACATCCGACGGCGTGACTTTGTTTTAACACGGCCGACCGTGTACCAGCAATCTCGAGCTGCGAGAGCTAGCTCTCTGATAAACGCGCCGAAGTAAAACTGCAATTTGCTCCCTTGACAAGGCGCCTCTAAGCGTTTCCACTTTGCGACTGGCGTCTGCTAATTGCCCCCCACCCGCGATCACGCCGCGCGAAGAATTTCGACGCTTTTCCTCTGTTTGTCTTTCGCCCCTGTGGCACTCGATCTTGGTAATCTTATTGTTGAGATAGTCGACGACGGGTATTTCCGACCCCTTTCGCAACATGTATTCACAGACCTTTTTATTCAATGCCCTCTTCTCAAACACTGTCCCTATTATCAACATTTCAGAGTGTATCTCATGTGCATTAACTAAAAATATGCATTTGACAATTTGTTAGAGGAAATTACGACAAGCTATAAGAAATTAAACTTTTTCAATTTCAGCTACGGTCCATGGAACCTAAAGAAGAATCGGCGAAGAATTTGAAGACGGGTCCTTGTCTGGGTTGTCTAGGCTCCGTGACGCGCAAATAGGAGAAATAATAATTATGGTAATCGCGCGGTTTAAACGGAACGCGCGAGTATGCGCGGCACGCCATTTAATCAATTCGCATTTTATAATAGTCGTCTCGCATTAAGGATTACCGCTTAAGCTTAATTTATTCGTATTTGAGGAAGGCCTTATCTGTTCATTAACGACGCTACGCCGCGTCGCACAGTTGTTGCCGAGACGACAAAAAATCCATTTTATACATTTTCGACTTTATATAAAAAAATATTAAAAGTTGTATTTACCGATATACGTATACGCATGACAAATAACTTTTAATCCCTCCTCAGAATGAATCAGTTTTCATCAAGTTTCTACAAGTCAAGATAACTGTGAAACATTAAGTAATGTGGGCTAACCGGAAGTCGCTTTGCGATGCCGCGCCGTGATAAATGTCAGCAGCGCAGAATGACTGTTGCGTTTCGCCTCAAAGACAGTCGTCATTGAATTCAGTGTCGCATTCACAAAAGAGGGACGGTCTGGCGGGCCTGAATGGTTCGCGTTATTTCAAAGACCCGTTTCATCGAATACCGTCTCTTCCGAGGCATTGGTACAAACGTTGAATTCCAGCGTTTAATTTGGTAATTAGCTTACCCTCTTGCGCTCTTCAGATAAATATTCGGGTGCTTTATCGAATGTCTTTATTCGCATGATGTAAATATTGAGTGTAAGGCATTCATACGAAATAACGGCGAACTGAAACAAGAGTCGCCCAGCAGCTTCTGTTTCGATTCAAGGTTGGTAACTTTGCTGTTTCGACAGACGAAATCCTTTCGGGATTACGCGTTCGAAAGGTTAAAGTTTCAGCTAATGGGACCGTTCGGAGAGGTCGCAGCAGGTATACCCCTTAAAGATTCACACGGCGCCGGCTGCACGCACGCGTGTTTGCACAGTTTCTGATAAACCGAACCGTGTAATCACGTATCGATTCACGCGGCCCGTTTCGTTATCGCGATACCCCGTGACTCCCCCGCACGCCTGTTGAAGCGGTCAGCGACGATAAAGCATTCCTTGCAACTCGTCCGCAGACGATAGCACACACGGCGCGCAAGTTGCCGGTGCCGGTGATGTTGTTGTACGCAAAAGGGGCAGGCAAAGGGAAGAAAGAAGGAGGTTAATAATGCAGAAGCGCGGACGAGCAGGAAAAAACCCGGAGGATGAAGCGAGGCGAGCACGCGAGAGACGAGAGCTGGGGCTATAACTCCCACGGAGAAATGTTTCATACCGGCGGTATTAATTAAAGATCGTCGCCGCTGGAATCGAGTTCTCGGAACACGTCGATGCATTAACCGCCCATCGGAAGAAAAAACAAGACCGAGGGGAAAAATCGAGTAGGAACAACAACCGCGCTCTCGCCAGCCTTTTAATATTGTTTCTCGGCGCGCTCGTGCGCATCTCGATTCTCGACTGATGAATAAACGGACACAGGCCGACCGATGCTTTTGAATAATTAACAGCCGCCGCGCGACGAACGTCCAAGGCGTAGCTTGGTGTATCGAGCGCAGGTGGGATCTCTAGTTCGACTTCGGAGTGCCGAACATTTTAATCCGGCTTTGTGTCACGTGTTGTTGCGCCATTCAGAAAATATTTCTAGCCAGCGACGGACGATGGCCGCTTGTCGATAACATTCATGATCCGTCGCGACGGCCGTCAGACGTCTTAAAATACGATGCTCCGGACCGTCCTGTCCAGACTTCGAGTAGAAAATCATTTCTCCCATTTTTTTCGGATTTGTTCGAATTTGTTTCTATAAATCCGAGGATTTTCAGATCCCTCTATGGAAGTCGACATTGTAATTACAAATGAAAAATACAACTCCAGTTTTTCTCTGGACGACGTAAGTTTTCTATTTTACTAATCTTCTTAACTTCCCGGGTAAAATGATTATTTCTCATTAGTCAAAACGTTTCAATATAGTCTACTTTAGCAGTTATTGCAACACTGATGCTCGCGATCGAGCGGGACGGAAATGTATCGATCGCTAATCCGTCGAGCATAATAGTCGCATCGTCAACATCGACGGAAGAAGTGCATCCGGGTAGTGAAATTTTTTCGCGTGCCGCTGTCGGATAGCAGATAAATTGATTTGTGATTGGATCATGGTCCGGTCAGCCCGGCTTAAAGTCAGCTTTTATTGACGATTGGTGGACGAGCGCTTTGCCACAGCCTTCTCGTGGCCGGGCTTTTTTCGACGGGACACGACCAAGACCAAACTGACATCGAAATATCGTTCGCTCCAAATAGACCCCTGCCCTGCGATCGTTTAAAAGTAAAACTAGTCCGACGTTCCTCGTACGTCATATTTCGTACTGTGCGAGTACAAGGTTGTCAGCGGTCGCGTTAAACGTTATTATTAATCACTCATAAAGTAATACCACTGAACTAGCGCGCCGCAGGACGCCGAAGTAGCAATTACTTCCTACCGGAGGCTAGAATTTCCAATTGATATTCATCATTACGCAGAAGAGGATGTCTTCATTTTTCTCGGCGAAGATTATATTCAAGACAGGTTGCATCTACGCCGCGCACAAAATGAAACACGTGCAACGAATCGAACGTTCCATCTCTTGCGACGGCAAGAAGCTGGGAGAGAGGTTAGAAGAAGCGGAATTGCTATCTCGCATGCAGAAACGTCTTGGTTGACGAGGCTACTCGATCCATTCATTATCAGCGATTCTTCACACGCGGTCCCATTGATTCCTGAATCCAGTCCGGCGGATCCAGGGACGTCTTAATCACGGCGCATCGAAGGGCCGCGGCTTCGGCCCCGATACTCTGTAAATCCAGTGGCGAGTCAACTTCTTTTACACGTTCGGAAAAAGGAGTTCTCCGTACGTGTCGTGTATATCCGGCGAGTCTGTCCTTCTCGCTCGCTCGTTCTGGATTCCCCCCTTCTCTCTCTCTCTCTCTCTCTCTCTCTCTCTCTCTCTCTGATTCTCTCGTTCGTTCGTCTCTCCACTCTCTTTCCGTACGTCTCTTTCCCGGTTTCGCGTGCACACGGGGGCAGATTAACGTCGATGGGGCGCCACGCGTGCCGTTTTTCTGTCGGACGTTCGCATCCAACGTATCGTTCTCGCGGCCGGCTCTATTTGTCCTTATTTATCGGTCTGTCCGCGCGACTTTTTCTCCGATTCCCAATGCATTATCTTGATCGATTACTCGTTACGACGCTGATTTATATTCCCGTGCGTTTTCTGCCGGTAGAACTCGAATACCGACGTCGCCGCGCCGGTCCCGATCGAACGTCCAAGAGCAGTTTCTGGATCGCGAAGCCAAAGGGAAACCAGCTCCCGATCGGCCGACACGATTTCTAGCATCGATACACTTGGCAGGAATATACGATCCGCGCAGACACGCGCTATTAATACGCCTGAACGAGGATTGCGTTTCACCGATGCTCAATTTTGCGAAGATCGGTTCAACCCGTTAGTTACGTTGCCGAAGTGTGAGATTATGAATAAATTACAATTGTTAAGATTGAAGTGTAAAATATATATGGATGAATATGAACTGAAATTCTCGGGTTCAACTATTTTCAAACATAAAAGTTAATTAATAATTACGAGTCTTCTGCATTTAAAATTACCTCAACTGGATTGTACGATTTAATTTTAGAAAGTTAAAACATTTTCGATATTAATGCATATACCGTTTTTTACATTTTAATTTTGCATACCAGCGCATTTACCATCTAGATACTACTTTCCCCAGATTTATTCAAGCTGAATAATAATTAATATTCATTAAATTCAGTTTAATATCACCAGGAGAAGCTCACTCGACGTTACAAGGCAAGAAGATATAGTCTAAGTGAATTCTTCTTTTACTTGAATCGATTTTATGCAACGAAGAACAACCCCGTTGCAAGCCAGAGAGCCGTGTATCTATTAATAAACGAGTAGATAAAATATTGAATCACGTGCTCTTCGATTCTACAAGAAAAAGCTTGACGTTTCGATAGAAAATCTGGTCTACTCTGAAATTACAGAAAAGAATGGGATTCATTAAATTCGTCGAGGGTCCTAATCAAAATTTCGTAATTCCAATCATTAAAAGTAGACACGTCACGTTGCTTCCGTTTCAACATAATGTTTCCGCGATAGCACTAATTGCAGTGGCTCGTGTAATCACGTTGTTATATTCGGGCAAAGGAGTCAGTGCCACGGCACGCGGGTGGTCGCAATTAACAAACCATTGCGGAAATTTTAATGAAATATTCGAGCCGATGCATTCGAAACCGATCCGAAGATGGAAGCCCGCGTGTATTTTTATAGGATTTCAATTACGTCTCTTTACACCGCTCGGCTGGCCGATGCTCTCAATAATGGTTTCCCGGTGTTTCGTCCGGTCTCCGGGATGCTCGACGCGCGTCAAAATATTGTTCCCGACACGCGCGCGTCCAATTTCGTATTCGAAAATGCAAATATCGTCCGGGGGCCCAGGCGATATTGCGTTTTAAATAAAAAGCGCTACATTATCGTTCGCGTGGCCGCGTAATTCCTCTTATTTTTTGTCAAACACGCGCCCGGCCGAGTTCTTTTTTTCCCCGACGAATCATAAATTCGGAGAATATCGGGAGGGAAAGAGCAGGAGAGAGGGAGAGGATTCTATAAAAATGAATTTTCGTCCGGTACCGATTACATTGAGCGTCGGATGGCGTGCTGCCGCGGCGTTTAGGTATGCGATGCGCGTCCGTAAAAATATAAAAATAATCGTGACAGCAAGAGGGAAAGAGATCGAACGCTGCAGTACAGAATCACACGGATCGCTCGGCCCTTCTCCACCCTTTAAATCGAAAATTGCGCTGTTTTTTGCATCACCCGCCGGACGCATCGATCCCTGGGAATTGAATTTGTGAACGCGCGAGACATTCGTTGAACTACGAGAGATTCTACGTTGCAACGGTACTTATTCCTACCGCGAAAATAATTTCATCGTCCTCCACCGAGAACCAACGCTGAAGCCCCACGGTGAAGCTTGAATCGTTATTAAGGACGGGTATTGCAATTCGGCCGCGTAGTTAATGGAGATACAGAAACTAGTTGCCAAGATAGATAGGAACCGTTGTATTAACTTCCCTACGTGCCGCGTATTTGTCGTTTATTAAGCGATGATCGATAACGAACTGCTGCCGGACCGAGCAACAGCCGCTCGTCCCTGGTTGTATAACGTGCCAACTTGCACATGTCGAAATTCATATAAATCTCTTGCAATTTCGAACTGACGTTTCTTATAAAACGTAGAAGCTGAAAGGGAATTTAGAATAGTTACTGCACTATTTTTATGTAATATATGAAACGAAACGACTATATGGAATATAGTTTATTTTTACCCTATTATTAGGTGTAGAAATAAGTTCTTTCCGTTGAATTTCAATCGTTTGCTATGATCATTTTTTGCAAGATAATCTTTCGCTACTTTAGCAATCTGCAATACCGATATAGGAAGAAACAAAACATTGTTACGATGCAACAAACTTCACATAATAACCTCCTTATTATCGTTAACAATATCATCGACGAAGGAGCATATTCGGCCTTGCCTCTTATTCGCTTTTAATCTCTGAAAATCAATGAGTGAGGCCACTCAAATGGTATGTCAGGCATATAGTGAAGAGGCTGTTACTGATAGAACTTGTCGAAATTGGTATCAGCGGTTTAAATCGGGTGACCATTATCTGCACAACGCAGATGCAAATTGATATTGCTGCACGACAATGCTCGCCCGCATACGGCTGCGGGGACGAAAGAGGTGATTTTTTCACTAGATTGAGAACTTCTTCCACATGCGGCCTACTCTCCTGACATCTACAGATTACCACTTCCTCCGCTCGTTACAGCATCACCTAGCTGATACAGAGTTCAAAACCCTTGAAGACGTCCAAAAATACCTGGACGAATACATTGCCTCAAAGCCATCGAGTTTCTATCGTGAGGAAATTAGTAATTTAACCAAAAAGTGGCGAAAGGTCATAGAAAATAATGGCGAATATTTCGACGATTAATTTTATATATCTCTTTCTAAATAAGACATTTATTTTACCAAAAAATCGGAAAGAACTTATTTCTACACCTAATATAAACAAATTTCCCTCCCACAAGAGCATACCAACTTCCTCTCCCTGCGATCCGAAGCGAGACGACCTTAATTCTTAATACAGCTCAACCTCGTCGAGCAGAAATTATCCGCGAGAATCGAACTGCTGAACGGGGCGAGAAATCCGAGGAATTTTCGGATACCTTTACAAGTCTCGTTGCCCCCACCCAGGACTTCGATCCTCCTTTTCTAATGCATGACGTTTGAGAGCAACCACCGTTTTCTGATTAGGCTATTTCGAATTCAAAGGGAACGGTGGTCCCGCACCGGCGCTCACGAGCCATCGTCGTCGTCCGGTGGCTTCATCTTCCGTCTGGTAACGTCAGTTCTTTCCGAGTCGAATTCCCAGGGCTTATCGAAGTCCGCCCCCCGTTCCCCTGCTCGAAGATAAACTCCGTAAAAGGCAGGAGCGGACCTTAATTAGGCGGCGCCCCGTTAATTAGGCATCGGGGCCGAGAGAGCACTTTCGTATCGTGACGAAGAATCGGTAGCGGAAAACAGAGAGGCGGGCCCCGTGGAATTATAAGATAACTGTCTGCCAGGGGTTCAGCACTATGACACACGGAGAGCCCTGGTGTCTTCGCGCGTGTCGTTCCCTGAACCAACGCCGACGCCTATAAATCCCCAGGACGCTCTTATAATTAGTAGTCGCAGCGGTCTCGTAATTAGTAGTAGTGCGTTCCGGGTCAATTAACAGCGATTCACTCGTGGAAGAGATACGCGACGGCTCGGCGTGCCAGCGCCGAAGTGTTTTAAATAAAATTGGGGACTGATGTCGAGGCGACTCTTGGCCGTCGAAGGAATTACTATGACAGGGTCTTGAATGAGGACTGTTTTGAATAAGCAACCTGATATTAAGGTGGCGCAAGAATTGGTCCTTCAGGATATCTGACCACCGAATGGAGAACGCGGACTGTGTTTCACAGAAGGACAAAGTTCTAAATCCATCCCGGCGAACAATACTTACAACGCGAAGTTGAGAGTAGGAGGAAAATTCATGAAAACGACGAGAGCGTGCACTTTCCAATCAATACTATCGCTTTCGAGAAATCGGGAACATCGATTCCCATGGAGCAGCTAACCCCGACTCGAGCCAAGGAGCAGGTAGATCCGATCTAGCCCCGATCGCATCCGCCTCCTTGATGGCATCTCTCTGTTCCGGCCGTTTCCGAGCCCGGTGCAACGAACCCGATCCTCAGCAATCACCGGTCGTTTTCTGCGAGGACGTTCGCGCCGCCAGGGGGCACACGCGTGTGCGTCTCGTGCGTGCGTCGTCCCCTCTGTATCTCGATCCTCTCTTTCCTCGAGAAAAAGTGCCGGCCAGGTCCGTAAATCAATCGTCGACGCGAGCAGCCCGAGCCCGGACCGCGTGGAAATCGGACGGTGGGCCGGGCTTAATGGCGGTTCTGCTCGCGTGTTAAACACCAGTTATCTTGCCGATCGGTAAGTTTTACGTTCGTCCTTAGCCCAACTGGTCGCGTGCTCACCGTGGGTTCAGATCTTCATTGGTAGACCCGTGGTTCCTCTCGAACCGGGCGGAGCTTTAGCCCCGATATCGTGTAAGTCCGCTTGTAGCCGGGCCTCCGAACGGGGGGACGTTACACCACAGCTTCTTCGGCAGAATGCCCTGCCACCATGGGCTGCGATCTTAGGGGAAACGAAACCGTTTAGCCACCCTCTAAAACTTTTTTTAAATTCGGCCTGCTGTCCGGCCAGCAGCATCATTCGGGTTGAAGGTTGTATATTTTCGAATAAAATCGTTTTTACTGAAGAATAGTTCATCATCTCGCGCCAGGACTCCAGCGCGACGTGGGTCAAGCATGGTTTCTGGCTCGTCAATCAAGTTTTCCAGCGGCGGCACTAAAATCTGCAGGGAAGAAGGCACCACGTTTCCGATTTCTACGAGATCGTCCGATTCCCGTTCCCCCACGCGTTCCGGTCGACGTGCATGCAGCTTGTGTACACGGATCAAGGTACTTAGGCGAGCATTACACGACTGCGTGCCAGGTTCCACGAGGGTCGGTGATTATTGATGAAGCGGTGGCCGCGTACGAGCACGCATACTCCTTCGCCGGGATACAGTTATGATTGCTACAAGCTACAGGACCCGGCGATCCATTGACGTTTCACCTTGTGGCGTTATTAACGTGAGAAAATGTGGTTACACGGTGCTCCTCAGGCCGCTCCTCCCCGCCGCCGTCGAATCACGGTAATGGATATGATTTTCCATACTCCGGGAACCGTGGGGGCAATCCTGTGCGTGTACCGTGAACACGCCGCGTTCTCGGTGCGTGTAGGTCATCAACGCGAATCCTGTTTTAGCTGATTCGTTCATTTCGAGTACGTGTTGCAGCCGCTCCCGCGGACGATCCTCCTTTTTTGCTAGTTCGATCCAGCCGGAGGGAATGCGCCGCGAGACTACAGCCTGCAACCCGTACACGCACGCACCTATGGTCAGATTTTTCTTCGAAAGTGACGAACACCCCCCAAGAAAATTGTTCGGAGGAGAATTGCTTCGGCACTGGCGGCGCGGCCAACTTGTTTTCGATGCTTAAGTGAATTGCACGCCGAAGGAGTAAGTAATCGGTCCGTTTTTCAGAAAATTTCCGGCTATTCCGGTAATCTCCGAGTCACGAGCCCCGAGGATCCTTGGAGCGTATCCATGTTTCACGATTTTCGGTGTTGCTCTTGCCGGAGACCTCGCATCGATTGTAAAAACGCTTTGGAATCTTGATCTAGGACTCGGATTGGCTCATGGCGTCGTTCTTTGCTAGGACGAGTGATCGTTGCCTGAGAAAGATCAGACCGCATTCCAGAGAAACCGCGGCCACGACGAATGATGAATACGAGGCAATGAAACTGTTCCGCGAACGTAGCTCCCAGGAAGATGCGTATCTCGGTGGACGCACTGTTTGAAACAATTTCAAGGCGTTCGCGGTAATAAGGTCTTACGGACAAAGTTACGAGCGCCGGCTCGCACCGCGAAAGGGCTCGCTCCAGACGATTTTAATCGGAACAACCGGATCGATTCTCGAAATGAGATTAGATAAGACTTGGGATAAGAGGCACCTACGGATCCCGGGGTACCTAATATAACTCCGGCCGGAGGAGTTCTTTCTGTGCGCCGCAATTGCGCCGTGAGTCACGTGTTAAAATTCAGTCGCGGCCCCGAAACCGCCCCCTCATAAAGGAAGCGTCAGTTCATAAATTGCCCCCGCCCCCTCGCCCCCACCCGTGTACCCTCCGTCTCTGACTCTTCCCGCCGACGGTGCAACGATCTCAATTTTGAGGGTGCCAGCAGGAAACTACCACCCTCGACAAAACTTACTGAATTCATTATGGAGCGAACAAAGGCTTCACGGAAAAGCCTTGGGCGACGTATAACTCGCCGCGGGAAGGAAGAGACGCAGGAACACAACAAGTCGCACTGTCCGACCGGTCTACATCGTCGTTGACCTTGCTATCGACCGATATTTTCGGCACGGTTTTGATTTTTCAGCGGTGATCGGTCGAACATGAGCTCAAGTAGAGATTGTCGCATGTCCTTATTGGTTTGTGGGTGTGTCAGTGACAGTCTTAACCGAACGAGTGGGAACCTATCAATGGAAATTATGCCGTATTGTATCATGTTGCTTAAACAAATCGGAATCGCTCCGAGAGGGGAGACTAACGTCGAACTGCTGGATTTTCGCCAGAGAAGAGATCGCGAGTGAATGGCGAGTGGTGACGCAACGAATAAGGACGCGATCGAAGATAATGAAACGATAAATCGTGATGCACGCGGCGCCAGGAGATCTAGGGCGTGCAGGCATCGGTAGCTCCGGCGCGGCGCGTTGCGGCCGAAAAATCCTGCCGATTGCGTAAGGAGTCCGGGGTCCCGGAGTGTCTTGGACGAGTTCCACGACAGATACACGTCCTCGATAGCGTGTAAAATATTTTGAAGCCGGGGTCCTGGCCGGGCCGCGAGATAACCGTCCGGGGATCGATCGTCCGGATCGCTCCGGGGTCCGGAGGAGAGCTTTCTCCTGGCATTAATCCCGATTTAAGCCGCGGCATTGTGGCTCGCGCACGGAACGAAAGGATATCCCTCTCGGAGACAAGTATTCAATTACAATAATAATGTCGATTCACAAAAGAATCGACTTCAAAGGCTTGAACAGGTGAGCAAGCGGTGATAGTCGCGGCCGAAAGGATCGCGCGGGAGGTCGCGGGGGTGAACGGGGGATGGAGAGGCAAAAGGGAACGAGAAAATGAGAGGACGTTGCGGGGAACGGAGGAGGGCAGCGGGGGCGTTGAGGAGAGAGAAAGAGAGACGAGAGCGTGCGAGGGAATAGGCGAAGGTCGAGAGATCCGAGAGAAGTAAAGATCACCGTGCGAGGAGAGCACGAAAGGGTCTCTCGCTCTTTCTCTCTCGTGGCCGATAAGCCACCGAGGAGAGACAAGGAGAGACAGTTTACCTGCAAGAGAAGTTGAGAGAGAACAAGAGAAAGGGTAGCGGGGAGATCGGTACGGGCCGAGAGAGAGTGTATCCGTTTTGTTGGCTGCGTCGATGCCTCCTGGATTATATACGACGTCCAACGACAATACGTTTCTGAGATCACTATCGGGCCACTATTGTCGGCCATTAAAAATACCTTCTCAACATTTATTCGGCAAATAAATCTCGATCCGATGGAATGCGACCCCCCTGTCCTCTCCCGGTTCATCGGCGGAATCCCTCTCTCCCTGTCATCGTTGATATTCCCCGCTTGTTCCTCGCGGCGGAACAAATGAATGGGCCCCGTGTTAGCGCGACGGAAATCGTCTTCATTAAGAATCCGCGGCGAATAGACTCTCACGGGCGCCAACAATCCCGCGCTGTCTATCACAAAGGGGTCCTAAAATCAACGATTCGAAAATTCCTTCATTCTTATAATTATATACTAGATGATGTTTAGAACCATTCACTGCTGTGTATGTATATGGAAAGTGCTCAGCACGAAATCCGAAAAAATACTTTCCACAGTTTCGATATCTGTAGTTTGTTCAGGAGTGGGCCAAAAGCTTTCCATGGCCGCAAATCATTTAATCGTCGTTCCCCATTCAGTCTCCTTCTTCCGGGTGCATCGTTGGAAGCGCGGTGCATCGTCCGATCGTTGTGTTCGGCAGTGGTTGCATGTTCGCGCGGGAAACTAGTTCCGAAACATTTCGACGGGGATGCAGCGGGCGAGGAGCGAACAAATTGAAGCGAGGTTTATGAATGTTTCGTTCGGGCAACTTCATTATACAGCGCTGAGGCGCGTGGGCGGAAAAGAGCTTGGAAGCGGGTCGCTGTAAAAAGGAAAGCTCGGGGATGCTTTGGTTCCCTTTTAAACCGCCATATTTTCGCGAAGCTTGGCGGGGCGGCGGAACCTCTGGCGAGTAGCAACGGCTCGATAAAATAAACTATACCATCCGAGAGTATTTCGCGTTCCGTTTATCGTGCTGTAAAATAGATTCTACCGGCAAGATTAATCTCGTTCTTGGCCCCTCGAGTTTATTCGCGGCGCGCACGCCGGGTCCACCTGTATACTTATTTTGCGGGAAGGGGGGAGGGGAAGAAAATGCATTCCTAAGGCGTCGATATAATCTGCGTTACTCTCCCCGAGCTTTAACGACGTCCGCGAACGGCAGGGAAAAGACTTTATGCGCGGAATTTACTCGTTCAATCTGGGGGCCGGAGTCGGATCGGTATCGCGCGGATATCTGCGCTCGTCTCGTTGCGTCTCTCTTCGAACTCGACTCGACTCGATTCGGCTCGACTCGGTTCACGGGCATCGGCGCAATAACGGTAACGACGGCTCGATAACAAGAGGGACAACGATAAAGCGAGTGCTCGGTTATAAATACTCCTCGCGCCGAGCCACCTGGGTTGTCATCGAGCTTCTTCTTCGTCCTCCTCCTCCTCCTCCTCATCCGCCCGATACTTCCCTCCTGCCTGTTGTTGTTCCAGTATAACCGTGCTCGACGTCGTCGTCGTCTACGAAGGGCGGAAACACGAACGACTGCAACGCTGGGGAAGAGCCTCGTCACTGGTTCTACGCATCGAGGTGTGAAGGAAAGCGACGCAACAACAACGCGACAGTTCGGCGCAAACTGTAATACGCGGGAAATGACTTGCTACCACCCTGGGACTGCGAGAGGCGGCTGCGCGTTCGTCCAAGCGTAAACAATAATTAGCTTAATTAATCCGTCGGTCTGGCGAGGCGTTTGATAATTTGATACAATGTTAAAGTGACATTAGCCGATAAGCCTTCCTCCCGCGACGCCGCCTCTCCGTCTTTCTTATCGGCCGTCCTTATCCTTCGACTCTTCCAACGGAACGCGTTGCTCAGCTCTCCAAGCTTTCTCCTAATTCCAGCTCCTGGAAGTCGTCCAATTAAACGTACCATCCACACTCCGCAACCCTTCATCTCCTCTCCTCTTCTCTCCTGTCCCAGCTCTTTCCCACACACCGTCTCTCGCCCCTTCCGCGTCTTATCCGTCCGTACTCTCTTTCAACCGGCAAGTTCTGTATCCTCGAGCACCGCCAAAACGGATATTTCTAACTTTCCAGCAAGACACGGACGGCGCACGCTAATGCGCTCGTAAGCTCGACCAGTTTCCCAGAACCCGAACCGAACGTTGCGGATTATAAGAGCGCTAAGAACAGAAACGCCGGACCAAGCTCGTTCGATCGACGCTGATCCCCCGACTCGATCCGAATTGATAATAAATTTCAGGCTACGGAATTTATTTACGGGTTGGGCAATAGTTGCGCGAGAGACTGGTCGCACCTACGACTTAGGCTTCTAAAAGGCTACGATGATTCGTTGGGTTCATTATTTCAGTATAGGACAGATCTAATTATATTTTTAATTCTTTTGTAATTCTCGGATTTTTTCGTTCTTTTCTCGTTTCACTGCTTCAACAATTTCTTTTGACTTGCTACACGTTTACACTATGATATTCCGTATCGCATTGAATTGATTCTAGCTTATTCGTTAGACGTATCTTTTTGTAGGTAATTTTTACTTAGCATAATTAAAAACTGACTGTTTAAATTCACGTTGTCCCGCGACTGATGCACAGCGACAAGTTTGTAGTAATCGGATTACAGATTGAAAATTTACATCGTAAATGTAGATAACAAAGGGGAACCAGTGTAGTAATTTCTCGGTGTACCGAGATAATCTCCGGTTCAAATATAATTTCTTTTAACTATGACGTCGCGAGCTGATTAACTAACCCGAAGAACATGAAATATAGTGTCTGGCGCGGAATACAGGAGGGTAGCTCGCACCCCGCAATTTTTTCCAACCGACTTTAAGGTCGTTCTGAACGTTCTCATTCTGTATTCCACAATGTCGGCAGAATATCCCCAGTTTTCAGGCGTGACTGGCGCTTATGCCGGTGTAAACTCGCAGCGTTTCCCGCTGAGACGATAGAGAGAAAGAGAAGAGAGAGAGAGATGCAAGGAGGAGAAAGAGAGGGTTTGTGGATCCTTCGTGAAGCCCGAAGCAACGTGGATTACGTGCGGACTGGAAAATGAGGGACGATACGAATTCCATCGAAGTAGTTCAACATATTCGAGCAACGGAATGCACATTGTTTGCATTGTAATTTGTAAACGCAAGTAATACAACGGTTTTCTTCGTGGTTTTCGGGTCGAATTCCTCGCAGTGCGGCAATGGTATCAATCGACCAGAGCGCCGGCAAATTCAAATAAATGAGGTAACGGGCCGCGCAAAGTATCGTTAATCTGCTTAATTCGCTAAACAATGAAACGCACACAAGCCGATTATCCAGTTATCCATGCGATACGGTGGAATTACGATCGCCGCATAATCTGTTCCCAGCGATCGCCGACGATCGTAATAACCTATTCCTTTGAAGAACAACCACGGTCATTCGAACAGCGAACACGTACATACACGAGGCACGGTAACTCCCTTTCACGAATTATTTGAAACGTGTCGCGATCAATTAAAAGATAACGCGAATGCGTTACGATAAAAAACATGAAAATCACCGTGATCCCACCCGACCCGAGGTACGTCGAAACCTCTTGAATCAACGCGCATCAACCCTCGTTCGACGAGCGTTTGCTCGGACAAAGGGGTTGCAAACTTTCGGTCTTGGTTTTGGGAAATCTGTACTATACGGTTACAAAAAAATTGTTAAATTGAACTACACAGTGATAGACGAAACCATTCCACGTGGTAGTTACTTGGAAAAAGTACTGTTGTAGGTAAAAAAATTTACGTTCAACAATCATGTGCACGTTGATCGCTGGAACAATCGATTTTTGATTGCACGTTATGAAGTTGTGCATTCTTCATCAACTCGTGCAAACAGTGCCTGGCGACTAAGTGCCCAGGCGATCTAATACCATACTTTTGTTAGAAGAATATTTACAAGCATAAAAATCCGCAATCTAATAATTAAAGAAAAAAGTGAAATATCTATCTGGCTCCGTCGTCTTGCCATTGATGCCGAAAATCTTCTGTTTGCAGAAACATCCACAGTCTATTTCGAAGGTGGAGGGATCAATGGCTAAAGAGAAAGCATTGAGTGCAAATGTCAACGAAATCGGAGGGAATCGTTAGAGTGACGTGGACAGTTAACCCGGAACGGTTTACAGAATGATCAGCTGACACTTAGGCCGCCTGAGAGAGGGACGCTGAAGAAGTTGGTGTCCTCTCGGTTGAAGAATGGAGGGCATCTTGGCCGGTCGGTGGCACAGATCAACTATCAATTACGGGGATGGTCTTAATCGCAGCCATTGCGCCTTCACGTCTCGGTTGGCAGCGATCTTGACGTTTCTACATGGGAAATAAAGGAAAGGGTCGCGGTGTGGGTGGACGAAGGGATGGGGGAGGGTAGGGGCATAGGTCAGAACTGCGCCGGTGTGATTATCCGAGGGTAAAACTGATCACGTACGGCCGGGTGGCGCGCACAATGGCCAACTTTATCCAACTTAAGGGCTATTAGGAGCAACCCCTTTCGCTCTGTCTGCGTCCCTTCAGGTTTCGGTCTCTCCGGAGCGGCTCGGCTTCGCCGAGACCCTGTCGGGCTGCCGGAGATAACCGCACACGGAGGTCCCCGCTCGTCTTCCAATAAAGTTACACAGCGATTCAGTGGTACGTGAGCTAACGCCGGTTCTACACGTCGACGCAGATTATATTACGATGCCCGATTACTATACCGGGCACGATGTTGCACGCGCACGCGCGACACGCGCGTTATATACGAACGCCCGAGCCCGGGCGCACTGGAAATTACAATTACGCGGCGAACACGACTCCCCCTCGCATCCCCCTTCTACTCACTGAATAAACGATAAAGTCTACGCGACGCGGTTATTTACGATTCCGTAATTGCTACGGCGACCGCCACCTACCGCCTGATTATCGTTATTATTGCCCGGCAACTAATAAATTAAATCGGCGCTGTTCAGGGTGCATCTTCGTGGTTACGCTGGGTCTCGACACGATTCGTGCGATTAAATCGACATATTAGGAAAAATGAAGTTGAGCGAAACTTTTTTAAAATATTAAATTAATGAGTTGAATTGATTTCAAAAACAAGATTACTACTATTATTATTACATTATGAATATGTAATGGTCGTTCGTAAAATGTTGTGGAATTCGAAGACGAACGTTCCAGTTACAATTTCGTTTTGCGTAGCGGAGCACGTCGTTAGTGCAGCCTCCTTAGGGAGCGGCTGGACAAAACGCACAAGCAAATATCGACGTATTCGATCCCACGGATAATTACGTATTGACAAGAACATGTTAGTACACAGCAGTCGCAGCAGAATCGCCTCGGACCCCTATATTTCCATGTCGGTTCTCGTCGCAGTCGTGGCTCGCAGGTGTTATGGCACGTGAAATCGAGCAGCACGTGTTAATGATTCCAGCAGGTTTGTACACACCGGCCGCGTGCATTGTTAAGCATCGCCCACAAAGAGCGTTAAACCGTACCGACGACGATGACCTTGCTGCCAGTCATCGTCGATAATGACCGTTTCTCCGGCGGCCTGCACCCCCCTTCCAACCCTCCCCTTCCGCGGGGGGGCTTTTTCTTTCGTGTACACGCACGCCACAGAGATTCGGTCCGCTTCCTAATAACTATCGTCATTAGCGCTCGAACGACGTCGACGAACGGGGTGAACCCGCGCTCTTTTTTTTCGTGTTTCGTTGCCGGAGCCACACGAGGATTTCACAATACCGCACGTAATTTTTTCGAGGCACGGGAGGGGGACAGAAAACGCGTGTGGCCGCCGAATTAACGACGTGTTTTAACGGCGCGCCGCGTATGTTTCGTTTGTTCGAACACATTCGTCATAAGGGGCGGTAGGCAGCTTTGAATATAGCGACGCGCACTCCGCGCCGGCTGATTTTAGTTTTCGTTTCGCTATTGCCGCCTCTCTGCCACCCTTCCCCCTTTTTCGTTATTATTAATAAAGCAGCTTCGTTTCCTCTGCGGCCGTGCGTTACGGCTTGATTTTTTCCTTCCTTTTCCCCGTTCGACAAAAATTATTCAAACGCCCACTCACCCCTGTACAGGCGGACTCCAGATACGGGGACGTTTTCCGGCTCGAACAGCATCCCCGATAATGCTATGTACCGAGCTGTGCAGAGGCGACTCGTTCCACTTGTTTGTTAAGCTGTGTTATTGGTTGTCGAGAACGACACCTCTACTTTGTCGCCTTTTAAAATAACAAATTCGTCATTTAATTATTCGTATTTATGTTTCAACTTAATCAAATGTATTTTCATTATCCCAACCGGTGAATGACTTAGAGACGTCTCCGAAAAATGATGTAATTATTTAACTTTAATTATTACCATTTTTGAGTCCACATTCAAAGTTCACTTGTCCACGTAGGTGCATGAAGTTCACCGATTGCAACAACAGCGAAGAGTTAATCACTGTTTGTCGGAGAAAGACGCGAAATAACGAGGTGATAGGGATCGCGCGTCGGATAACAATTTTTAGCCTTAGCCGTCCCGTCGCGTCCGGACAGTGCTCGGGGTCGGCGTGTTTCCGAAACGAGCGTTCACACGGGAAATTGGATCGCGATCTAACTCTCCCGTGAAAAATCGTACTATCCGTAATCGAGCGTGGCAGCGAAGCGCGCGCGTTTCCGAAGGGATGATCGTTGTTCAAACGATGGCCGGAATCAACGCCGGCTGATTCGCGTTCACGGGGCCGTCCGTGAATCCTACGCGCGTGGATATTCCTACCCGAAGCGGTACATCAAAAGAGTTTTTGCGTCGCGCTTTCGAGCGAGCATTTCCAGCCGTTCATCACAGCCGAGTGATTTGGATTATAAATTTCGTGCGAGAAGAGAGAGAGAGAGAGAGAGAGAGAGAGAGAGAGAGAGAGAGAGAGAGAGAGAGAGAGAGAGAGAGCAAGCGAAGCATGATGCGCCCGCAGAGGAAAGATTCGAGGCGGGTTTCACCGTGCCCGAGCGTCCACTCCTGACAAATCAATAATCCATTATCCGAATGATTTATTCCGCGGCACGCAGCGATAATTAATTTAGCCGAACTAAGCGCAGTTTTGACAGCGGCGTGACTGTTTAATAAACCCGGGCCGCGACACTCCGCGGAACGTGTAAGATGTAAATGAAATAACGTAACCGATCGCGGGTTAACGAACGCGGAATGCGCAATTCCCGTTGCGAGCACAACTTTCGCGATATAAGCGCTGTTATAAATGTACTAATAAATAATCCAAAAGCTACGGCGGTCAGAAATGCCCAAGGAACAAGTTAAACCTCCGTGAGAATGCTGTAACTGATTTAACGCGCTTGATAAATTCCTTTTTATTAAATAATCGAAAAAGTTCCGGCCCGACTTGAAAATATCACACGAGCGGGTATAGTCAAAAGCATAGTTTTACCATTATTTTTGCCATCGTGTTGCAAGCTGACGCACTCCTTTTTAACCGACTTCAAAAAAGAAGGAGGTTACTGAATTCGATATGTATGTGCCTGATTTCGCTTTTTTTTCTATGTATGTTTACTGATTACGCCTAGATGGATGGACCAATCGGAACGAAATCTTTGGATCTTGTAGAGCATGTCTCCCGATTGGTCCCTTTAAAACAAAGGGTATAGCCGGATAAGCATGGGCCAGCGGCCTCCGCTCTGATTTTCCTGATTCCTGTCTTAAAACATCGTTTTATGTCTAAAAAAACATTATGTAAAATTTCAAATGTCTACCCCCACCGATAGGGGTGATATTGAGGTAAATTCCCCCGCACTTAAATGCAATTTGCTCTAAAACGAGAAAAGATATCGACATGGAATAAACGGCAAATAAAAGATACAGATACACTCTATATTTCACATTTTTTTCAGAATTTTTTGCTAATTATTTATAGTTGAAAGTAATTAATTAATTTTTTGGGAATTTTTTTAACTATCTTCCCCTGGGTTGACACCTACCAAACAATTCTAAAATATTGCTATGATTCTAACCTATTTTGTAAAAAAATCTCAGAAGTGTCCGTTTGGTGGAACAGTGTCAAAAAAAATAAAGTATGCCGGCGAACGCTCGGTTTGATCAGTAACGACGCAGCGACTGAGTCCCCTTGCGGTGGCTAGTGACGGGAGCAAACGGAAAGTCGGCGCGTGTACGGAAAGGCTTCTACATGTAAAAATACGACTAAATCTTCTAATATATGATTACAATTGGAAGTCTAAACAATTATATTCTAGGAAATAGCTTACATTGAAGAAGAAAAATACGTGTAAAGCTAGTTTGTTGCTTTCAAGTAACAGAAAGAAGTGGCTTCTCACAAGTATGTTGTATGGTCACGGTGTTAGAGGTTCTGCTCGATGCTCTGTAGGGGTCCAGTTCGAATCCTTCTCAACTCAACTTTTCTTGTTTTTTTCTTTTTTTTATATGTATTTATAAGCTAAACGATTTTTATTGTTTGCACTTCAATATTCTATAAAACAAACTTGCTATAATACAATATGCTGCTTTGTATTTCTGCGCTCAAATTCTGAACACTTTTTAAACATAAAACGATGTTTTAAGACAGGAATCAGGAAAATCGGAGCGGGGGCCGCTGGCCCATGCTTATCCGGCTATACCCTTTTGCATTTTTTCATTCTTTACGGGTTTTATTGCAAATAACCAATAAGACCGAAAAACCATCCTACGGTGTTCTACAAATTCTGCTCGTTCCACTAAAAAATGTGGAATAAAAAAATTTTATAAAAAAAAATTAAACCGACTCCGAAAAACACACTAAAAAGTATGAAATAATTTCCATTTATTTTACGTAAATACACTCGAACTTAAATACAATACAATCTTTTCGCAGGCGGTGCAAAATTGAAAATTTTCGACACTGGAAATTACGAAAATCCTTAAATTCTTCTACATGCTTGCACATATTAATGTATCTTCTCTTCCCACCTACTGGTTTCCAAGTCCATCATATTCCAATGAAATCATAATCAGCAACATCTGTCATTTGGAAAATTTTTAATTTTTGCGCCGCCTCCGAAAAGATTGTATTGTATTTAAGTTCGTGTGTATTCACATAAATTAAATGGAAATTATTTCATACATTTTAGTGCGTCCTTGCGAAGTCGGTTTAATTTCTTTTTATAACATTTTTTTTCGTAAGTTAAAATTATTGAGATTGCGAAGCTTCTTCCACGAGGAATTATTTAACGAATGCATTCCTTTGGATACATATTATTAGAAAAAGGCTAGAAATGTATAAAGAAAACCTCCTACTAAAAAAGGTTTGAAGTCTCTAAACATCAGTCACGATCTTTTGCAACCATCTAATATCTAATATTTCTCTGTGACTAGGACGCTTAACAAAAAATCTGAAAATATTCCAGAACGATATATGCTACTAGAATGTTGTAAATAATCCTATGATTTGTACGTCGTCTAATTTTTCTGAGCTTCGCTGGAAAATTGAGACTGATTCGTGAAGCGAAATCATTCCCTTTTCTCCCCCATTCGCCGATCTGTAACTGATTGCGGAGAACTGGTAGGCCCGAGCCAAGAGCACGTACAAAAGATTAGACACTTCGCCTTTAATAAGTCTAATGCCGCTCGTGTTTGTCCGGCCGAATCCCGGCTGAATGAAAAGTGCCCGGTAACCGTGAGCCAGGTATCTTGCGATCGCATACGCACACGCGTTCCCTCGAATCAACGGGTCATTACGCTCCCACGCACTCAATCCGACTCGAATGATCTCCCTGACTTAACAGCCGCAAAAAATCCCATTTCCTTTTGCACGTCCCTGCGGCGAAACGCATACCAACTTTTCTAATAGGTCTGATTTTTGCCTAACAAATACCTCGCTCTTCTCACCTCTGGTTCTGAAATCCTATCCATTGTTTGCAGCACCTCTATACATTTTTAATAACTTCTCTAATCTAATTAGTAGATTGTAGATCTTTACGAAAGATGCTACTAAGATACTAGTATCCTGGATTTAGAAAAGAGGATAATATTTCAATTAATTTAAGTGATAAAATTCCAGGGTCTTTTCACTGAATTTTATTTGAAACAGTTTCCCCTTTCCTTATTCAAGATCTTGCTAGGAAAATGTTTCTAAAAGCATAACTGCATAATTCTGAATCTCTGGAATTTACGATACCCTAAAGGAACGTTGTCACGTTTGATAACCCGAATAATACCCATCAAATCGATTCTGTATTATCTATATGTATAGAGTGTTACAATTGGTATTGTAACGACGGCGGGACTCCGTTGCAGAAAGGACAGTTTAGTGTTATTTTAAGAACTGTTACGGGATATAGATCCTTCTGAAATGCGCATAGAGGAAAGTGTGCGAGGCAGAAGGCAGAGGAGGATCGATTTATCGCATGAATGATGCATAGCCCCGCTGGGCAAAGTGCTGATAGTTCTGATAGTTCCTGCTGCGTTTAAAATAGCTGTTCGATCTAGAGTCGATCTTTATAACAGATATCTGTTACTTCCTTAAAGGTATTGGCACGGAAATGTCGTTGCGCGAACTATGTCGGACACGGTATTACGCTAATAAATAGCTCATAAGTTCATAAGATCGTAACCTGAATTCGCAGCATTCTCTCGCAACGTTTCGCTTCGATTTTCCTTACACTATCTTCCGCTTCACAAGTAATACTCACTCTCCAGCTATACTGACCTAACGTTATCCTCGATTGATAGCAAATTGGAACCTACAGTTTATGTTTCGTTTAATCACAGAACTTATAGAAAGTCAAAGTGATATACTTACGAAGATTTATGGTATCAGTTACTCTTTCAATCACGTTGCGTTATGCGGATACTAAACATGTTTCATATTCGATCTATTAGAGCAGGAATTAATTTTTAATGTTTTATTTTCGGTTAGAAAGTTACGCTCAGTTCATTTCAAAGATCCTAACTGATACTGTCGATCTATTCGAGTGGGAATAAAATCCTTATGCTTTATTCTTGTACAGAATGTTCTATTCGATGCATTTGAAAAATATATTCAACGCATTTAGCGGGAATTTATTTTTAATGCATTATTGTCGAACACAAAGTTGTGTTCAGCACGCGGTTAATAAGGGATCGGTTGTTTTGCTGGCTCGTAGTAATTTTGTATCATAAATTGGAACGATCGTTGTTTCTCCGTGGAATAAATGTTACTTGGATAGTAAAAGTTGGGAGGATTTACCGACAGGAATTGTTTTCGACGATAGGATCAAAGTTTCGAGGGATCCAGCGGATTCGCGGGGGCGAAAGAAGTTTCGATCAGGATCGGAGTTCGCGAACCGTCGCGACGCCGACGCCGACGCCACCGCGGTCCCCGCCCGTGCAATAAATCGTCGATATCACAATGAGCACGTATTGAGCCGTCGGCCGTGCGTTGTAATGGCGCAATGAATCATGCAAAAACTTATCGTTCCCGTCTATGAGATGAGCGAACGCATGTTTTCATTAGTCACCGTTATTCGCTGCGCCCTTGCAGATGCACCGCGATGCAACTCGCGATGCAGCCCGAGCGAGCCTTCGCCGACAACCTTGGATCCGGCCACAGGTACTGCCGAGCATTTCCCTTTTATCTTCTTATCGGTAATCTATCGGTTACGGACCTCATCGCGGTATCGACGGCCCTCTGCCGACTCCGACGAGAAAAGTAGATCGGCGTGAAACAAGAACTCGATCTATGTAAATGGAATACAATGCGTGTAAAATCCGAGATGCATCCGCGATTCTCGCCTGAGACAGAGATGTGTTTAACCTCAATTCAACCTTATTTCATAATTTTATATTTTTAAAGATTCACCAAATGATTTGTTTTAGAATGTTTTATTTGATCATCTTCAAACAAAAACGACCGCATGTCGTCCGATTTTGTCTCATTTTTCTTCAACAAAGGAATTTAAAAATGTAACTATCCACCAAATGTTTTATTTGATCATCTTCAAACAAAAACTACCTTATGTCGTCCTATTTTGTCTCATTTCTCTCCAACAAAGGAATTTAAAAATGCCAGGAAACGACTTGAGTTCTTAAGGATTGAGAGGTTGAACGAATCGAGTTTTTGTTAGTTAAGGAACCCAATCGGTTTCCGATGATTACAAACAGATTTCTCCGTGGGAGCATCGTCGAGAAACAGACGAAGCGACTCCTTATTTCAGAATTTCTCGTCGCAGATTTCAGAATGCATAGAACCTGCCGCAGCGTTCCATTTATCCTACTCGGTGATTAGCACGGGATACAATTGATTATTGTGAGCGGTACACAAGTGCAAAACTGCGCGCGAGATGAGAGCCTGCACGTTTTCATTAGTCACCGTTATTTGTGACGCGCGGCTCCGCGAAGCGCGATGTAACGCCGATGCACCGTGTAAATGCATGTTGCCCCGAGGGCTTCGTCGAGACCCTGCTTCGAACCGTCTCTCCCTGTAACTCTACTAATAATAGCAATGTATCTTCCCCTGTTCCATAATAATGCGCTGAATTATTCCGATTTCGCACCTGGCAACTAAGTGCATAATGCAATTCTAACGAAGGCGACGGCGATAAATGTCCAACTAAAAACTGTGACCGAATCAAACGAAAACATCACGGATCGCAGACGTATATATAATCAGTATTCTTAATCAGTATTCTCCGGCTGTGTACACTTGTTTTAGCTGCATTTCCAGCGCTCAAAACGGTGCCATAAGACGTTGCCATGAGCGAACGGCTTATCTCATGCCGGTAAAATTTCGCCCGTTTATGGATAAAACTATAAACAATATTTCTTGCTCGAACAGATGGCTGCAGCATTGACGAGGAGGCAGTCAAAAAATCATTCGAATAAATCGACTTAATGAAGAAGAAAGTGGCTCTCGTGGTTCCACATTATCATTCGCTGGTCTGCGTGTATCTAATCAGCATTATCACTGCATTCAGCGTTTAATAATAGTCGGAATATTTTATACAAAGTTGTGAACGCCGGCCCACTAGCGCGATACGCGAGCCGCATATACATTTTCATTAGTCACCGTTATTTGCGACGCCCTCGGCCGATGCAGCGCCGATGCACCGTCGATGCACCGCCACGTTGCGCGCCGATGCATAGCCAGTGTCTGTGTGCGATGCCTCCGAGGTATTCTTTTGAGTATGCATACCCGGCCTAGCCGAAGCGAGGCTCGGCCGGGTCGCGAGTGTTTTGATATCTCGCGGGTACACGAGAGCTCGTCATTCCTCTTGTAGCATGTGTGCATAAACAAGTGGAATGATCGAAGGGCAAGGAAGGAGCGAGAACATGCTGTTTTATTAAAATAATGTCAGAGAAATTATTGCAGTCGAACCCCCCCTCCTGCAGAAACGAGTTTGGTAGTAGATGTCGGTCGTTTGAATGGAAAAATTGTTCTATTAAAATGAAAGTGATCTTGTACGTGTCGTTATTTATAATTGCAACGCATAGGAATAACCAAATAATTTCAGAGCAATTGACTTGGCAATGGACACTACAGAGATTAATAGAACGTTAATGTCCGACGTTAGTCGAATTGCTCTTAAACGCGTTCCGAAAGAATCGAGGGTTGAGCGAAACGAGCTCATCGCGCGTAGCAATTAAAGGCGAGCCAGTTATGGTAATTAGCTGTGCGCATAGGCGAGCCGTAATCGTCACCCCTTTGACTCTGATTCCGCCATCGCGCACCCGTATGCCCACGCGGATCTTTCGAAGAGGAATTTCATAGCTATATCTCTCTCTCCCTCTATGCTGCATCGAGTAACATAATACTCGGTGCAGGATGCGTTTGCCCATGGTCGTTAGAGGATAAATCCCATCCAGGCTGATGATCCCCCTTATCCGAAAGGGCATGCCTGTATGAAAACGATCCAGAGACAGTCGAAGTTGATACGACCGGGCAACAACTTGTTCGCGCTAATTAGCCTCGCCGAGAATCGATGTGTTTACCAGGAAAGCAACGGCACGTTGACTTCTAACCGCGTTCCCAGTTTAACGCGGCTGGTTTCGGGGGCAACCTTGAAGGGGCAGGGGATCCCGTTAACGGTCGTTACTTCGTTAAGCTACTAGGAAGTGTATCGCTTAGGAGGCGTGTATTACAATTTATAACGATGAATCCCGGCCGCGTGTGATCGGCGCCGATTAATTGCCGGCCCGATGCGATGTCGATAAAGCGGTGCCGAGCGGATCGGATCGGTTCTTCTGCTACCTTGCTCGATCCTCTCTCGATCCGCTCGAACCGCTCCGATCCGCTCGAGGGGAACCGATCGGTTCGTAATTTTCGACAAGACCGTTACCCACGCACTGCGCCACCCGTTTCCGCTGGTACTGCCCGCGATCATGAGCAACAGCTACTTAATGCGTGCGCGATTTTTATGCGGGCCACCTTGCAACCCGTAGCCAACGTTGCTATAACAGATGTCCCGTACAAAATGGTCGTTTCCAACTTCGGATATCACTGTATCAATCACGGGACCTTATCAAGGGTGAATTCCAGCGTGCTAGCGATGCTGAAATGGATTGGTAAAACTTGAAAACGAGATCCAGCCGGGAGAAGCATGGTTGACGGTCGACGTGAATGACGCTAGAGCGCAATCCGCGTTCCACGGGCCTCTTCCACGATTGTATAACATTGAGTTTATTTTTGACTCGCGAAAGAGGTATCAATTAACCGCATTTCTCTTTGACGGTCGGTCCACGAGCCGAGCAAAAACTGCTGATAGCTCTTCGAGCC
>OW121701.1:32619130-32906415 GCA_933228785.1 Lasioglossum pauxillum
TAAATTTTCAATATAGGCCCACATAAAAAAGTTAAAAATTCAACTTCTGGTATTTTTTCAACAATTCCGATCAATTGCAATTTTTGAAAAAATTTCTTTTCACATTCTTTAGTAAACTAATTGCACTAGCTTTCCAAAAAAGTTCAAATCGTATAGTACAATATTAAAAAAGTTATCGTCTTCTTTAGAGCGGTCTTAAACTTCTGTCCGTTACTGTATATAGGGTGAACTTTCAATTTTGAAAGACTACTACATTTTCGTATGCGTGGTCGGGCCGGCCCACTCCGCCCACCACCACCTAATCCTAACTAATTCTGATCGCATAATTTTTGCATTCTGTATAGCCGTCATACAGAATTTGAACTACAGTGACTCAAAAAATTGATCAAATGTTCGAACAAAAAGGAAACAAGTCACGGTATACCTTTCTCAGAATCTTGCTTAAGACTGTTGAGACATATACGAAAAATATTAACATTGCGTCGGTACTTCACGACAGTTTAAGCCCTGTAATCGTATAAAGCGGACGTGTATTACGAATTTGTATATTCTGTGTATACTTGATCAATTGTTTGTGTTTAGCTCAATTGTGAAAAATTCTTATATTTTTGGCATTTCTTAGCACAAATATAATTACTGGTAAGTCATAACGTTATTTTTAAACATTCGAGAATACGTTTGTAATAAAATAATGAATAAAAAAGATATTTGTAGTCATATTTCATAATGAGACCAATAAAAGCAAGTAAAATATCAGAAATGAAAAAACTATTAATATCTGGGCTTTCTCATCGCGAGATTTCTAAGAAGATACTGTGCTCTGTTGGTACTGTGTCTTCAGTACGTAAAACTTTAAAAGAAAACATACTATAAAATAAATCAGGACGAAAATCAAAGCTATCCACTATCAAAAAGCGATGAATCATACGATCAATCCGTAATGGTAGCGTTAATAATGCCGTACAAATGCAAAAAAATTAACGTAAACGCTGAAACAGTGCGTAATGCACTGCGAGAAGTGAATTTAAGAGGACGTGCAAAAATAAAGTAACCCTCTTCTTACAAAGCGGCACAAGAAGCTTCGACTACAGTTTGCCGAAAAATGTAAAAATTATACAGATCTCGATTGGGCCCGGGTAATATGGTCAGACGAGACGAAAATTAATTGTTTTGGGTGCGATGGACGCGAATCGACATGGCGAGGAAATATAGAACAAGTACGGTCGCATCAAGTTCATCCAACACTGAAATTTGGAGGAGGCCATATCATGGTTTGGAGTTGTATGATCACTGAGGGCGTCGGAGGCGTTGAAAAAATTAAAGGTCGAATGACTGCAACGTCATACACATCCATCTTGCAGAAAAGTTTAATTGGAAGTTTGGTAAAATGGAATAAGGACGCAGAAGAAGTCACTTTTCAGCACGATAACGAACCTAAACACAAGGCAAAAATCACCAAAGTATGGTTAACAGCTATGGTTTTACTGTTTTAGACTGGCCCCACAGTCTCCCGATCTGAACCCAATAGAACACATATAGAGTTTACTAAAAAGAACAGTTGCCAACTTCGATCACAATTCGAGAAGTATTATTGAATTGTGGTCAGAAGTTAAAACCGCTTGGGAAAATATTAAGGCTGAACAGTGTAAAAATTTAGTAGATAGTATGCCAAGACGCATAGAAGCCGTACTGAAAGCGAAAGGAGGGCATACGAAGTACTAATATTTCATTTTTTCAAACTCAAAAATTTGATCATTACATAATTTGTCAATATCATTTAATTTTGTTTAAAAAGTGTAACATATTTAAGTTAATTCTGTATTATATGAACTACGAAAACTATGTATGTATTATAATAAAATATTTTGTTACATATCTTATTAACATGTGTTCAATTAAATAAAAATTTAAACAAAATTAAACATTTGATCAATTGTTTGAGTCACTGTAGTAATGAAAATCGTGCCATCAGAATTAGTTAGGATTAGGTGGTGGGTGGGGGGGGGCGGAGAGGGCCGGACCGACCACGCATACGAAAATCCAGGAATGTCTTTCAAAATTGAAAGTTCACCCTGTATATGTATGACCAGAGTGAGGCCATGTTTTCTCTCTCATCTCCACAGCGTGTTTAGAAACAAAAAGTAAACAAACGCCGCGCCACACAGTAGCTCCAACGGGGGAAAAAATCAATTTTTCGAATGTTAGGTACATAGATTTTTCATTGCAATTTCGTTTACTAGATAGTTCGAGTATTTAAACCAATAAAAATTTTTTTATAAATATCACTTATTTCTAGGAATGATATGACATGAAAGTTTGGTAACAGGAAACCTGCGATTTTGGCTTATAAATGCGTCTACATACAAACGCAGCCACAAGAATATAAAACATTAAAACACTTGAACAATATTATAATTTGATTATGTTTATAATAGATGATTTATTTAACGTAGGTTCAATTAATGTAAGTGTCATTTATTTATCTAAAATACAAATTGAAAAAGAAGTATTTTAAATAGTAGAATTAAAGTTTAATTTGACATAATTTGTTAGCGCCAAAAAGCGCCAAGATAAAACTTGTTGCAAATTATGCAACACACTTTAAAGTACATATCAACCAAGTTTCAGCTGCGAACTCCTGCGAACTTGGCACTGAAACTATTTTTATATAACTATAGGCAGTCACATGACTACCTTTAAAACAAAATAACCTCTTTAAACTTTCACCAAACGACCTGATTTATTGTGATCAATTAGAAGCTTTTGTTTACCAAATAACGTGCAAAAATTTTTTGAAAAAAATAGCAATAACATAAAAAAAAGGAATTTTTAACATTTTTTTTATTTTTTTTTTTTTAAGGCTGGGTAGGATTAGTGTTAAGAAACACCTTAAATACTTTGTTGCGTCGCGCGGCGTCGCACTTTAAATATAAAAATTATAGTTTTTTTATTTACTTCCGTAAATAATGGGAATTTTGAAAAATACTTCAGATAAAAGTTGTAGACCTCATCAAAATACACATTTTATGTCGTATTGATTTTTGTCATAAAGATAATACTTCCTGAGAAAAATGATAGGTCCGGGTTAGGTCTGGGTTATTTACGGAAGTAAATAAAAAAAACGCCAATTGCGCCAAATTTCACTATCATATTCGTAATCAGCACGTCAAAATACGTAAGAATGCAGAGTATATAAATAATCGGAGGTATGGGCTTTTCGGAAGTTTATCCAGTAAAGAATGTGCGTAATGCAAAGATTTTCAATTAGCCCATTTCAGTTAATAATTTATACCATTTTTAATTTTTAATTGTTGCCACATAACCATTGTACCTGTGACATGCTTTCTACAAATTTTCAAGCATATTTGTTGGGTAGTTTGGTTTTTAAAGATTTTTTTCCGCTTTTTGGCCATTTCGCACCATTGTGCGCCGCACCGGGACAGGCTTACGTTACCGCGGAGCGTGCAGGAATACGAAATATTCAATATTAGCGATAGATGTATAGGAAAAAGTTGTTCAAAACTTAGAAATCTATAACATATTTCAAGATGATCAAAATCTGAGAGGAAACCCTTGTTCTAAATAATTACCTTTTATTTTTTGCATCGTTATACCTAACACTTTCAGAAATCGCATCACGTATTTAATATTTCTTATTTCAGCAATAATTTAAAGAATAAATGGTACTTAATATAAGAAACTATATTTTCGTTTTATTTTTTTGTTTGATTGCTGCTTTTACTGCGTATATCCACTTCAGTTCGCAGCATGTGCCTACTGAGGTTTGTTGATTAACATACGGTGTATCTTATCGCCAGAAAACTATTTATACTCAGAAATCTATTGAATGCGAACCATTATTTTGAGCAATAATATTTAAAATTGAAATTGAAAATAAAGACAAAGTCCAAATATTTTCAATATTCTTAAAATAAAATACTATTTTCAAAAATTACTGCAACAAATAAAATATTTTATTTTCAAAGTTGTACAGACACTGTAAAGTAAATGGGATTATTTACTATTTACTATTTAAAATACTATTTTCCCCAGCTCTGCTCGCCACCATATCTCTCACGTGGCATCCCTTAATTGTTTTAAGTGAAGTATCAATTTCAGGCTTCTTCAAAATTTCAGTGTAATTTCCAGAAAACAATATTCTGGAGCTGTGAATCAAAATTTGCGGAAGCCCCATGTACGCATTGAAGCTTTTCAGAATTACCTATTGTTTAACCGGTCACTTCCTCGAATCAGTTTCTCCACTCGCTTGAAGAAGATCAATGTATGTACCCCGTTTAGCGGAAAAGTTAATTAGCAATTTGGATACAGTTCCGATGATAAGAACGTCGCTAATTATTCGTGTCAATTTACCGTGTCGCGAATAAAATGTCCAGCTATGACGCTCGCGTGTCGCCACACCCGGAGCTGTTCATGTTCTCATTGTAATGAAAATCCCGAAGAGTTCATCAGACTAATGATAGTTTCGGATACACGGCGAAGCTATTCCTGGAAACAGTGGCCGATGAGAAAACAAACGCGTGTAGGAAAATTTCGTAAACAAAATGGGAAATTGTTTCTCCACGGAGGATTCAGAAATAAACTAATCATGATGACGTGTTCATCGCGTGGACATTTGTTTATGTGTCGACGTTCTACGAAATTTCGTCGCATTTTTTACCGAATCCATTTCAGTGCTGCCCATTCACGATTGATAGCGTTATCGTTATGGGGCGTGGCGCGAACAGGGTTATGGAACGATTTCAAAGAACATATTGAACGCACAATGTATGAAAAAGTCCGTTGTCGACCACATGCTGCATAGAAATCATTTTCTGCTTCCCGAGGTCCAAAATGTTTCCGGACTTTGTTCCCATTCAAATCTTTGTACGAACTAACACGACAACACAATTCATTACTGACGAATGAGTCAAAATTTAGGTGATTAGAAAATGTCTCGTAGAATATTCATTAAAAGTCTATTATAGTGGTGAATTAGGGGACAGGGGCAGTGGTGGGCATTAGGTGGCGAAACAAATATTTCAAATACCATTTAATATTTCAGATTTTACTTTGTTTAAAGAAAATAGTATTTTAAATAAGATATACAATTTCAAAAATAAAATATTTCTATTTTAACAATCTGAACCTCAAAATAAAATATTTCTATTTCAACAATTTGATCCCCAAAATAAAACATTTCTATTTTAACAATCAGAAACACGAAATTAAATATTTTACTTTTTGCATTGTTATAATACTCTGAGAAACCGCATAAACATACAGTCTATCTTGTCGTTAAGAAAGGATTTACACCCATAAACGTATTGAATTCGAACCATTATTTTCAGTAATAATACTTAACATTTAAATTGAAAATAAAGACAAATACAAATATTTTCAATATTCTTCAAATAAAATACTATTTTCAAAAAAATTACTGCCTCAATAAATTATTTTATTTAAAAAAATTACTGCATCAAATAAAATATTTTATTTTCAAAAATTACTGCATTAAATAAAATATTTTATTTTCAAAGTTGTACATATACTTTAAAGTAAATAGGATTATTTACTATTTACTGTACTATTTTCCCCAGTTCTGGATTGGGGTTCGGATTAGAACGCTGAAAAAAATACGTGCATAGGGCGTTACTATCGATTAACGAAAAGAACATTGGTTTTCTGAAGTCGGTAGGAAGTGGGAATCACGTTGTTTGATACATATCAATGCGTACGTCGTACATATTCATAAGGCACTTTGTAGTGTTCGATAGATAAATAATGAACAGCTAAATACAAAGTCAGTGTGTATTTATTTCTGAATTTCGCGGAATCACTCAAGGAAATGGAAATTTATATAACGATGCAATGTTTACTAGTAATTATTGCAGAATTACAAGGTCAATTACCCTCCGCAGCATCGATCGAGGCAAAAAGAGACGCGTATGCAAGCAAAGTTCGACGATTTCGCATTGCTCGTCGCGTTGCGAACGCTCATTGTCAGTAAAACAAAATGATCTCGTAACAACTTACTCGACAGGAAGAGGACCAATATAAACTATGTCTCTCTCTCTCTTTGTCTTGTTGCCTGCAGGCGATTAACACAGCTGCCGCAACACTGTTTATTATAAACCGACACGCGAGGTATGACTTCATCATCTGCCAGCAGAGGAAATCCCCGTTTCTCGCCTAAATGTATCAAGAAGCCTAACTGTGTTGCTGCGACTAGGAAAACGTGCGGATAACTACGTCACACAAGATAATCTCTCTCTTCGATCTCCATCCGCGCCGCAGTCAAGTTCACAAGTGCCTCTAATCACTTAATTTCTAGGAATTTCAGTGATTTCACATTCTAGTGATGATTTGATTGATGATTTCTCTTCATTTTCTGAGAATTGGCAGTTCCAACTTCACAAATTTACGTCACATGTAAATTGGATATGACGAATGATAATGATCGACACTGTGTACTCGTTATCAGAGACTTGGAATTCCCCAAAATATTCCGAGTATTCTTACTTTGCTTTTATCCCTCTTAAGAACTGGTTTTTATGTAGTGCGTACTTTGTTAATGAGAGTTAAAGATTCCTTTCAAAATTAAGGAGAACAATATGAAATATTTTGGCTAGCAGAAAATAAATACGAACAAGCGCGATTAACCGAAGTCGCGCGTTAATTAGGTTGAAATCGTGAAGATTTCTTATGCTGATTACAGCTGAAAGGAAGGACAGTAACGTAATATTCGTAATAGCAATGTTAGAACGAACGTGAATGGGTTGATTACTTTTCCACGCGATAAGAAATGAAAAAGCGTGCTGCATGGAAGGTGACTGCAACACTGCAAGCATTCCCGTAGAATTCAAAGCAGTTTTCCACGCGATTCCAGGAGGATCCGTGTATATCACACAAAGTCAACGTGTCGTGTTAACAAAAATATTTCCTTTCCCGGTTCTTTCACATTCGAGAAATATACGACCAGTTCCCAGGGGACGTGTGTTTTCCCGGCCACTCCTACGCAAATATAAACACGGTTGTAAGCCGGGGAGCTGTACGTTCAATTCAGAACGCATTCGAGATATTATTTTCTTTCACTCGGAGACATGCTGTCGGGGCGACGAACCGGTACTGTCCATGAGTTTTTCCATTCAGAGCTGGCCAATAAAGCGATCAAATGGCAATAATCTCTGGTGCAAATGTTCATCGCCAAACCTGTTCAGCCAGATGGAATTTTTACATTCAAGGACGTTTCTTCTTGAATTTCAATCGGTCTTATACAACGGTACATTTTGTATAACGTTGAGAATAAGGCTATCTTGAGGAATTTTTTTTTGAGAAATTGGAAGTCGTACTATTTTGAATATTTTAGGATACGTTGTCGCATCTCTTGGGAAGTGTACATCATTTTTTTATTTTTGAAAGTATCTCGGTACAGCTTCGACGTTTGTGTTGTGTTAAACAGTTTTATACGTCTCTTCCTAACAATGAAACAACACAGTGGGGAAACGAAGATTGCCTTACATACATAGATGTATTAGAGAAAGTCTGCACAATTTATTTATTCGTTAAAAGTAAAACAAAACGAAGGAACTTCAATTCCGAGCTATAGAACTGGTTTGCTTGACTCTGCGAATAAAATTCTGTCTTCGTGCCTGATTACCACTTACCCCATGCCGTCGAACGTGTTGAAGTGCCTCCACCTTCCCGCTTGATTCGCCCTTACGCATTGTCTCGCACGTATCACGATACAATTTGCAAAACGATATCGCATATACGTGTGAGAAAATTCTATAGAATTTGGACACATTGCCTTGCAACGTCGAGCCAGACTTGCCGTGAAAACTTCGCATGAAGAACTTCTTGTCCATGATAAACAATTAATTATTTCATCGTCTATCGTAGAAAATATGTAAGATATTTCGAATGTCCAAGTCTCTGTATAAAATAGTACCATTTAATTGTTTATTCTCGGGAATAAAATTTATAGTGCTTTCTCGGAAGGTATAGCAGCGGTCACGAAAAATAAATCGATTCGGTTAAATTTTACGCGCCGTTTCGTACGAGAAAATTTTATTTTTTATCTGGAGGAGTACGCAGCTTACACAGCTGTTTCACAATATACGTTCCGACAAAGTCGATGGAAAGAAAACTATCACGAATTTGAAACTCGATACTTTATGTTCTTTGCCTTGTAACAAGGCCCGTTCTAGGGGCGCGCAACTAGGGATGCCGATTATTTTCAAAAAGATCGATTTTTCTGAATTAATTATAATCGAAGCTTTAAGAATAAATCCACTAAAAAATCGTTTCCAAAATAATCGATGTTTTGAATAATCGATTTTTTTTAGGAATGTCTAAAAATTATAAAAAAACGAAGATCAGAATTTTGTTGGACTCTTTTATTAAAGAAATAAAGTAATAATAATTATTAGACTGCGGATCTTTATGCATTTATAGCAAAATTAAGTATATAAAAATCGAAGAAGTTGAAAAATTTATTACGTACTTGTTTCACGCACGTCGTTGCGCGTCAGCCAATGGTCGCGTGGTCGGCCGAATACGAGTAATGAACGAGTTCCGTTGGAATCATTATGCGCAATAGAATTGTCGCGTTTTAGGAACATTTATATAGTTACTTTTGATGCTAGTTGGATCTCTTTATACAGTCTACACAGTAAGCACTCCACGGTTTCCACGTACAGTCATACAATTTGCCATAAAAATCAATTTTAGAATCGATTATTTGTAAAAATTGGATACTGAAGAATCGATGCTAAAAATCGATTTATTTTATGAAAGTAATCGATTTTTTAAATAATCGATTAAAAATCGACATCCCTACGGGCAACCCGGACATTTGTCCGGGCGCCAAAAATTAGGGGCGCCATTTTGGTTGTAAGTGTGAGAAAAATATTGATGTGTTAAATACCCAATTAACAGAAACTTTCACAGTATACGTAGAATTTAGCAGAGGAAATTTAAGCAGTATCTGCGCTTTTGGGCAAAAAAGAAAGCCTAAGCAATGTACTGAGCTTAATTACAAAGTTAAATTTTGCCGCAAATCTTACTATTGCTTTAAGAATATTGCTAACGATACCAATAACTGTAACAAGTGGCGAAAGGAGTTTCTCTAAATTAAAATTAATTAAGAACTTTTACGTTCGACTACTACACAAAATCGTCTCAATGGTTTGGTCATTTTTGTAATTGAGCATGAATTTGCCGATCAAGTAAATTTTAAAGATGTAATAAAAAAGTGTGCGGAACTAAAAGTAAGAAAGAAAAGTTTTTTGTGATTTTAGCGTAGTCGATGTTACCTCGTTCTATTTTCAAATTCGTATTTAAAAATGTTAAAAAGGTATATGGTTAACAATTTGTGGCTAGGTACAGATATTTCTTAATTAATTTCTACTGTTTTGCACTGCTTGATTATCAATTTTATGTTACAAGTTTCTTCCTAAGTATATGTTTTTATTAAAATTTATATAAAATGATTTGATTTTTATCGAAAATAAAAAATTGTACCTTTATTTAAAAAATATATGCATATTCTTAAGGGACGGCAGTTTGTCTTTTTGTCCGGGTGACGTAACCGGTAGACCGGACGCTGCTTGTAACTTTGACGGTTGACAACTCATCGACTAAATCAGCGAATTTAATCGGACACTTTCTGCCAGAAGTAATAAAATCGTTTATAGTTTTTCTGAACGATTTCCTGAGTCACAGTGAATTTTCGCAATATACGACGTTGCGTTCGAGTCAATCGCTAATCTCTCGACGCACGTCGTTGCAGGGAACGTCCTGGCCAGAATCAGCGAGGTCTAGTTACTCAAAACATACATTGACCGGCACCGGCATTCTATTCCCTCGATCATTCGCCGATCGCGGTGAAAGTAACGCACCAATCAAACTTCCGCTTCCAGGAATATCATGCAGCCCCGAGGATACACCCCGCGGCGACGTGTAATTCGCACGCAGTTAAATTTTCGCGGCGTCCTTTTTCTATCGATACTACCGCGAGATATCGCGCGATATCGGTCGCCGTCCGCCGCGCCACCCACGCTTCGGGTGTTTTATCGGCGCGGTCGTAATAAATATCGACGATTCGTTTTTTGGCGAGCCGAATATGGAAATTTATGGCGCGCGGAGCGAGAACGTTTAAGACACAATATTTTCAAACCGCCGCGGAAACCTCTGCGAATTTTTGTTGTGCACATTCCACGAATTTAAAGGAGCACACTGAATTGTAATCGAATAATTGCCGATCTCTCTCAATATCTGTAATTCTCCAAAATTACTTTGGAAAGTGATTTTCTAAATTCTCCTTTATATTATCAAAGTGAAGTTGTTTTGCTCTATGTAAAAATTAATAAATTTATATAATTCTACACAGTTTTAAAAATCTTTTAGGAAATCCGTTTCGATGTGATTTTGTGAGGAAAAGTTTGAATAGTTGGCCTACGATTTTTCATTACAGATTTATTGTACGTTAAATAAAAAAAATAACGTACTATCGATACTAGAATTTATTTTTTGAATAAATCACTTTATTTAACAGCCCATAACTGAACCGAATAAATCATTTTATTTCGATAAATATAATTCATGCTAATAGTACCTCCTGTATTGATTTGAAGAATACGCAGTTTTCTTATTCTATAGACAGTGAATTATACAGTAGAAACAATACCCTGCAGCATAACCAGTTCGCCTGCAAGGAAACCTTAGCAAATGTTAATTAAAGGTAATTAAAGAATGTACTAAAAAAATATTACGACTCTCTGAACGTTTACTGGAATTAATTAGTAAATTCCAAAATCTAAATTCAATTTTTATACCCGTTTTCTACTATGTATATTAGTGTAAGTGTCACATAGAATTTATTGAAATAGAACACTTGATTTATGGGTTGTATCGAGTTCCTTTTTTTTGTGGCTTTCTTTCTGTAGAAATATTTTTATTTGCGGCATTGTTTATCGCCCCGAGGCTGTCAATCTGGGCCAACTCTTTTTTCCAAAAGCAGTGTTTTATCGTTCGTGCTGTAATAAATACCAAGTTTTTTTGCTCTCCTTTCTTTTTCGACTCGAACACGTGCAACCACTGTGAAGGGTGGTTCGAGGGGGCGTGCTGGCTTTATTACGGCAAGCAAAAGGATGCGGCAGGGTAAATAAATAAGACTCATCATTCGAGGATCTACAGGGCGTGGTAGCACGCGGCTTGCAATGGCGTAGGAACGATACGGCTCTGCTAAAACCGAGAACCGCATTGCAGAGGGTGTCGAATGAAGGTCTCCGATTACCATCCGAATGCACCAAACCGTTTAAACCCGCTGTAAATCGTAATTCAGTGCACTAGTCACCCTCTGCACCGTGCCACACATTTTTTTGTTCCCCTTTTAACTATTTTTACCCCCATTTTCACCCTCATCTTATTACATTCACCCTTAAATTCTGTTTTGAGAACTACTTGCTTTTCTTGAACTGTAAAATACATTTTAAATGACTCCGTATCTCAAAGTGAACGATACGAGAATGTTATGGTAAACATTGTAAGTTCGAAATCACGTTTTGAATTTTCCTTTAAACTTTAAAATAGATATTGCCAGTCCACTATAACCTAACCTGGAAATTCAGAAAATTGTGAAGCTTTCGGGATATGTATATATGTACGTATATGTATAGGTCTTATACAATTCTGTTTCGCGGTCGAAATTCACCAAGTAGTTCAAATTAACCCAGAAAACTCGCAAACTTGGAGATAGAAACGTTCTAAGACAATAACAGATATTCTTTTATAATTCGATAAAGTTTGTATTAATATTTTACAGAAAAATAGCTGAATATTCACGAGTTGACTTCAACCCCTCAGAGATTACCCCTTCGGCAATAAAGAAAATTGCGTAATGCATACAAAATTTCACGATTTTATAAATTTCCAGATTGGAGATCTTCTCTTGCCAATGCCACCACTAAATTCTGCTCTACATTTTCCTAGTTCTTGCTAAACGATAAAAGAGGTTTTAAGTGATCCTTTCTAGCGAAGCTTCAAAAAATTGAGAGTTACGATTACATTGCAGATCTGATGCCTCTATGAGAAAAATTAATAAACGAAACACTAGAAGTCTAAAATCTCTAATATCGATATGTACATACATGTCTCATAGTGTTCCACGAAAATAGAAAGAGTCATCTCTTTTGTCGATTTCCAGGAAGGAACGATACCGTTAGACGCCCGCGCGACCATGAGATTCTTCTTTCTTATTGCTTTTAGAAAAGGATGGTTTCGACACGCGCGGTTCGTTTCCGTGTCATTATTTCGTAAGCGCGGCAGGTGAACGGTCGAAGAAGAAGGATGAAGGAAGGACGTCGGCTATTTGTGCCGTCGATAACGAGCCGCGAAAATAAGGCTTGTGCTCGTTGACAACGGGGAATGACTGACGCGGTGCGAATGTCGGGATTATCAGATTTGTCAAATACATACTGGGAACAGCGCTCGTAAATCGTGCAGCTAGATCTTCGCGAGACGAGATAAAGATATGGCCGCGTTTACGAGTCGCGACGTTCAGCTTTTCTTCTAATGGAACATCCGTTATCGACCGACAGACGCTTTTCCTTAATTATACAAACATCGACCACACGCAAATAGAACTGTCTTTCGATTTAAAAGAGGCGAATGTGATTGATGTTTGGCGAAGTCATCAAAAGTCTGATTCTATATTATACAGAAAGTGGTAAACCTCGTAGAATAATAGTTGGGAGAGTATACCGTGTCTGCCAGACCACCCGTACCACCCATTTATAATCTAGAAAATAGATTATTTTCAAAAATTCAAAGTGTTTCTTTTATAAATCAGATACGCTCTATCAAATGGTGATATTTTTTACTTCCGGTTCCGGCCGGAAATAGGTGATTGAGGCCGGAAGTTACATTTTTTTAAAGGGGACATAGTATTTTTTATTACGGATTCGGATTCTATGCGAAAAAACAAGAAACTTTTGTCTGAAACATTTTTCAAGAAATGTCATTTTATGTCATTTATGTAACCTTCAAAATGAGTCTTGGTAAAATAATGTTTTCACTATCTATGTAATATAGCCCATTTTTTTTATTCACGTAATGAACTATAATCAATAAAATATTTTCCACTTTGTTCGATGATCTTTTGCCATCTTTCTGGCATCTTTCTGGGTTATGCCAAAGAGGAGATAGTGAAAACATTATTTCGCCAAAGCTCATTTTGAAGGTTACGTAAAGGACATTTTTGAAAAAATGTTTCAGACAAAAGTTTCTTGTTTTTTCGCATAGAATCCGAATCCGTAATAAAAAATACCATGTTCCATTTGAAAAATGTAACTTCCGGCCTCAATCACCTATTTCCGGCTGAGACCGGAAGTTAAAAATATCACCATTTGATAGAGCGCATCTGATTTATAAAAGAAACACTTTGAATTTTTGAAAATAACCTATTTTCTAGATTATAAATGGGTGGTACCGGTGGTCTGGGACACCCTGTATACAGTGGCGTGTGTGCAAAAGTTCCCGGTCGGATGGTTTTTGCGATTTTTCATCCATAAGAATAGCGTTAAGAAATTTTTATTAGTATCATTTATTAGATATCAAAGTGAAAGGATACTACAAGAAACATCAACGCTATTTCTTTTTCTTGTGTGTTTAGTTGCAGAATATGTAAATTACAAAATATTAATTATAATATGTTAAGTAATGTACCACGAAATTGTTACATAATCAAAAACGAACATAATTTTTTGTTAAACATACTAGCCGGGAACTTTTGAACACGTTAATTTACTTATTTTGCAAATAAATAGATAAGACAAATAAATAGCATTGATTCTTTTTGTAGTATCCTTTCACGTAATATGCCCTTATACAGGGTGAGTCTCGTAACGTGACGATCTCAAATAACTCGTAAGTTATTTGTTGTATAAAATTGTACAAAAGAAATGTTCAAAGAAATGCTGCATGGTTCCTAGGAGGAGACATACAGTGCTGCAATCTGATTTTTGTTACTTCGATTTTTATCAAGATATAGAGGTCACCTTCAGTTTATTAAATAGAATGCCTAATATTTTTGATCGAACTCGGATGAAGCACAAAATTCTGCGTAAAAGAAGTATTGACCTTCGTATATCATAAATCTAATAGTTAACGAGATATTATCGAAATAATTTTCCATATGTACTTATTCAAATTGAGGGTATCAGTTCCAGCACCTACTAGCTTCCAGGTAATGCTATTATACATATGGGCAATTATATCGATCATATCTCGTTAACTATTAGATTTATGATATATGAAGGTCAATACTTTTTTACGCAGAACTTTGTGCTTCATCCGAGTTCAATCAAAAATATTAGGCATTCTATTTAATAAACTGAAGGTGACCTCTATGTCTTGATAAAAAGTCGAAGTAACAAAAATCGGATTGCAGCACTGTATGTCCCTCTAGGAACCATGCAACATTTGTTTGAACATTTTGTTGTACAACAAATAACTTACAAGTTATTCGAGATCGTCGCGTTACGAGACTCGCCCTATATATGATATTAATCAAAATTTCTTAACGCTTCTCTTTTGGAAGATAAATCGCAAAAACACAAACCATGCGGCTGGGAACTTTTGCACGCCACTGTATGTACACAGGGGCATTCTCGAAGCCAGAAACGCAACAAACGCATAAAATTCTTAACGATCTCTAAACTGAAGGGAAATTTGTTTGCAGGTGACAGTATCGGAAGATGGATCTCGCGAGAGGATGCAAGCATCCATCGAGACCAGCTGTCTAGAGCTGACTCCGAATTCGACGACGACCCGACGACTAGTTTTTCGGGTTTGCAGAAACGCAGATTTCTGCCAGACCCACAGCTGCGTGAGAAAGTGTTGTCCCGAACACCGTGTTCTTTCGGCCAGTTTCCATTGCACTAATGGGAACTCGTCCTCCGCGCCGAGCGGTTTTTACGATGCGCTCTCGAATCTTATGGACGTGGCCTGGAGTAGCACAGGTCTGTCAGAGAAAAAATTTAATCAACTTTTTCAGATACTTAACAATCCGCTGTCGAGAATTGATCGCGCCCTCTCGACATTATCTCGCGGATCAATTGGGTACATCTGTTGCGAATCGATTACTTTAGCTCTAGCGATTATTACCGGAGCTAGAGCAGCGCTTCGCCATAATCTACTAGCTAATCAAATTGAAAATTTTAATTAGAAGCTCGATGTCCCCCGTGGAATTGATTCCGTGAATTAATGCCCGTTAAGGAATCTGCTTGTGTTTTTCGACGAGCTACTCTTTATTTATTAGATGTAAAAAGAAAGCTGTGTAACGTTTTCAAACGCAATCTGTTTATTATGAATATGTCGTAAAGGTTCGATCTAATTGTAAGAAAAACCCTCGGTTTCGTGATGTTTCTTAGTACAGTAATTCTTCAATCGATGTCCAACAGCCGTGTTCTGAACGGACGTCAGTGGTGTAGTAGAGGCTACTTTTTACCACGTTTTTATTAGCTCGCTTTCTTGTTTGTTTGTTCGGTGGCAAATTTTGCAATTGATATTAATTATAACTGCGTCTACCGCGCCGAGACTTCAATCGACGAGCCGAACATAGGGAAGGACAGAATGAAATATGATCGCGTGGCCGAAGCGTGTGTGTCGACGTCGCCGGCACAGTTTAAAGGCCCGTGCGTCATCACAATGTAACACCAATATTTAATCTTATGTATTTTTCATTAGTTTTCAATGGAACTTTTACCAACATATTAGTGACATTTTTCTAATGCAAAATGATACCAAACACGATATAATTTCAACTGTATTTAGTGATTTAATCGAAGATGAAAGTTTCGAACGCAACGAAGAAGAGCGTATTGGAAAAAAAGAGAGGCGGACAGTCGGCGTCGCCGACACAGTTCAAAGGCCCGCGTTGTCGCTCTTCTTCGTTGCCTTCGAAACTTTCACCGTCGATTAAACCACTAAATACAGTTGAAATTATATCGTCTTTGGTGTCATTTTAATCAGAGAAATGCCAGAAATAAGTTAGTGAAAGTCCCATCAAAATATAATGAGAATTAAGAAGTATGAAAATTCGATTCACTCCGGGCCTACGGCGCGGCGCAGCGTTGACCGGCAGTGGAGTGAGTAGGCACTGGACTTTGAGGAATTACTGTACTCGTAGTTCTACTATTTTTTTCTGATGTCCCGACCGCGCCATAGCCGATTACGTCATCGACTTTCAGCCGGTCAGGTGGGGATAGCTGACTACGTCATCGACTCTCAGCACGCTAGTTGCTCAGGCCAGAATTGAACCACTAAATACAGCTTTTGATTCTTTTTTTAGTTTTGAATTTGGTTATAGTTTTTCTTCGCGGGCTCTCATTTGTACATCTAATATTAATATAAATCGTTTGATTAAATTTGTATGATTTTTCAGGGTACGGTGTGTTGTTCGGTCGCAAGTGCCGCGAAGTGTATTCCGTAAATACAAGCGACATATTGGGTCTAACAGAGGAAGGATACCTTCGACTAGCTCCCGTTCAGGTAAACCGACATGATTCGTACTGCCTGGATGTGCAGGGTAATGGAAATGGACCGGTGGTTTCTTTGGCTTGCTTCGGAGAACCCGAAGCTGAGCCTTCCAATATTAAGTAAGATACGTTTTTCTATTATCTGTGATTACTATATTGTGTATCTCTATGCATTTGTGGCACCTGCAAACAATTTCAGTTTAGTCTTCCTACATTGAATCTCCCGAGCGGGGAGATGTTTCTTTCAATTCAATTCTTAGAAAATAATCTATAAAAATGGGAAATTGCATGAAGCAGTCTAGTGATTACATTCTTGAAACTTTTAAAAAATAAACTCAACTTAACTTAACACGTAAAGTTTTTGCAAGAAATATTGAGTATTATCTTAATATTTGCACATTTTGGAATTAATTTGAAAGTAACATTCTCTGTAACACATAAAGTTGATACACGAAATAGTGGATACTAAATCTCCGTGTCAATACTTGCGCAATTTATTGCTCCACAAAAACCGGTAGAAATAACAGAACTAAATGGCCAGGATTTGATTTGAACTCGTGTAAATATTTATCATTATCTCACCTTTACGAGATAGCTGTAATTTCAATCTGCTCATGCAGAATTTTCCAAACTTCTCTCTCTCTCTCTCTCTCTCTCTCTCTCTCTCTCTCTCTCTCTCTCTCTCTCTCTCTGGAACGCCACTTTTTCTCGGGAGCAAAAACTGAAATTTAATCGTATTATTACCACGAAATCGCAGAATGTACGCATCCAACTATAAATATCTTCGTATTTGTATGTTTTCCATGCTGTGTAAGCGTTTCGCATTCCACCGACTTTCTACCGGCGTCGAAAAAAAACCCCGGTACACATTCATTACAGGGAAAAAATGATCGTCATTAATATCCGCGGAGAGAAGTTTTTCGGGATATTACTAGAACCGCTTCTAAAGCGTCTCCGAATTTCTTTGAAAGGAAAACACAGGCTCTTTTATCGCAACGGTGGAACGATGCGAGAAAGAAGAACCCATAATTCGGAGACAGTCGCCTTATCGTTCGGCGCGCATTAATCCGCGAGGCTGAAAACTTTTAAGCCGATGAATGTCGAACGGTTTGTTTGACTTCGTAAAGTTTAAACAAGTACAGCCCCCAGTCGAGACAGGAGAGAGATCCGATGGAAATACGAGCCGAAACTCGCGCGTTTCGTCTCTGTTTTGCAGTTTGCGGACGACCGCGTTCGTGTCTGAGTCATTTTGCCAAACGAACCTCCTCTTCTCCTGTTTCTCGATCCATCCTGTGTATTCTGAATCTGTAAAGAAATTAATTTCATGGAAATTTATATGATTTTCTCAGTCCTCCTCTGTTCTTGTTTTTCAATTCGTCCTGTGTTCAGTATTCGAGAAAAATTACCCTGTTTTTGATATTTATAGCTTAATGAAATGAGCTAGATTAATAAAAAAATTAGCGGTGCTTTTATAAAAATTTTAATGTTATAATTTTGTACGAAATTCTCTCTCTCTCTCTCTCTCTCTCTCTCTCTATGCTTTTTTAACTGCTGAGTCAAATATAAAATAGAGTGACGTTTTAGGCAATATTGATTATGTTTACTGGGTTCCTAATCATTCACGTTCAGCTCACGGTATCCGTGAATCACTATGTACGTTTGCATAATATGAAATAACATATTGTGTCGTATTGACTCACTTGAAGAGGGGTACGAGATGTAAATATCAGGACTGATAATTGCGTTTATTTAAGAAGAAGTAATATTTGCTTGTGTCTCGTTGAAAATCAAACAAAAGGTTCAATAGATATCAGACGAAAGTAAATGAATGTTTCTATTCAATTAAGAAGTAGGTATTTGATTTTATTAAATGAATTAGGATCGAATTATAATCCAGAAAAGTATGGATCCTAGAATCTACGTAAGCGAACAAAATTGAAAATATCTGCAAACTATAATTTCCAACGAAATGTTGAAACGACAAATATAGAATTTTAGGAAAAGTGCTGGAACCACTTCTCGCGATGATGAATATTGAACTTGTGTCGATGCCAGGTAGCCAAATCGTTTAGCGTCGATGTGGATATTGTGCACGTCCGTGCATCTTCGAGCAGAGGAATAAATAACAATGGTGGAAGCCCATTTGTCTGATGAGTGAACAAGAAACAACGAAATGCTGGAGTCGTCTATGCATTCATTCGCTGTATCATACACTTTTTCTACTGATTCGTTACAATTTCCCGATTGGCAGCCTTCATCCATCTATATTTCCAATTAAACATCGGAATCTTTCAATGTAAATTAATCCAGAGGAATGACAATCCAATTATAAAAGATTTATTGTTACTTCAATTGTCAGACTTCCCAAACGAGATGCCGTAGTTGACGCATGTTTCATCAGTTGTTGTGCAAGTACGAGTTCATTAGTCGTTTGTCGGTCACTCCCACATAAAGATTCACGACTTCGTTTTATTAGCACGCAGTTCCGAGAATCGAAGGCTATTTGGTGACTACTTTCCTCGTAACAGAATTTGCGCGATGCACCAGGTGCATGGCACATGCGATGTTGCTGCAAGTACGACTCTGCATGATGACTAGTGGCGAGGTCTATCATAACAATGACCTAGATACTTACTCGCGTTAATTATAGCGTGCTCAAATAAATACAGAGGTTTCGTTTTCTTCGAATGAATAACCAGATTTTTTCCTGCGTCAGAGTGCAACAACCCGCAGCAGAGTCATTAGCATTCATAATTATATCAACTGGACTGTGGTTTGTATGCATTCCTGACAAAAACAAACAATAATGTTCATACATTATTTTTCATTGATTAAAAGTATTAAGGGTGAACGTCATTTTCTATTTAGCTTCTTCTTGTAATCGACCTTAATTGATCAGGTATAGTTTTCTTTAGTTTAGAATATTTTGATATATTTTAAAAGGCATTTCGGACAGAGTTGGGCAAAATGTAATTTTAATTACAATTACAATTACTTACCAATTACTGTAATTTGAAATTGCAGAAATAAAATTACAATTACATGTAATTGCAATTGTGGTCGAATCACTGTAATTGTAATTGTGGTCTGCAATTACAATTACTGGTTGAGCCAAAGTAATTGCAATTACCAATTACAATTACATGCAATTGTAATTTTATTTCTGCAATTATAAGTAATTGTAATTGGTAGTTGTAATTACTTAACGTCAAAATAGCTCTAAAAAAAGTAATTAGATACCTTTTTTCACCGCTTTTTACCGCTTCTTCAACTGCTGTGGTTATTAAGCGAAAAGTAATTAAACACCAATCAATGGAAATGTCTAAAAAGAACAGACAAAAAACATATGTTAGGAAATATTTATTATTCATTAAATATTTATTTGTAGCTAATTATTTGATATTTCACAAAAACGATTACCACTACTTTTCAAAATAACCCTCATTTCAAAGTTGGAGTCGGATAATATATAACATATGCTTTATGTTTCTTCTTTTTAGACATTTCCATTGACTACAATTTAATTACTTTTTTAGTGCCATTTTGGCGTTAAGTAATTGCAACTGCGAATTACAATTACTTGAAATTCCAGAAATAAAATTACAATTACATGTAATTCTAATTGGTAAATGCAATTACTTTGGCTCAACCAGTAATTGTGAAAGAAGTAATTGCAATTACTTAACACGATTACAGTAATCGTAATTGAGTCTGACAATTACTTCAGTGTAATTGTTCTTTTAAACCACTAATTTTTATGGTTTGTAATTATAATTTACTTTTGCACATGTAATTGAAGATGTAATTAAATACTCATATAATTAATTACTGCCCAACTCTGATTCCGAAACTATATTAATGTGTGTAGCAAAGAAAGTGGACCAATTTAAATTTCGTTATTATAAAATTATTGAATTTTTATTGTTCTCAGGTATATAATTACTAGCCTCCTGGAAGCAATCAGCTGTGTCTTTTTGCTGCTAACGTTGCTGGTGTATATTTATTTACCTTCCCTGCAAAATTTACATGGGAAGACCTTGATGTGTCATGCTACGAGTCTATTGGGGTCTTACATTTGTCTCACGATAATACCATGGGTGACACCACTGTCGTCGACGCAACCGTTTGACAGTAGTGCAAGCATATTTTGTGCCGTACTAGGTATGTTATTGTTTCATTACCGGGCACCCTGCGACTAATTAAAACTCGTTACTCGCTCTCGCGATCTCCCTTTTCAGAAACATCGACGATCTTGTCACAGCTAACTACACTGCGATTTTATGCACTCGGAATCAAATTGAAAAGAACGTTACTTGCAGTCCAAGAAATGAAACGGAAGCGAACACTTAATTGCTTTATTCTCGATTCACTTTTCGCATTTAAAAGTCCATTCATAGTAATGCATTCACATCGCGTTGTCTAGATTAAATTAAAATGATCAGGCGGAGCTGTCGTAACTTTTATTTGAATTTTACTGCGCAATTACCAGTGTAATATAAGTAGTATCATTTTTAAAAATGCGTTAATTATATTTCTTCGTGTGTTAATTAAATATTACTTGCGCGTTTCTTGGATGGTATATTTAATATTTATTTCGATTCTCAGTGAAACGTTTCATAAGGCGTCGAAAAATTTTCTTAATCAGGGAGTTCCAACTTGTTCCTTCAGGAGCATTTCTTCGGTTGTTGCGCTAAAGGGTCGTTTCGCAGATTGCCCGTTTTTCTATCGCGTCCTCGCTCGCGTTTATCTTTTCCGGCAACAGTTAGTAGCCGCAGAGGAGCTTCACGGAACGGTCGTCAATTTTGAGTCGAATTTTTCAATCGAATAATCTGTGTACTGTCTTCCGCTCGCGAGCTATTTGAAAGAGAAACTTAATAGAAATGATTCCATTCGCATTCAGAGTTCATATAGATCACTGGGAGCAATGTTGTGCACATATCATGTTATTTCGAACTACCAATCATTTTTACCATGAGAAATAAAATTCTATTCGACCATTACTTCATAAAAATTCGGTTCCCCATAAAAATCCCGCAACAAAACGCAGTCTACCGTGGAATGCAACAAACGAACGATCGTTTGCATGATGAATAACGATCGACTATTCGGTACAGTTCGATTCTCTGTGGCCAGTGAAACAAAACCTCGCGTTTCAAGTTTTACGTTCCCTATCTTAAAACACCGACCCAACTCGTTTGCAATTGCATACAATTACGATGAGCGCATCATCTTCGTGAGTTATTTTCAGAGTTCCGTCGTTCTACGGAAAGCTAAACCGCCGTGTTCAGGCTAGCGCAGCCTGTTTCGAACCTGTTCGACTCATTGGAACGGCACAATGAACGCTTCCCATTAAAATGTGTCCATACTTTACGCGAGAGAGAAACGCGCGATAAAATGCACTTCTCGCAAGACTCTGCACGAATCTGCTTTCAGGTTATATCATGCTGTTCTCGCTGCTGTCCGCTTTTTGCTGGCTGAACGTCATGTGCTTCGATATATGGCGGACTTTTGGGTAAGTTATTCCCGAGGATCGGAATTTTCTTCTGTCGTGAACTTTATCTTCTTGGAAAGTTCGTTTAGAAAGTATTCTAGACGTTCCCCAAAGCGGTTTGGGCATTAATTCCAAGGAAACCATTGAACCCATTACAATGAAACTTTGCACGTGTATTCACACATGTTTGGTGTAGCAGCATGAAAAATTTGTTGGACGTTCTGTTACACATTGTGGGAGTTATTTACGAAATTGCGCATCGTGTCGCGAGACTCGAATATAAATTGTAGAAGCTTTTTATCGATGAGCTGGTTGCTAGTGAGTTTCATTATACGGCGAATGGCATACTACGTCTTCAGTTTAAGTTTCAAGTGAAAATATTCATCCATTTGAGAGGTACGATGTGCGCCGTGTTTGAAAGTGCAGTTTCGAGATAAACGATGTTTAAAGTGATGTTTTCTTTAAAATATGACTTTGGAAATCTCTAAACGAGTTTCATGCTATTCCTGATGTATGTAGAGACGCTTCAGCTACGTGGCCCTGTCTAGCTTCGTCCTTTTCTCTCTTTCTTAAGTACACACAGAGGATCCAAGAAGTATTTCAACACTAAATATCCGATTCTCGAAAAATCCCCTATATTTAAACTATGACAAGTTCATGAACATTTTAAAGTTAGAAGCCTCCAGTTTCATAATTTATGGTCCATTTTATTCTAATTGTAAGATTTTTTTCACGATGTAGCGGATGAGGAAACTTTGAAAAATTTTTTCCGTGACTAACACTACCATAGATTGAGAAATTGAAAATTCTTTTTTACAACGAAGATTATTTTTTAGTTTCCCTCGGTATAACTTAAAAAATTGGTTTCTTTTGGATTTAACTGCATAAGCAGCACCTTCATCCTCTCGCGTAGATTCCATAAAAAAACAAACGATTCTACTGTTGGCAAGCTTTTGCAAGCAGGTGTTCCACATTAGGAACGTTTACCTCACACGCACACCGTACGCTTAGTTCATTTCTATATCTTCGTTAATAATGCGAATACCCGCATCAAGCTTTTTGTGACGCAAACACAAGGAACAAGGCTTCCAACAATAATTTTCGAGGTTTCGATAGCTGCTTAAAAATCCTAGCGAGACTTCGCTCTAAATCAAGCATAATGAGAAAGAAATTAGTTATAACGTGACTCATCTAGGAGGACAGCGTTGAAAAAGGTCGCTTTCAATGGGGCACGGGATCAAGCAGGGACTTTACGTAGAAACTTTTTCAAAGAAGTATGCGGGAAGTACTTTACACGTTGCGTTTTTTTATGTGTGTCATCGGCATGAAAGATCGCGTGGACGGCGGCGTAGTTTGCTAAAGTAGTTCCTGTTCAGCTCAATTTAGTTTTCTACGGCCTCTGAATCTACGCCGTACCTTCGTCGCTTTTTCTGAAAGAAGTTGCCCGGGAAATTTCAAAGAACTCGCAATATGATAGAGACATAACTTGTCGGCTATTTCAAGGGACCGATATCGGTAAAAAACGGGAACCGTTTTACAAAAAGCTTCGCGCGCGAGTTCAAGCACCGCGTGGCGAACAAATATCACTTTCGGAACGCGTTGTGTTTCCGGTCAGCCGGTGATTCTCGGAACAATGGCATTTATTTGTGGCCACGTGTCTTCCAATTCTGTATTTTGAGGAATGGTTATAATCGCCCTCGGATTACATTCTCCACCTGCTCGATCGCACGAAGACCGAGAAACACGGTTCTTCGACGACCGTGTTCCACTTATCCGGTGTGTCAATGCCGAAAATGCACCCGCGTCCTGTTCCCTGAATATATCGATCAGACCGCTGATTTTTTCGATACCATTTATCTCGATCCTTTCAAATAAACAGCTACGAGATCTGTGTCTAGACTAAATATTCGAACGAAAAATATGCTGTGTATTTGCGCAAGGTATTTTTAGTTACCTTGCCGAATAAAGCAGGGAGGTGGAAGAATGAAGGTATCGATATTGAGGTTTATGAAAGTGGAAGAGATCTAATCAGATCCTATACAACATTAATTGTAAGCCTATTAATGTTTATTTCGGGCATTTGTGCACAATTTTCGATATTCTATCTTAACGACTGGGGCAATTAAAAACATTTGTGAAGTTAAAATTGAGAGAATACAAATGTATTGTGTTCCCCGAGGAGGGGGTAGGAGGAAACGGTATAAATCCGTTTAAAATTACAGTTAACTATTTTTCTGCAGAAGGTTGCGTGGAAAATGCGGCGGTGGACACTCCCAAGGCAAAAGATTCCTACTGTACTCTATTTACGCGTGGGGCTTGGCATTGTTTATCACACTGTTCTGTCTTGTGGGTGACCTACTGCCTTTTTTGCCGATCAGTGTCAAACCGAACTTTGGGGAGGTGAGGTGCTGGTTTACAAGTAAGTAAATTAGAAAGATTCATATCAAATTAAATTTTTATTTATCCGGCTTTAAAGCTTTTTTTCTTCCCTTTGTGACTGTTGATGTACGAATAGGGAAGATGGCAGAACTCTCTCTCGCACCAGTGTGAAAATTCCTCATTTTGGACCTTATAAAAAATACAGGAATATGCATTTTCTTGTTAATATTTTCCTTATGCGTAACAAGTTTTATGATTACGTCTACGTTCATTGTTAACAATATTCACGTCAAATATACGTATAACTATTAGACAAAACTGTTCGTATCAATTGTCCGAAACACAAGTCACATAAAATGACCGTTCTACCTTTAATAATTTCAACGAGGTAAAAATAATACATAAACACTCGTATATTCATTTAATCCTTTTACTGGTTTAAATTGCATCCACCCATTTTTGTAACAAATGCATAAAATCCGCAGTCTAATAATTAATTATAATGATAAATGCTGGAATTTCATTGCATCTACCCATTTTTGTAATAAATGCATAAAATCTGCAGTCTAATAATTAATTATAATGATACATGCTGGAATTTCGAATGTATCTTGCCAAGAGTATATTTTATTAAGCTCTACCCCCAATAAAATGAGGTATGGCAGATTTTCAACCTGTCGGTATCCCTGAAGATAGCCATCAATATCTGATATATCTCAATTTAATGCAGCAAACGTTGTCTTTAAACTTTAAAGCTCATGCTATCACGTAACGTATGTTCCTCATTGTAAGTCGTTTTATTGGACGTTCTATTGTACTCCAAGTATTTTAATATCCAATTTCTGCAGGCTTCCGCACATGAAGCACGTTGGAATAAAGCACGGCTGGTTTATTGGGTATGATGTCGTTGCATTTTTCCGCGATTTATTTCACAATGGGGTCTAGGATCCATACCTTTCGCTGCAGCAAGATTGTACTGTTTTTTTCATATCCGTTTTATTCGTATTTTTCATTTCTCGTTGTTCTGAAAACAGAGCTTTTTCAGGAAGCTTTCATATCATTGCACGTGTGCAGCCCGCGAATTTTCGCTCGACGAATGGGGATACCGGCCCTTCCTCTCTCTTTCACTCTCTTCGTTTCCTCTCGGGTGTCTTTAAATTTCTGGAATTAAAGCGACATAATGCGCGAGTCCGGGTAAAAGAACAACCTGCGAGGCTCCCCCAGGATTTCCGTCCGGTGGAAGGTTAAATTGCGGCCGTGAGTTTCGCGCTTTTCTAGATCAAATATTGAATTATGGTCGCAGCTTTCGTCGGATTTCATTCGCGTCCTGCTCCCGTATCGCCACGGAGCTTGCGGAAATTCCGTTGTTTCGCGAACAAAGATTGCCGCTACAGCTTCGCGACACCGGTTTTCGATGGAAAAACTCTTCTTCCCGAACCCGCCGCTTATTTCCTTCTTGACTAACAGGATCAGATTTCACTCGGAGCATCACATTTTTCCTCACTGCCTCGCCTCCCAGAAGCAAAACTTCAAACGGTATTTTTCTTTTCGCGAAAAGTCACAATCTTCCTCGCTGATAAGAAATACGCAGTTTTCAAATACTGGCCGATCAAATTATTATCATTTGTACAAAGCAATTCGTAACTCTCCTTGCATTTCTGTTGTTGTTTCTCAATTCTTGTTGTTGTTTGTTCATTTGTCTTTTGTATTCAGTCTCAATGTCTTCTTCAACTGTAGACCCAGAAAAAAAGCATTCGGATACACATTTTGTCCGCCACGGGGTTGTTCGTGTCCCAGCTTTTCACGTGACACAAGGTTTCCTCGCCGTTTCGCTAAACGAGTGCCGGCCGTTCAACTAATTACACTAATTAGTTTGTGTCGGCGGACGATGGTTTTGCACGGAATCCAGTTTTAAGAGTCAGCTCGTTAAAGACGACTGGAGGCTAAGTTTTTTATCATCCAAACGTCCCGCAGCTGGTTCGCTCCTCCTTTTCCCAACTTTCGTTGAATCGAATAGCAAGCGGAACTTCGTTATAATTGTCTGCAAGGTCGAATCACAAGTGTTACTTTATATCCTGTCTCTATCTTTCTTCGGACACTTTCGTCGTTGGTACCTCGTTACCATTTTCTTTCGCAGCCCCAAAGCCATAATACAAAAATTCTGTCGTAATATTCGTTTTCGTCGGTTTTAACAATGCTTTAATTTTTATCAATGCACCACCCCCGACAGAAACTATTCGGTCATGGAACGTGGTGCGTGAAAGAATGGAAGATAGTATTAACACGTGCCGCACAGCAAGGTTTTTGAATGAATTAAAAAAATTTTTTTTATATAAATTTTTTAGCAAACATCAATTTTTAATACTAACCAGTTTCGTCTTAAACGTGCGGTGACTGCAGTCTAATGAATAGACTACGGATGTTCATGCAATTTTCAATTTTTGTAGGCAAACGTTATGAAAGTTGAGTTACACAAAATCTTATTTTCAGTGGTAGTAGTCTTTGTAGATCTGAAATAAATAAAAATCGCCGGAATTTTCTGGAATTTTATTTACCAGCATTTTTTGAAAATTTTTTGAAGCCATAAATGCATAAAGATCCGCAATCTACTAATGATAGACGATTGTGGTTGGTCCGATCGAATACTTTTTACCAAGAGTGTGTCAATTCGAATTTTGTATGCTGCAGAAGACACGCTCAGCGAGCTGCTCTTCTTCAGACTACCAGTCTCGATCCAGTTGACGTCGAACATAGTGTTCTTCATTCTAACGTCTGACCACTGCAGCAAGGTGAAAGCCGAGATAAGGAGGGTGGCCGACCCTTCAGATCCTAGGAGCAAACGATTCCACGCTGACAAAACCAAGTGAGTTTATCGACTGTGCTTTAAACACTGACACAACGCCAGAATCTCCTTTTATGCGTCAAATACATTGGAGATTAAAATTAAACGACCACAAACTGGAGCAAACCGTTGTCAATGCTTACAAACTGTTACAACTTCGCGGAAGAAAATCGAAAAACGATCTACTTTGGCTTATCTTAAAGCGTAAAACTTCTATCTCCGTACATCTAAGTTATGTTTCCGGTGATATTCTTGTACTACAATGAGGTCAACGAGAAAAACAGTGTACATACACTAACGAGCATAACTAATTCAACGCACTTTAAATCAGAATAACTTTTTTATGAATGGCACAAACGAATTCAATTTCTCTGTAAGGCTAGAAGGATTACTTTTGTAAATGACGTCTAAAAAATATTTTGAAAAAATGCATTTGGTCGGAGTTGCGAAAAAAGTGGTAAAAATTGATTTTTACTACTTTTTTAGTTGGGCCAATAACGAAAATTTAAAAAATGTGTTTTGTCAACTGGTATAAATTATATACGCTCTGAAAATTTCATTGAAATTGGTTAATTGGTTTGCGAATTATAAACTATCAAAACTGGTAATTTGTAGTGTACCATAAACTGGCAAGTTTTACCATTTTTGATCGTTTATAATTCGTAAACCAATTAACCAATTTCAATGAAATTTTCATCAATTCAAACATCTTTTAAATTTTCGTTATTGCATAAATGCATTTTTTCAAAATATTTTTTAGACGTCATTTACTCAACTAATTCTTATAACCTTACAGAGAAATTGATGTCGTTTGGTCCATTCATAAAAAAGTTATTCCGACTTAAAGTGTGTTGAATCAGTTACGCTCGTTAGTGTACTTCTAGTACATGTTTTGTGTCGAATGTGCGATAAAACAGTATAGAAAAATCGAATTGTACGTTTAAAATATATTTCATTGCGAAAACCAATTTAGACTCTGGATGTTGATGCAAAATAAAAAGTTTGAACATCAATTGCAAGACACAGGAGCTAAATATAAATTTATATTCTTCATTAATAATTTTAATGTGGTGAAAATAATATATTAACCCGGCGTTAGTTAGGTGGGGTCTCACAGACCCCAGACACTTTAGATTGATTGTAACATTGTAAAGATGTTTCATTAGTTAAAGTGTTTTTGAATAATAAAAAGTATTTTTGAATAATAAAAATTTTATTTTTACTCTGATAAATTGCAAGCCTCTTAAGCAATACCTAATCTTATATTTATGAAAAAGGTATTTATTTCTATAATACAATATATTATTCGGTGGGTCTGTGAGACCCCACCTTACCACTTACGAAACATTTTCCCACCTTACCAACGCCGGGTTAATTGAATATCTTCACTATTTTAAATTACGCTTGCTCGTTTTTGTTATAAATGCATAGAAGTTTTGATTATTATTTAGATCATTGATAAAACTCGTTTTCATTGGCAGATTCATCATGAACGTAAAACTATTCGTCGTGATGGGTATCATGTGGATAGCGGAGATCGCGTCCTCCCTGTTGAACTCGTTTTCCACTTACGAGTGGAAGGAGATAGTGTTTTACTGGTCAGACGCGATAAACTGTTTGCACGGTGTGATGATATTCATCCTGTTCGTGCTGAAGCCTCGAGTGTACCAAGCCCTGAGGAAGCGGTTGGGGTTTGGAGAGATGAAGAAGAGCTCCAGCGAAGGGACGTCCACGATCCAAGACCCGAGCAGAGTGAAAAAGAGCTCCAGCAACAGTACACTAACATCGAGTTTCGCGGTCAGCTCAGTACCTTGACCAATCGGATACAGAAACGCCACGAGAACCAACGTTTTGCGTTTCTCTGTGCATGTGACCGGACATAAATCTACCCGAGAACCGACCAAATATACTTTTTGTACCTTCAGATACGTTGTTTTCCCCTTATTTTTTTATTATTTCTTGTTCCTCTTTCTTATTCTCGTCGCTGTACATTATCGACGACGTAATAAAGATTGACAATGCAGTGAACTACTTTGTTGTATCGTCTTTCTCTTTTTATCACGCGGATCGTTGGAAACCGGCTCACAAGGGAACATATTTAGATGCGAAAATCCGATTTTGATTAAACTTATGTGAGCTATAGTTCTTCGAAAAATATTTGACACGTGTTTTTTTTTATCGGCAACCATGGCGAATTGACTATACATACAAGCCGGTACCCTTACTCCGCCGCGGTAATTAGCACCGCGTCACGCTGCTACCTGCGCCACCTTCTTAAGCTACTGATAAAACAATAAATGACATATAACCCAGTGGTATTGTTTAAAATACTATACACGTTTATACTAAATGCTTATATTTCGATAAAACAAACCAGAATTCCTCCACACGCCAGATGCAAGACTATCTTCCATTATGCATAATTATTGTTAAATGGCAAAAAAAAAGAAAATCCTGAAACATGTATCCCCTATTTTGGATCAAAGATCACATACCGGAGTTTACATTAAAATGAACTAACAATAAATAAGAGAAACTGCAAAAAATATCAAATTTTTAATATATTGTTTAAACAAAAAACTTTTGTTAAAATTTTCTTGCACGACTACATTTCCCATTGAAAAACACACAATTAAAAAAAATTCAAATTTTTTCGACCTCTGGTTTCCGAGATATCTCGAAAAATATGGTTTTGACCCCCAACTTTGAGGGCTGTTTTCACCCCTTCAAAGTAGATGGTTGCCGATAAAAAAAACACGTGTCAAATATTTTTCGAAGAACTATAGCTCACATAAGTTTCATTAAAATCGGATTTTCGCATCTGAATATGTTCCCTTGTCAGTATTTATCAGGAATATTTCTGATGAATATAGAAACCATCCTCTTTTTTAAATAGTAGATGTTGAAACTTATATAAAAAACTTTTTAAAAACCACGCTTATATTAAAATGCACTAAAAAGGAGAAAATAATTTTTTTCCTGGTTCTCCATAAAATACCGAATCCAGTTAAATGATCAATCATATTTTTCCCCAAAATTTGAAGCAATTAGTTCAAAATTTCTAGTGTTATAAAATTGGTGTCGGAATAGATAGAAAAATTTAAAATAAATTTCAATAAAATCATGACATTAGTGACTATAAAAATAAAAGCGTGGAGCGCTAAACTATACTGACGTAATCTTCGTAGGTGCTCCACGTTTTTATTTATAGTCACTAATGTCATGATTTTATTTTTATATTAAATTTTTCTGTCCATTCCCACACGAATTTTATAACAGAAGAAATTTTGAACTAATTGCTTCAGGGGAAAAACATGATTAATTATTTAACTGGATTCAGTATTTTATGGAGAACCAGGAAAAAATTATTTTCCCCTTTTTAGTGCATTTTAATATAAGCGTGGTTTCTAAAAAGTTTTGTTATATATTTTTTTTTTTACTTTTATTGTCATCGAAAGCAAGTGTGTATACAAAACTTCAGCAAGATTGGACTATGGGAAGAGGTTTAAAATTCGATTACAAGATTTGACGCATACAACATACTAAAATTAATAATTAAGAATTATTAGACACGTTGGATGACTACGATCTAACGAGTCTGTGTGAAATAATTCAGTTCATTCATCAGGAGTTTGTTCAAAATCATATAGTATGTAATATATTTAAAATTAAAATTATGAGAGTATGTTTTTGATCGTTGAAATTTTGCCTAGAAACTAAACTTCGATTCGACGAGGTCGGCTTTGAAATTAGCGGCGCGATGAGCTGTTAAAGACGGCGTTAATAAATCTGGAAAATGTTTGTTTCAAAGCGTTAAAGTTCGTGAGCTTCCCGACGATTCCCGGGGAATTGTGTGGATCTTGCGAAGACAGGAATCGCGAGAGAAAGAGCATCGCAGAGGTTGTCGTTCGCGCGTGTAACTCGGCGATGTCGGCGCGACGGGAAGAACGGTAAGCTTATTAAATCGCTCATCGTCACCCTGCCGAACAGAGATCCTTTGTAATCGTCGCAAAGAGACGCTTTCCGCTATAAAAGTTTGCTCAACTCCGGCTGCATCAAGAACCCCACTCCGCAAGAACGTGAATCTTCTTAATAAATTACTGCTTAAACGGCCTTGGAAATTTAACAGGGTTCGCGATGTTCGAAATTTTCGCTTTGTTTCAGACGTTCAACAGTACCTTAAATGTCCATTTCATTTACCTTCATTACATTATGGAATAAATTTGGATAATATGGAACATTTGGTACTGTCGAAAATTTAATTTTCTAGATAAAACACTCTGCCACGAGAGACAAATTGTTATTTGCTGTCCACATTCTATGAAAACGAGATCCTTTAGGCGAACCATAATTCGTTGAGATTAAAAAAAGTCAGAGGGGGTTCCATTTTCGCAATGATAGTTACGAATAATACTCGAATAAATTGTTCCATACGAGTCGCATTTTCTACGATTTAAAAACGTCTCGCAGCCGCTTCAAAGGAACGATATTCACTCTCTGTTGTTTTATTGCCTTCATTCTTCTTTATATCGAAAGATATCTGCGCCAGTTACCGGTTCGAAGACTCGCGGTTTTGAAAAGTCGTTTTTGCCGCCACTAATTTTCCTGTCTCCTCGAGGGCTCGTCTTTGCTCGCCTTAGGTGAACGGCCATATTATTTCTCTCGTGTCTGCTCCTTACAAGTATATAAAAGAGTTTGTTTCTTTTTTTTCCACCGAATGCAACGAGACACATTGAAATTTAACAATTCGCATCTCCCTTCTATCTTCTCGATTTATTGTTAGAAAATGTTTGAAAACATCGTCAGTTTTTCTTTCTAAATTCTATCTCTATGGTTTTATAGTAACAATTCAGGATATATTAAATGCACAGCAGGGTCAGTAACTAATCATCGTCTTTAATACTTATCGTACGGTAGAATCTAGACTACAACAGTAGCACTCTGTACTTATACAGTCATCCTCTCCCCACCAGGCAAATGAAATCAAGGGTACTTCGAAGCCAATTAATTAATCGATTAATTAACGCGCGAATGCATATCGATTGATCTTTCCACCGATCGATTAATTAATTCGCTGGCTCTAGATATCCGTACTCTCCCATTCTATTATACATGCACGGATTATGTACAAATATTCACATAATGCACTCATTCGTCCATCTCTCTCTCTCTCTCTCTCTCTCTCTCTCTCTCTCTCTCTCTCTCTCCCCTCAAATTGGAATCCACCAGAAGAATTTTACAAAAAACTATTAACTTGACGCACGAGCGAATACAAGTCTACGCTTTCTCTAGAGCACGCAATGTAGATAACTACTAAAATCGATATACAAATGTTATATCTCACTCCAACGGTACATACATCGTGTCTTGAATATTCATAAATCCTTTCACCAAAAATTTCGGTCTTTTCAGGCAGATCTTCTAAAAACAAGCTTATTTTAATATTCGTACAACGTAGAGCAACCTTGCCAAATTCGTACTAGTCACCTAAACCGCAAAATAATTTACCGTTATTTATTATATGTATATGTGGAATTGAGCGATAAATACAGTATCTATAGCCTGCTGCCTATTTAATAAAACTGTTTTTCCTTTTCCCAAAAAATCTGGTAGGACTAATGTCACTTTCGTGATTTATATGATTGGCAATATCAGTTTGTAAAAATATCTTAATTATATTTCCTTATATCTACATATATTAATTAGATCTCCTATATTCGACATTATAGGACTTGCAACGGCTTCGAAACGTCGAAGAGCGTCCCTCGCAGGCTCAACCAAGATTCCCGACCCTAAATAGGAACATAGGCCGCCGGTGCGTGCGAGCCGCAATTAAACGCAATGATCCTCGGGGAGAACGAACCAGCTCCGTTCTAGGACGAAGCCTTCTCGTCTTGGGGGGGCGAATATTTGGAGTAAGAGAATAAAATGGAACACCGGAGACCCTGACGGAGATTCCCCGAGCGGGTTCGCACGGTTAGGCAGAAGAAGCCTCGAGCAAAATAAGGGAAAACGGTCACGTTCGGCGAGAGGAGTCTCTGCCTCAAGGCTTCCTCTCGTTCGCGGTCTCCTCGAGGTCTGGGTCCTCGTTGATGATGGAGATGTCGCGGATAGAGGGTCGCCGCATCTTCCAGCCCTCTGGTGGCGAGACAGGCGTGGTAGTTTTCGTGAGCAGCTTCGGCCCAGATAGGGAAATGATGATGGCCCCGGCCGGAGCCATCAATAAAATCGATAGCACGCACATGGTCATCACTGTTTCGGCATAGTACACCTGTTCAGGGTCGTTCGGATTGACTTTGTCCAACGTGGTAGGGCCCAGAGCTGCCTGCACCGTTGCCTTCGCCATCCAAGAGAACGCCACGAAGATCTTTTCTTTGAGGTTCAGTTTCGAACCGATTCCCACGAGGATGGTTACTATAATGCGGATCACTATGCCTGCTAGAAGGCAGGCGACGCCTAGGTACACTGTTCTGCTGTCTAGCTCGGCGATTTTTATCTGGGCGCCTGTCACGGCGAACAGGATCGGCTCGCAGATCATCCAGAAGATCTCGAAGGCAGTTGCCACTGGATTCTGAAATTAAATCATTCATTGTTAGACCAGCTTTGAATTGGTGATTGGTGAAAGTGATTTAATTCGTATGTTAAAGGGTTAATATCAGAGTTTGGCAGTATTTAAATACTTCTCGTCTCGGCTCTACAACGCCATCTCTGTACTACGGATATGGAGTAACGAATAAACCATTAACCAACCATTAAAATTATTTAAATACCGATTGAAATAAAAGATACATAACTTTTATTCGTTATTCGAAGGTTCGAATAAAAAAGTGTCTTTCATTCGACTTTTATTTAAATAATTTTGTATTTGCCGAGAATGTATTCGATGAATACAAGATTATTTAAATAAAAGTCGAATAAAAGATACTTTTGTATTCGAACCTTCGAATAACATATACAAATACAAATTTTGTATCTTTTATTCGTTATTCGAAATTTGTATTTAAATACAATTTTTGCCCAACATTGAATAATATAAACTAATCATTTAGAGGTCTATAAATACAATGTGGCCCAAAATTACAAGGCCATTTTAAAATGGAATAACCCTCCAATCTTTTTAAAAATTCACGTTTATTCTCTTATAAACAAATTCGAATTTTCGGGCCACTCTGTGCGTTTCCAGTGAACAAAGTGCGTCAATCATCCACGTTACGATTCACAGCTGATAAATTTAGGTAATTTGCCTAACAGCAATAACAATTTCAATCGCGAGCCAACGAGATAATACAAACATAATTAGAAACAAATTACGGTCGCTCGAATCTCCATTTCGGGACAGATTCTCCCGCAGCAGCTGCTCGGCAAATTCAAGGGAAAAAATAAATATCCTTTGTAGCGGGTAGCGACTGCATCTTGTAATTAAGAAGATTGCTATTATTTCAGTTTCAGTTGGTTCTCGAGGGTAAACGTTCTCCCGTTTTCCTCCGCGATTATTAAACTTCGTTGCGAAACGGAGAACTGAATTTTTGGGGCGTTGCAGGCAGGAATGTTCGCCGAATGAATATATTAATTCTATGTTGGTATTTGAAATTTTAATTCTGGCGATTTTCATTTCGACGAAGCTTTGTTGCAGCGGAACTTCCGTCGGAACACGTTTTAGTAAAAGTGCAGCTGGCTTTGTTGGATCGTCTGCGTACCAATTAGCTTCCATTAATTAGTCAGCAATTTTCTTTCTATTATTCACCGCGATAATGCGAGATAACGTGTTGGTACTCATACAGTGATTCCAAAACAAATTACATTTATTTTTGAATTTTTGGAAGATTGTCCATGTTCAAATTGTTATAATATCGGGTAGAAAAATCATGAGGTTATGTACGATTTGTTAATACAAATCCGTTTACAAAAAAGATTTGAACAGAACATGAACGAATCGCGAGAGCAAAGGCTTCAAGCTTTAAAATGAATTGAAGTTTATAGTTGTACGATTCTTCGTCGACGCTATAGCAGTTTAAATATCGATTCTGTTTCGAGAACTGAAAATTCAGTGGATACCTTTCGCAGCCACTCTACACGATCGACGAAGCAGTCTAAAATCTCAAATTCTAATTTCGAAGCCTTCGATAGACGATGTTGTACTTGCTTGCACACATGAACACTACACGAACGGTTCATCGGGGGTTAATCCTCTTACGCGATGGCATTGCCGTTGTACCGGTGACATAGTCTAAGCGTTTGTATCGTGAAAAATCGGCGAAATAAAAGCTCGCATGGAACGTCGAAAGCTTATATCAATATCCCTTTACAGACTTCTACAGAGCTCTCAACCATTGTCGTAGCTTGTTTCCATCGTAATTCAGACCGTCTCGCAAATCTGTGTCGTTGCTCGTTTCCCCGTTTACTATGACTTTACCTACCGGTGTCGATTTCAAAGTCTTTTGAAAAATCAGTTCGTTTGAAGTGTTTTTCAACTCTTTGACGACCGAGAAAATGCGACAGGTTATTTCCGCGGGTGCAATAAGTCGATCATCGAATATCGGTGTTTATCAATGTAGATACATAAATAGTATTGCTTCGGTCGCGATGGTTTATATCTCTTGCTTCAAATTTTAAAAGACACAGAATATACAGGGTGTCCCAGCTAACTTGACCATCTTGAATATCTTTGTTGTTTTTAAAGATACGTCAAATGTCTGAAGGACAAAGTTGAATGGTAAAAGGGGCTCATACGATACAAAAAAAATGTTTGTTTCCATGTAATTTTTTTAGACATATGAAGGTCGCCTTCATTTTTTTAAATTGTAAAGGATTTTTTTACTACATCAATCGATGCAGACGTTACATTAGTAAATAAACGCTAATGGTTTAGCATGATAGTAATGGTGTTTTCGAATTATTTAAATTGATATATCTCCTGAACTACTAACTTTTCGACATACATAGGTTAGTACCTTTTTATAACGAATGACCAGCTGCATCGATTGATGCATTAAAAAATACTTCATTCCATTTAAAAAAATGAAGGGGACCTCATATCTCCAAAAAAAAATTACATAAAGACAACATTTTTATGATATCGTATGAGCCCCATTTTACCATTCAACTTTCTCCTTCAGACATTTGACGTATCTTTAAAAACAACAAAGATATTCAAGGTGGTCAAGTTAGGTGGGACACCCTGTATACACTTGTCTAGAGCACTTTTCACACTACAGTGTTTTATCGATAATTGTCCCCAACACGGGTCTGCCCAGGGACAATTATCCACCACGGATACTATTCTTTGACTTTTGCCGAACGTAGAAAAGGACAGCGGAGCTCGAGAGGCCTCGGAAGCCGAGAAGTGTAAACATAACTAATCCAATAACAAATCTTCTTTGTTTTTCATTATTTATCGATGGGACTTTGACCAAAATATTCATGGCATTTTTCTAATGAAAACAATACTTGTGTAGTGAACGATGGAAGTTTTCGACGCAAAGAAGGACAGCGTATGGGAAAGAAAGTGTTGGAAACTTTCATCGTCCATTACACAAGTAAATATTATCGGAACTATGTCATATTTGGTATAATTTTCATTAGAAAAATGCCACGAATATGTTGGTGAATGTTCCATAAAAAAATAATGAAAAATAAAGAAGTTTTGTCATTGGATTAGTGTGGTCACACCGATATACCCGAGCCGCATGATGTCATACTTCTCGGCGACCGAGGCCTCTCGAGCTTCTTGGCCCCTCAAGGGGGTACACCCGCAGGAGTGGAGATAGTTTTGGGGCAATTGTCGGCCAGACGTTTGGGACATTTATCGCTAAAATACTGTATTACAAAATCAATGTTCTTTCTGGTTATTATAAAATTCTGTAGGATTTGTCAGAGGGTTAGTTTGTGAGCATAGTGTCACGCGATACTACCCCTCTCGGCGCGACACCGTTATTCTTCAACCCCCTCGAAGAACTGTCAACGTCATTAATATTTTACCGTGGATATTGCCATACTTAATAACCCTGACGCAACGAGCTCACTCTTTCTCCCAGTAAATCAACATCGTTAACACCACCACCGACGCTATGTCGCCATCACGAATTATTAAAACAAGTATAACAACCCTCCCACGGCGAATACCACCGATAAACGACATAATTGAACGTTATAACTCTCTTCTTCTTTTCTTTTTCTCTTCTATACTGATCGATTGCATTTTTATCACGTATCTTTGATTACTTCTGAATTGACACTTCGAATGTTTATGTTTATCCCTTTTACCTCACTCAAATTTATGTCAATACTTATTTAATAATATAACTATGAGGTTTTAGATAACATTTTTTAACTATTTTACTCTATTACTATTTCGATAGAGATGAATATCAAACGATATAATATGAATTGTAAAATTGAATCATTGCATTTTTGAAGAACAATTTATAAATCCACTTAAGACCGGATCCACAAACAGGAATTTATCTCGTGCGACGAATTGTTTTATTAAAGGCGAAGCATAGAGGTAATTGATATTTTTATTCTACCGTATTTCGTGCACGTTTGCCACGGCGCGAAAGCACGAAATCCACGACGTAATTATTGCTAACGACAATTAATGGAATTTTTCTCTAACAATTTTTCTCGCTTTCGTCTAATTGGTATAAAATTTAATTAGGTCGTCCCGCGATCACGGAATTTCGCGTTCCTTGCTTCGTTACAGTCGGTTAGGCAATAGCGCGGCGCAAATGTCGTTATTAAACGCGATGTAGGTACTGTTCGATAATGACTGGTTAATTGCGTGTACTCATATAGTATTCTCAGTTGAACGAGTCCACAGTTAGCCGTACATTATACATGTCTCGCATAAATCGAGAACAGTTCCGATATGTCAAACGGGAATTTATCACGGTGACACGAAAATATTAGCTGGAGCTTGAACATTGAGAATTTTTCTTCTGGAAAATAATGTAAAACTCTTCAATCATCATTAGTCTCGCCTTTTCTACGATCTACGATGAATTTGTGAATTTTTAAATCAATATACAAAGATGACTGTATTTTCTTCTTTAATCAAAAGTATAAATATATGAATAATTTTCCCAACTAGAATCTATTAAATATATGCATTATGAATTTCCTTCAAACTGGATTCAAATCCAGTGTATCATCTACCGATGTTTAAACACGCAAAACAAACGAAACTTTTCATATTGGATTTGCTTTTATCGATAATGAAAACATTTCCCACACCGAACATCCGAATATTTACAATGCCGGACGGTTGATTTGGTTGTTCGAAAGCTTTTTACCGCGCACCACCGCACGGAGAGTGTGCACTTCCCGGAAGCTTCAGATTTTTCCGTAAAAAAACAAAACAAAGCAGAAAAAGCAATGGAGAAGTCTAAACCGACGACAATAGCGAATCTAAATTGTGATGATCGAGGGCCCTGAAAAACACCGCGTGTCCCCGCTTGAAACTCTGGCTCGCAATTCTACAGTTGATTTCGCGTAATTGAATTGCATAGGTTGTACGGTCGGTGGGCATTAATTAACGCGGCCCGATCGAATGAGTTAATTAGGGGTTGCCAGTTCTTTTCATTTGGTCGAATCGCGAGTTCCTTTCTCCCAGTTCCTTTTCCGCGCCTTTACGCCCCCGCACCCACCTCAAATATTTCCAGCCAGGTTGGCCCTCCTTCTACCCCGTTCGTACCTCCCTCCTCACCCCTCATTCCACCCCCATTTTCTTTTTTCACCCCCTCGGCTCCGTCTTAGCAGGAGCACTTCTGCGAGAGCTTTCAGCAAGCGCGACCTGTAACCAGAGCAACCCTCGGTATTTCGTATAATTAATGAAATCGATCGTCGTTCGAGGAAGGCGAACTTCATTATATAACCTCCACTACTTAATTACAAGCCGCTCCCTTTCTCCGTCGATCCCCTCGCCCCGTCCTTGTCGCCCATTCCGCTTATATGCGCCAGCATTATCGTGTAAAATCGTTTATTTACCTATCCACCGACAGAAAAGAGACCTCCCTCCACACCACCCTTCCACCCTGTTAATTACTGCCACGACGCGACGTGTCCGGATTTTTTCCGTTACTTTCACCCCTATTTTCGCTACCCGTTAACTTTATGCCGAATCCAGGCGTCGCACAGTGTAACGAATGGCCTTTTTAGCTCGACAAAGTTAACTTTCAATTAAACAAAAACTATGCCAATGTAATCTAAAATCACCATGTATTAAAATCCTTGAATATTAAGACTTAAAATTCTTTAGTCTGTCTAAAAGACGGACGCCTAACCTATAAATGAATGGGTACATTTCCATACGCGCCAGAAATATGTTAAAATGTACTAAGGAGTATTTAAATTTCCTATATATGATGGATATAGCATCTTAAATATGTATTTTCACTTTAGTAATTCCAAATTATCAATAACTTTTCTCTATTTTTGTAAATTAAGTGTCGAAGATGTTACTTATTTATCCACAGAAACGTCCATGTTACTCCTCTTCGTTAATGAATTAGTATATGCCCCACGCGATGATTTTTACATATAATAAAGTAGAGATTCTTTAGTTTATTTTAATACCAAAATTGGCTTGCAACACGTTGCAAAACTATACTAATTTTTACCATGACGTTACGTCGTAATCACAGACGTTGTATATTAGTAATAAGTCACAAACAAATTTTTATAATTGGAAAATGTTCATACATGCAACCGAACGTTCCTATTTAATACTTTGATTTTGATCTCTGTTATTTCTTTTGTTTTATTTACATTTTTATTAAAATAATAAACAATAATATGAAGCAGAGTTGTTATTTATAAATTGAAACCTTATACTAAACCAAAGAATAATTCTTTCCCGTTAGAATATGTCTGAATCTCCAAAAAGTAAATTAGTAAATTATATTTACATTCTCTTTGTCCACAATTAAAAATGACGTCTTCTTTAATAATATCTAATACTTGTTAAATCATTCTGTGTTACATAGATCCATTACTAACTTTGTTGTATTCTATATTTAACTAGCAGCCCCCGGCATGGCTTCGCCCGTACTAAGAGTGAGAAGAATTTAGATCAAAATCTTAAGAAAAAAAAAAAATAAAAATAGCGTAAAAACCTTCTCCATGAAAAATACATATATGTGCCAAGTTTCATGTTGATTGGTCAAACAGTTTCGAAGTCTATTAATCTTATATATACAAACATCCATTTTTATATATTAAGAAGATTATAAATCACTTAAAATATATTGTTTAATTACCAAAAACCAACTAAATGTTGTAAAAAGTTAATAATTGTTCATATTTTATACAACTGTAAACATATTAATCGATAAATATATAAAAATAGGCGATTTAGAATTTTGTCCAGCTAAAAAGGTCATTCGTCATACTATGCGTCGAAGTAAACAGATAAAAATTTAAATTTTTCCACGATTTCTATATAAATACATTTTTCCCTTAAAATGGTAAACAGTCAGATTCTCTCAGCACCGCGCAAAGAGAAGTGCACCTGATAAAATATTTACGAAGACCGGTAGGGAGCAGTGTTAAGATGCGCTCCTAATTTCCGTCGCCGCGAACAGTTAAACCGTGACGCAACAGGAGCTAGGCGCGTTCTCGCGGGGAATTCGTCAATCTCGAGGAGCGGATCTTCGGTCACATAAAGGGGTCGCATTTGAATGCAGCCGTCTATTCGTGTGTCTAGAATGGATGCATCAGCGACCGGTGACCTCCCGGTTTCCTCCACCTTCGTGATCTCTCTCCTCTTTTTTAGTAGCCACGTAAATGCCAGTAAACTTCGTTGCTAGTTCCTCGCTCGAGTTTCGACGAAGGGATGGACGGGGGTCGGGGCTGTCGTGTACGGACCCAACTTGTAGCGGAACGGTAACTGAAACGGCTAACATCCTTCCTCAAACGTTTCCTCTGTCGAGCGACAAGCTCGGCCGGTTTTTTCGCCATTTTTGGCAACGAGATACACCTCGATACTTTCAATTTTTCTCACAGCTGGGACGAAAGCTTCTACGCAATTTTAACGGCGACGTCCCTTGACCCACAATGAATATTAGTGAATTTGATGTAACCAAGTATTCTATTTTTAATGACATGAAAACTGTCAAGAATAAAATTGATCAAGTCAAAATCAAGAACTAATCAAAATTAATTGTCTCCAATATATTGCATCAAATAAAGAAATTAATGATTTCGGCGCCACAGGTTCGATCAAATGTTACTCAAAACAAAAGTTACTGTAAACTACTGTAAGCTATAGCAATTGTTCAACAAAACCGGGTAATACCAAGAAAACTTTGACATGCTTGCTAAGTGTAAACGAATTATATAAATTCAATGGTGGAATTATGTATATAATTATAAGTGCAAACGAATTATATAATGATGGAATTATACAGGATGCGGCGCAAATTAGTCCCCACGATTTCTCAGCCCCTTCGGATGGTCGAACAGAAAAATGTTCCGTACCAAAATTAATCAGTATTGAACCGACAAGAAATTGCAATATTTTAAATTTTTAAAAAAATCGATTATCAAAAAAAAATCAAGGTCGCTGTCATATTTTTTAATGGAACTGGGTAATTTTTAACTTCATAATATTGTAGGCGACGTCGAAACGAATTCAACGACCTGCTATACAATGACTTTCAGATGACCTTGAAAGATAATATCGCCATGAATCAATTACCAGAATATTTGAAATATTTAATATTAGATATTAAATAATATTATTATTATATTAATATTTTAATATTTAATTACATCGACACGTTTAACATTTGTGTTTTCAATGTGGCTCTGCATAAATTTGGTTTTTTGCGAGTTAAGTTTTGAAGCAATGTTTACATTAATTTGTTTACCTCTAAATGCGAGGCGTTGCTATTACGGACCGTCGAATTATTTCAAATATTCTGGCAATTGATTCATGGCGATATTTCCTTTCAGGTCATCTGAAAGTCATCGTATAGCAGGTCGTTGAATTCGTCTCGACGTCGCCTACAATATTATGAAATTGATTTTTTTTTGTTGAATATCGATATTTTTAAAATTTTTTAAATTGCAATTTCTTGTCGGTTAAATACTTTTCTGTCCGACCACCCGAAGGGGCTGAAAAATCGTGGGAACTAATTTGCGCCGCACCCTGTATATACAGGGTCATCCGTTTTTAAACGGACAAACGTAAACCAGCTATAAAGAACCCCAAATGGAACAAGTTTTACCCCTGCCACTTTTTTTGTTTCGGCCTTCATTTCTAGAAAATTGCAAAAAACCATAATTTTTTTAGTTCACATAAACTTGAATATCTCGGGACTCCAGTGATGAATCTTGATGATTTTTCCTTTGTTTGGTTTAAAATAAATAGGGGCATATGTTTTGTTAACAAAATATTTTTGTATGACCTTCGGATCTTTGTTTTTTTGGCATAGGGCACGTCGTGGAAAAATTATGGTTTTTTGCGATTATCTAAAATTCAAGGCCGAATCAAAAAAAGTGGTAGGGGTAAAAATTGTTTCATTTGGGGTCCTTTATAGCTGGTTTACGTTTGTCCGTTTGAAAACGGATGACCCTGTATAATACAGGGTGTCCCAGACCACCCATACCACCCATTTATAATCTAGAAAATAGGTTATTTTCAAAAATTCAAAGTGTTTCTTTTATAAATCAGATGCGCTGTATCAAATGGTGATATTTTTAACTTCCGGTTTCAGCCGGAAATAGGTGATTGAGACTGGAAGTTACATTTTTCAAATGGAACATGGTATTTTTTTTATTACGGATTCGGATTCTATGCGAAAAAGCAAGAAACTTTTGTCTGAAACATTTTTTTAAGAAATATCATTTTATGTCCTTTATGTAACCTTCAAAATGAGTTTTGGCGAAGTAATGTTTTCACTATCTGTGTAATATAGCCCAATTTTTTTATTCAAGTAATGAACTTTAATCAATAAAACATTTTCCACTTAGTTCGATGATCTTTTGTCATCTTCCTGGCATCTTTCTAGCTAATGCCAAGAGCAGATAGTGGAAACATTATTTCGCCAAGACTCATTTTGAAGGTTACTTAAAGGAAATAAAATGTCATTTCTTCAAAAAATGTTTCAGACAAATGTTTCTTGCTTTTTCGCATAGAATCCGAATCCGTAATAAAAAATACCATGTTCCATTTGAAAAATGTAACTTCCGGTCTCAATCTCCTATTTCCGGCTGAAACCGGAAGTTAAAAGTATCATCATTTGATACAGCGCATCTGATTTATAAAAGAAACACTTTGAATTTTTGAAAATAACCTATTTTCTAGATTATAAATGGGTGGTACGGGTGGTCTGGGACACCCTGTATATAATATATTATATAATTCGTTTACACTTAGCAAGTATGTCAATGTTTTATTGGTATTTCCCGGTTTTGTTGAACAATTACTGTAGCTTACAGTAGTTTACAGACGCAAAATTTCTCTTGAAAATGGTCTAAATTTGGATCGAAACGCCGCACAGTGGTCGATTTACTCCAATATGTGGCCAAAAATCAAATCTTTCTTTGATTTATACGAAGCTAGGTATCTCGGGGGTTTCGAGGTCGCTGATTACGAATCTAAAATCAAAATCGCAAAAAAGTAAAATGGCGGCTGTAAAATCGAGTTGAACCTATGAAAACTGTCAGAATGGGACAAAACTTGGTATTTTGGGGTTCCTGAAGTCGTTAATTATGAGACTGAAATTAAAAGAACAGAAAACAAAATGGCGGAACCAATATGGCGGATGTACGTAGTAAGAAAGTATTAAATACAGCTGAAATTTGATACCTCAAGATTTTTTGTCTTGTTAAATGTGAATCTAATATCAAATTATATAAAGAACACAAGTACCCGGCTAATTATTAAATTGTAGAAAAATAAATTCTTGTTCTAAATATGTGTTTTGAAGAATTGAAGGTTATAAATTTGATCAAATGCCAGGGAACCGTTCAGCCATTGGTCAAACTGTTGGTAAAATCTCTTACTTCGGTTCTGTTAACTTTCAACCACTTTTTCCTGAATACATGTATCAAATTTTGAAGCGTTCCTTTTTTATGGTCCGTTAATTGATAAGAGCTTCCAAATTTCTTAGATAATAGTTCTTCAATAACTGAAAATATTATTTGCCCCACGAAGCACGGTCACTTAAACTAGTTAAGTATACACAATAGAAATACGGTCCGTCGTAAAACCCTCCGTGCGAAGAAACAAGCGCGATACCGGTATTTTAACACGATTTTTCAAATACGTTTGATCTGACAAAAACATGTTTCCAATAAAAGTTGATCAGTATTCACTTCTCTACAAATTTCAATATAAAAAATTGAAAAAAAATCGTTTTTTTATAAAAAAAAGGTCACTTCAATTTTTTAAGTATTAACATACATTTTTTACTTCATAATATTATAACTGGTATCGAGACGAATTCAACGACCTATAATAATATTACTCTAAATCATGAAATATGGTTTAGATCACAAAAAGCGGGATTCCAGCCCATGCAGTACATTACAAAGATTGCCATAACAACCACAGAGGTGCCTCGTGGTGCCCAATGTTTGTTGATCCTACTAGGTGATAATACAAACTAAAGGTGTGTACAAGTCACATAATGAAAATCGATGAAGATCATAACTAGTTTCCTAGGTTTCCAAAATTTTCGTATGAAATTTTGTTATATTTTATATATTACATGATCCATTGTTACTTGCATTTTATATAATGTATAAACATGATTTACTTATCTCCAGGGACACCCTCCATATTGTAGAATAAAAATTAATAGGATATAATACAAATATATTCACTTCTGGGCACTTTGCTCACTCAACGATTTACTGTGCGTCGTAGCTGCTACTTGAACGATGGTCACTTTCAGACTGAATTTCTCGCTCAGATGGAAAGGTCAGGCCCTTTTCCCATTAACCATCCAATAGCCCAACTATCAGGGTAGCCAACCCACGTATACAAAACTCTTGATTCGAAAATTCGTTTTTTTGATTTTTGGCCACGTTTTGGAGTAAATCGACCACTGTGCGCCGAGACCAATATAAATTGCAAAATTGCTTAGTGAGTAACATTTGATCGAACCTGTGCCGCCGAATTCATTAAATTGTTTATTTGCACTATCAACGATCGACATAAATGAAAATTTATTGCATCAAAAATCGAATTCTAAACCTGGTGAGGAAACGATGTCATCCAAGTTAACTTGTCACTGGAGAAGCTGAATTGACGGATTTCCATATAAATTCAACGTAGACACGTTCCTGAGATGATAATAAACACGTCGCTGATATTATTCATTGTTCAAATGAAACAATATTTTACTCGAGTGTGTACAGAATCATAAGAAAGAACATGCTACATCCAAAACGTGTTTTGGCCTGAAAATTTAGGCCTAATCCATAGCCGAGGACCGAGAACGCTGTCTAAACAGGTTTGTTTTCCCGCGGATTCGGATAGGGGAGGCTCCGAGGTATTTAAATGGGTCACGCTTGTCGAATTCGCTGCCGTTTCCTGTTTACTTTCAATCGAGATTACGTAACGTATCCTGCCGTGTGTTGATTTATTTAATTTAATTCCGGACGATCCCCCGTATCATCAGCTACGTGATCCTTTATACGGTGGTTAAACATCGCTGTTGATACTGCGTGCGAGCGTTAAATCGAGAAAACCGACTGTGTCAGTGACATTAATAAACATTTACCGATGCCGGTAATTGGCTTGTGGTTTTTAGAATCCGAGCAGGAATCGTTTGTATATCGTCCGACGGACGTTTGTGTCTTTATGCATTGTCGAAACACGCTGCCAGCGCAGCAGCTGGATTAAGGACACACTGCCTCTGTTGGGTTGGTTAAACCGTTTTAGAAAATTAGGGTCACGTGACCCAACATCAAACACTTATTTTTGTGCGTGAGAAGCTATTTACCTATTTGCAGGGCTTTCATAGAACATTGTGAATTTCTTTTAAGAGATTCCATGCTGCGCACAGTGGTCCCAAATCCCGAAAACACGGCCAAAACCTCAAAAATGAACTTCCTCCTAGGAGTTTGTAATTCTAGGGTTGGGTAAAGTGATGTTATGACCACTGAATGCCACCAAGGAAAAAGGTAAAAAGTTTATGGTACGGTTAGTATAGTATAGTATCAGTTCAAAGTTAGCCTTCGTTTGATGAGCATTTGTCGCGCGCATTAGTAGGAAATTGAACGCTCCCTTCTAAAGTGCATAACTTTCAAAATAGTGCATCAGTTTCAATTCTGTAAAATGGATGCTGTTCCTGGAAGTAAGTAGAATCTTTACCTGTTTTTGTATCTCCAAAATTGTTGGTCATTACGTTACACGATGGCAATATTCCTTGGAGAACGTAGAAGGTAAAACTTGATGCGCGCATTGTAGAAACATAGACATAAAAAAATGTCCCACGTTGTCCCACCAAAATTCCTTTTCTGACGTGTTGCTAATACATTTATCTTTCAAAATTTATAAAAACCAATTTCCAATAGTCTCCTATTTGTTCATACGAGGGTAAACTTCGTTTCATTTCTGTGGATTTTAAAATGCGATTTTACAACTTTTAGTAATGAAAAACGATTCGGATGATTAAATCTTATGTACATAATTTACTATTATACTAATTCTTGATATCCAAAGTGCAATTTTGTTTGTCATTTATACATTTTTATCTATTAAACTCTCAAAACACATTTAATGCGAATTGTTGTCTCAATTTTAATCGGCCATTTTGTTTTTCAAATTTTCGAGTTTATATTCGTAATCAGTGACCCCAAAGACCCCCCAAAAGATCATTTTCCAAGCAGACCTAACCTTTTTTTAATGTATATGTCCGCCATATTGGATCCGCCATTTTGTTTTTTGGAATTTAAACTTCATATTCGTAATCAGCGACCCCGGAAACCCCCGAGTACGATTTTTTGGGTGCATTCAAGTACGTTTAGAGGTTTTAGCCGGTTTTTCGCGATTTGGGACCACTGTGCTGCGGAGGGGATATCGTTTTTCTTAGATCGAATATTAACTGTATACATCGAATCTGCTGCTTCGAGGAAAGGAAATAAAGTATGAAGAATTCAGTATCGCAACCGACAATGGCTATTATGAAGAACAAGGGAACGAAACTAATAGCAAATTTCCTGAATCAAAATCTTCGCTGCAAAGTGCCCCGATAATCAAAGCATGGGATACGTTTAATAACCATGTAGACACGTGTACCACCGAAATTACGCTCAGCAGCGCCTGGAATAACTTCTGATAGGAACTTGATTAAAAAACTTGCACTCTTCCGGGAAACATAGAATTTTCGTTCTTTTTCCCGATGCTCCACCTACCGGTTAACTACTGATTAATGTAACCACGCTGGGGATTTAATTAGAGCCTCTGTGTTCTCAGCTTCTCCGCTCCTGGACCTAGGAAAAATCTATAGAACCCAGAAGATATAGTGGAGGCCATAAAATGATCTACAGATTTAATTATTTATCCCTCCTCCGTATTCCAGAGGTTTTGCTGTTGCGTTCATGTGACGTATTATAACGATTAGACATTATTTTATAGAAATGAAAAAGTGAGAAAAATGTTTGCTTTTATTGTAGCAAATTATTTAAAAATTACTTCTTTAAATTTTGCACAAAACGAAGGTAGTTCCTCTATATTATTTCTAAAAATAAGACAAATAAAATGTACTGGGTTTATACAAACGCGGTCGTCAGTTCACTGGATATTGAATTCTGTAGAATCCAGGGAATTAAAATATTTTAAAAATAAAATTTCGCTATTTTATAAAGGCAATGGAATTTGCGTACCGGATACGCGCCGTTGAAATATAGAAATCGGAAAAATGAGAAAAACTGAACGGTTTTTATTCTACAGAGCGTGTCAAATAAAGTGTTGCAAGCTATTTCCTTAAAACCGATTGAAGATGTGGATTTGAAATTTCTAAATACGCGAATGTATAGTTTGTGTTTATATGAACGTAATTAACTTAGCTTAATTAAAAAATATATAAAAATTTTATGGGGCCGTGTTTTTGTTTTTAGCAATTGCTAAAGACATTTATTCGATACTAAAACTACTGCCTTTCTTGGGCGATTTGATTAACAAAAAACGTTGTTGACGTTTTCAGTAGGGTCTGCGAAAAGAACAGGTTGCACTTAATTTGGCGGAGCCTGTACAAACCAGAGGACACGCGGGAAGTCCGCGGCCGCGACTCGTTTCGGCAAGGAAAACGGTGGAAATTCTGATGGGTTTCAATTTCTACTAGTACCCCGTAAAACTGGCCTGGCTACAATAAAACGGGAGTGAGTTGCGACGATAAACGCTGCGCGGGGACGTAACAACCGGTGGCGTGCGCGTTCCGCCAGAATTTCATAAACAAATATACCGGTATATAGAGCGGCCTGATAAATCGGTTTACAACCGATAAAAAGGTAAGCGGCGTTCGTTTAAGGTAAATTACTTCTCGGCGGCGGGATGGCCGCTAAAACGTAAAACGGCCACGAACGCGTGTACGATTCGAACGTGCAAAATAATACGATTCTGGACGTTCCCATGGACGTCGATTTTTATGGACAGGTATACACAAGCATGGAATCAAACGCGCCTCTATTCTATTGAGAACTTCACCTAGTCGCTAACAAATAAATTGCGGATCTTCGTGCGAAATGAAAGTTTTCAGAGTCAATTGTAAGAAACGGATATTACATAAAAATGTATTTTCCCATTCATTATACACTCCTCATAAGAATTAAGGGATCACCTCTGCGAATCCGAAAAATTGCTACTAGTTTACATTATCATAACTTTGTCAAAAATTGCTGTATCGATATCGTTAAACAATGGTTTGAAAGCGTGAAACCTCTAGTTTCAGATGCTCTGTTTCAAATTGTTGCTATGTTGGTTTTTTACAAAGTTATACAGTAATTCTTCGATCGGAGTCCCAACACCCGTGTGTTGAACGGACTTGGGTAGCGTAGGGAGGCTATTTTTTTATGACTCCGTCGACCGCGCCGAGACTTCAAACGACGAGCCGAACATAGAGAAGGACAGAATGAAATAGGATCGCGTGGCCGAAGCGTGTCGCTGTCGCCGGCACAGTTTAAAGGCCCGTGCGTCATCACAATGAAACACCAAAATCTTAACTTCTTTCTTTTCTATGATATCATGATGGGACTTTAACTAGCTTATTCCTGGCGTTTCGCTGATTAACATGGTACCAAAAACGATATAATTGGGCCAATATTTAGTGGTTTAATCGACGATGAAAGTTTCGAACGCAACGAAGAACAGCGACAACGCGGGCCTTTGAACTGTGCCGGCGGCAGCTACTGTTCGCGTCTCTTTCTTTCCAATACGCTCTTCTTCGTTGCGTTCGAAACTTTCATCGTCGATTAAACCACTAAATATTGGCCCAATTATATCGTTCTTGGTACCATTTTAATCAGCGAAACGCCAGGAATAAGCTAGTTAAAGTCCCATAAACCGATCATTAAAATTAAGAAGTTTGAGATTTCGATTCAGTCGAGTCAATGTGTGGTGTTCACACCGATATACCCGAGCCGAGATCAAACATCGCCGCCCTACGGCGCGGCGCAGCGTTGGCCGGCAGTGGAGTGAGTAGGCACTGGACTACGGTTAGATAGGCGACCCAGGACTCCGATTGAAGATTTACTGTAGCGAGATAAAGACAACATTGACGGCTAACAAAAATTTTGTGCAACTTTGTAACATCAAAGGGGAGAAACAAATTTTTTTGATAAATCGCGTTAATATCATTTGGAAGGGTTATCTTTCCTGCGTAAATTGTGTGGTTGTTGAATATTCGATTTATTCAACATTGAAGTAAGAATGGGCTTTTTAACTTTAACTGGCTCCAGAAAGCGAAATGATTATCGTAGAATCTTGTGCAAAAAAGCAATAGGAAGAGCGTTTCTTAATTGAGTAGTCAGTGTCACACACACATACACAAAAGAGATAAACCCTGCCGAACAACTCCACTCGGTATGTCTTGTGTCATGCTAACGCCGGCGGTAGTGTATTCAGAGATGTCAGGCAGCCGCTGTACGTAGCACGGTAATTTTTGCAAATCACTAACTTCAAACACTGCTTCCATAGGTAAAAAATTGTCGCAGCGAGTTCGTGGGGTGCTTAATCGAATCGGCATAATCTCTGATTCAATCTGATCATGGTATTGCGATCATTTCTTGCCGAGATATAGCATGTTAAAGGAAAAAATGGAAATTGAGCATATTTTAAGCATATTTTTAGAAACACCTGGTATATCGAAATGTTAATGAAACTGAAAAAACGAAAGAAGTCTCTTGGAGAGAAAGACACGCTCTTTCTATTGCTTTTTTGCACAAGATTCTGCGATTATTTTTTCGCTTTCTGGAGCCAGGTAAAGTTAAAAAGCCAATATTTACTTCAATGCAGTGTCACCAGATCGCCAGCAATCGAGGGGAATCAAGTACCTCCTCTCTGATGACTAGTCTAGTCTACGGCACGGGCACCGTGGTCTACGGTCTTAGTGGGGAACGTTGGAGTGTGCGCATGGTGCTGGAACGGGATAGTGGAAGGGGAAAAGGAGGAGAGAAAATGAAGCCACTTTCTACCTCAACTGGCGGCACTGCTTCAGAATTGGGCATTAATCGATTAAAATTTTAATCATGATTGATTGATTAATGTGTACGATTAAAAAAAGAAATCGTCGAAAAATCGGCGATTGATTCAATCGATTGATGAAGTTAATCGTCAATCGCTGATTAAATGAAGAAATCATCGAAAAATCGGCGATTGATTCAATCGATTAATGAAGTTAATCGTCAATCGCTGATTAAATGAAGAAATCGTAGAAAAATCGGCGATTGATACAATCGATTGATGAAGTTAATCGCCAATCGCTGATTAAATGAAGAAATCGTTGAAAAATCGGCGATTGATTCAATCGATTGATTTAATCGTTTATCGTTGATTAAAAAAGGAATCATCGAAAAATCGGATGATTTAATCAATTGTTGAAGTTAATTGCCTCACGGTCTATCCATAAATTGTAATAAGGAGGGAGAGAGAGACAGAGAGTGGGAGCAGAGAAAGGATGGAGAATTGACAGAAATAATAATACTAATAATAAAAGCACGTAAACAGATATTTGTATTATAGATCAAATAACAATACACCTAAACTCAGTTTACATTTTTTTTTAAATTGCGATTGACCATTAATAATCGTTAATCGCAATTAACGACTAAAGTAGAAATTTAATCGTTAATCGCAATTAACGATTAGTAAGTATTTAATCGTTAACCACAATTAACGACTAAACGAGGAGATTAATTGTTAATTGCGATTAACGATTGAAGTAGAAATTTAGTCGTCAATCGTTGATTAAAATTTTGCCCAACTCTGCACTGCTTCGATGTTGAATAACTCGAATAAAAAAAATCGCACAATAATCAACAATCACACATTTTACGCAGGAGAGATAACCCTTCCAAATGATACTAACGCGATTTATCAAAAAAATTTGTTTCTCCCCGTGTGATGTTACAAAGTTGCACAAAATTTTTGTTAACCGTCAATGTTGTCTTTATCTCGCTATAACTTTGTAAAAAACCAACATAGCAACAATTTGAAACGGAGCATCCGAAACTAGAGGTTTCACGCTTTCAAACCATTGTATAACTATATCGATACAACCATTTTGGCCGGAGTTATGACTATGTAAACTAGTAGTAATTTTTCGGGTTCGCAGAGGTGATCCCTTAATTTTTTTGAGGAGTGTATTATACCCTCAAACGTAGACTGCGATATCTATGCATTTATTATACATCATCTTTAGTTCAGTCCTCCTATAATGAATCTTCCAATTAACAATAGGGATGTTGCTTCGACTTCAATTTTTAGAAAATCGACTATGAAAATCGCACGAAGCTTGACAGTCTTCGTCAAGATTTATTAGAAATCTATTTTGTAAATCACAAGTGTCGCTCCATACAAAGCTCCGTAGATCCGCAAAGTGAGCCGTAGAGCAATTAATCGAGTCATTGAAATTCGAATTGGGAGTAACGCGATCGTGGCAACAGTTGGTCCGAATAAAATGCTGTTAATTAGCAAGGGGAATGAACGTTATCCCGCTAAAGGGTAGATTACCATGCCCATCGAAGCCACTTCGACAATTCCAGGTACATCGCGATATTATTACGTTCCGACCCTATTAACTGCAACTAATTTCATGAATCAATTTTAAGTGGAACCATCGAGCATAGAACAATCATGGAAGTTGCTGTTTTCACCGTTTAGTTCATCAACGTCGAAAACAGAGTGTCTTCGAGCTGTTGACTGAAACGCTAAGAGCAGGAAAATAGTCTCCTCTGGGTGCACAGTGCGTTTCCCTCGGGACTGAAGTTCTGCCGCAAGCTGCAGCCTGCAAAACGCTGACTTAGGCGACGTGTAACACCGGGCTTGAATTAGACGTTTCGCTTCTCAACGCGCTTACGAGAATGCATCGTCGCCAGAAGGCTAAACTTGCTAGAATGTAAGTGAAACACGCGGCGAGAAAAGCTTTGGTTTCCGTTCCCGATGCTAATTATAGTTCTCTTAACAACGCCACCAAGTCGAAACTCGAGTTACAAGACAATACACAATAAGAGCCTGCTACCCGTTCGGGAACATAAAGCTGTTACATTGTGCAGCGCTAACTTTGCTTTTCGATAACCGAAGAGCCGATCTTAACAGATGCTTACGTACTAAATGAGAAATTGAAAGTATTTTCTCTTCGTCGTCAAGCACGACTTCGTCGAGCACTTTAATCATTTCCAAAGAGTAGAATTCCGCGTCGAAATAATTGAATACAGTCACCGCAGTTAAAATACAGGATTAAAACCGGACAGTGTAATTTATGTTTCTACAGAGAAAGATTTATAATATTTTGAAAAATCCTCATAAGCATTTCGTAACTTCGTTGTACGGAATTTTGAGGATTATTTCATGTTGAGCCACCCTCGTGAAATACACTCAGCCAGGAAATACGTGCTCCCTCGGTCAACTTTCTCCGTGCGCGCGAATTTAAATAATTCCGCGCGGACCCAGGGTTAAAGAGTTATTTAGTTAAATGAATCATTGTGAAAAGCGGAAATGTACTCACGTCGTCGACCTCCCAGCCCTGTTTCTGCCAGAAGTAACAGCTAACAAAGGCGGCCACAACCACTGCCAAGGGTCCAGCGCCGCCGAGCTCGATCGCCTCGCTCCCAAACACTGCCAGCAATCCGCCGCCTAATAACATCAGCACTCTCATGGGCACCATGAAGGGCTGTAACAGATTGAAAGATCGATTAGATCGGTCTTCGGGGAAAGGCTCGCCTCACCGCGGTTTAACCTTATTGAATTTCGGATTGACTAACGACACCCCTAAGTGCCACCAGATAAGACCCGTTAATTACTGTATCTTGACACGTGTGTGTGTGTTCGCACTATAGAATTCAATAAAACACTTCTACAGCTTATCATATTATTTATACCTTCTTCTTCGAACAGAGTGCAAGGTCAGTGTTTCTCCGATTTGATTGAAACTTTGTACAGTTATAGATCTCGTTCTCCCGTTAACGTGCGTACCCCATTATGGGCGCAGACATTCAATAATTTTTAAAATATTTGTAATTAAAGGTTTTCATTACCACGAATATACAGGGGGAACATTATAAAGCGTTACAGACGATTATCTCCAAAAATATTGATTATACGCAAAAATATTTCAGATGAAAGTTGTTCAGTACCGAAGAGGACATTATGTGGTGGAACGTTTATTTTTCCCGGTGAACACTCCAAGGTGAGGTTACCTTGATTTTTTAATTGGAAAAACCTACTTTCTGTATCACGAATCGATAGACTATCGAATTATGAGTAAAAATGTGCTGACCTCCATATGTTCTAAATCTTATATATTATTGTCCACCGGGAAAAATAAAAGTTCCACCACATGATGTCCTCCTTAGTACTGAACAACTTCCATCTGAAACATTTTTGCGTATAATCAATATTTTTGGAGATATTCGTCTGTAAAGCTTTATAATGTTCCCCCTGTATATTCATGGTAATGAAAACCTTTAATTATAAATATCTTAAAAACTATTGAGTATCTGCGCCTATAATGGGGTATACATATTAACAGGAGAACGAGATCTGTAACTGTACAAAATTCCAATCAAATCTGATACTCATCGACCTTGCACTCTCCTTGTAAGTTAAAATCGACTTTTTCTACTTTTACTCCGTCTGTGGCGGTAAATATCCTCAACAGCCTCCACTTCCGCCGAGGATTGGTCACGCGACGCGTTTCATCTCCGTCGTGCACGTGTCCTAAGGTTTTTTTTATTGAGCTACTGAAACCTATTAAAGGTTTATTTCAGCTTTAACAATTTTACAGTAGGCTTACATTTAGTGTACAATGACAGACTTAATAATCGCTAGAAATGTAGATTATAGTCGTTTAAAAACTGGAAGATATATCCGTAGGCTTTAACATTGGGTTTAGTAAAGAAAATGTCCGCTTTTAATGGTAGAAAAAACTTAATTTTGCGCAACTTATTTACTAATTTAATTCTTTGGGAATCATAAAGACGACACTGCCATAGAACATGATCTAAGTCCTCGAAGCTACAATTACACTTACAACTAGGATCACTAACAATATTTACTCGATACAGAGAGGCAGCGAGATTATAATGATTGGCCCTGATACGGTTTACTGTGGATATAAAACTCCTTTTAATGTAGTCATCAAAATTTTGAGGAAACCAGGGAGTTTGATTTGGGTTGTAGAATTTTTGGAAATAATGTATACCCTTGATGGTGTCTTGCTCAGTAGTTGAGGATCGAGTGTTGAGAATGCCTTTTAGTCTGAGGTGGCAAGTAAAATCGGTGATGGGAACTTGTGCAATGTCCGCCGAGTTAGAAGATGCGGCAGCTTTTGCAAGGGAGTCCGCATCTTCATTTCCATACACTCCGATGTGTGACGCGGTCCAAAAAAATATTATGGAGTGTGAGTTGTCCTGACAGAATTTCACATACTTCTTTTTAATTTCGAGAATGAAGAGATTTGTTATGATTTTGAAGCTGATGGAATTTAGACTAACAAGGGAACATATTCAGATGCGAAAATCGGATTTTGATGAAACTTTGGGAGCTTATAGTACTTTGAAAAATATTTGACACGTATTTTTTTTTATCGGCGACCATCCACTCTGAAGGGGTGAAAACAGTCCTCAAAGTTGGGGGTCAAAACCATATTTTTTGAGATATCTCGGAAACCAGAGGTCCAAAAAATTTGAATTTTTTTTTAAATTGTGTGTTTTTCAATGGGGAATGTAGTCGCGTAAAAAAATGTTAACAAAAGTTTTTTGTTTAAACAATATATTACAATTTGATTTTTTTTGCAGTTTCTCTTATTTATTGTTAGTTCATTTTAATGTAAACTTGGGTGTGTGATCTTTGATCCAAAATAGGGGATACATGTTTCAGGATTTTCTTTTTTTTTGCCATTTAACAATAATTATGCATAATGGAAGATAGTCTTGCACCTGGCGTGTGAAGGAATTCTGGCTTGTTTTATCGAAATATAAGCATTTAGTATGAACATATATAGTATTTTAAACAATACCACTGGATTATATGTCGTTTGTTATTTTATCAGTAGCTAAAGAAAGTGGCGCAAGTAGCAGCGTGACGCGGTGCTAATTACCGCGGCGGAGTAAGGGTACCGACTTGTATGTATAGCCAATTCGTCTGCGAATTTCTGCTGTCGTTGGGCTTTCGGTCAAAATATACCTGGAGCCTTTTCAAATACACTGTGGATTCTTCAAATAATCGAAACTGGTGTTTCCCTCGTTGTATATGATAGTTCTGATAAGAGCTGGTGGCAAAATGCTGCACACTGCAGTTTTACCTTGGTTATTTATAGAATTTGAGAAGGAAACGAATATTTTCAAAAGTTTCTATTGATTATTAGGGTGAAAGAGGAGGAAATGTAAAGTAGTCTTAAGAATGTACATAAATATGGGTATTTAAATTAACTTTAAAATTTAAATGATCAAATTAACGTGCATATTAAGAAGTTAATATGCAGAAATTCGCAGACGAATTGGCTATACATACAAGTCGGTACCCTTACTCCTCCGCGGTAATTAGTACCGCGTCACGCTGTTACCTGCGCCACCTTCTTTAGCTACTGATAAAATAACAAACGACATATAATCCAGTGGTATTGTTTAAAATACTATATATGTTCATACTAAATGCTTATATTTCGATAAAACAAGCCAGAATTCCTTCACACGCCAGGTGCAAGACTATCTTCCATTATGCATAATTATTGTTAAATGGCAAAAAAAAAGAAAATCCTGAAACATGTATCCCCTATTTTGGATCAAAGATCACACACCCAAGTTTACATTAAAATGAACTAACAATAAATAAGAGAAACTGCAAAAAAAATCAAATTGTAATATATTGTTTAAACAAAAAACTTTTGTTAACATTTTTTTACGCGACTACATTCCCCATTGAAAAACACACAATTTAAAAAAAAATTCAAATTTTTTGGACCTCTGGTTTCCGAGATATCTCAAAAAATATGGTTTTGACCCCCAACTTTGAGGACTGTTTTCACCCCTTCAGAGTGGATGGTCGCCGATAAAAAAAAATACGTGTCAAATATTTTTCAAAGTACTATAAGCTCCCAAAGTTTCATCAAAATCCGATTTTCGCATCTGAATATGTTCCCTTGTAAACAAGGCCGTGTCCTAATGTCACGTGACCCATCCGGTAATGGCGGAGAGGGGGTAACTCTATCCGGTTCTGTCTAGAACGAGTTGAGAGCAACTTACTTAGGCCAGATTCGAGTACATAGAGACTGAATGGGTCCCAATGAACAAACTGACACCCACTGAAACCGCCTAGAATCGAGATCGGACACCTTCGAACCGACCGACACAACTTATTGTTAGATACTCGCGTGTAGATTCTAGTAACCATCGAAAAAGGAAGCAAACTTTATCTGAAGTGTACTTCGTACGGTAAACACACTCGCGAGTAACTGCACGTTCCGGTCGTTTCAAATCGATGATGAACAGAGGAAACTTTGAGGCACGTATGTACATAGAAGGAACGAGGAACCGTTGTTCCCTCCTACGGTGAAATATGAATAAAGAGACGTGTGGGATTTTCTGATACGACAACGTTTCCTCTTGTACTTTCCTCATCAATATTGAAATTCCTATATCCACCGATTTTACAGCGTCTGCAGTTCTACTAGACTTTTACCTCGGTGCTTCTTCCTACTCCACGAAATTAACGGATCACTTTTTCACCGAAAGATTAACGATCTCCGAACTTTAGCTCCGCGGGGGGAGGAATCGTAATTTACCTGACCTTGTTTTAAACGGCGATGTCTCTACTTTAAAATCCCTGTAAATTTCTCCGGAGATCGGAAGAGGGTGTTCTTTATTCTTAAAAAATGTAGAAGTTCGAACGATATAAAATGTGTTCAAACGACGACAGAAAATCGTGTATCAATTTTTAACTGACTTCGAAAAAGGAGGAGGTTACTCAATTCGATCTGTATGTGCCTTTTTTCGCTTTTTTTCTATGTATCTTCACCGATTACGCCGAGATGGATGCACCAATCGGAACGAAGTCTTTTGCATCTTGTAGAGTATGTCCCGGGGTGGTCCCGTGAAAAAAATTTTGCATTTTTTATTCCTTACGATTTCATTTGCGAAAAATGAATTATTTCATCTATGTTCACCGATTACTCCGAGATGGATGGACCAATCAGGACGAAACCTTCTGCATTTTGTAGGGTAGGTCTCCCGATTGGTCCCTTGAAAACGAATTTTGCATTTTTTCATTCTTTGCGGTTTTTATTGCAAATAATCAATAAGACAGAAAAACTGAACAAAAATTGGACACAAAAAAGTTTTATAAAAAGAAATTAAACCGACTTCGAAAAAACGCACTAAAAAAATGCACTAAAAAGTATGAAATAATTTCCATTTGATTTATGTGAATACACACGAACTTAAATACAATACAATCTCTTCGCAGGCGGTGCAAAATTGAAAATTTTCGACACTGGAAATTACGAAAATCCTTAAATCTTTTACATGCTTTCACATATTAATGTATCTTCTCTTCCCACCTACTGATCGCCAAGTTCATCATATTCCAATGAAATCATAATCAGCAACATCTGTCATTTGGACAATTTTTAATTCTTGCGCCGCCTCCGAAAAGATTGTATTTTATTTAAGTTCGTGTGTATTCACATAAATTAAATGGAAATTATTTCATACTTTTTAGTGCATTTTTTTAGTGTGTTTTTTCGAAGTCGGTTTAATTTTTTTTTATAAAATCTTTTTATTCAGGGATGATTGTAAATCTTTAGGTGTACCATCTTGTGCAATGGTCGAATAAGAGGTCGTGAATTCAAATAAGAGTATATGTCGCAATAAACACGATTGCATTTCGCCGGGGAAGGGGATGCAGGATGCACCGACCGCAGTCTTCGCAGAGTTTCATCTGTTGTGCCGCCGGACGTTATGAAATTTTCGTAGACACACAAATCAAGGAGACGAGTACGTAACCCGCACGTGTTCCCGGCGATCAGTCGACGTGGCCACACACGTGATCCTGCGGCTTCTCCTGCATGCGTGCTGATATTGCCATAAGTCGCTGAATATTGCGTCCCCGTGGCGCGCATCGCGTACATATGTGCACGCGTGAATAAGTAAACACGCCCCAAGAGAGACTTTCTCAATAGCGACAATTCTGCACCCTTGAATTACACGAAAATTCACATTTCACATTTCACATTTCAAATTTCCGCCGACCCTCGAATAACAGTACTTCAATCGCTACCGGCTTCGAAGTTTCCTTTTTAACAATTCCAAGAAGAATTAAAAGTTTGCACAGTTAACACCGATGAATTCCAAGTTATTCTCGGAACCAATTAACTGTGTTACTCAAGGGCCTGTGTTTTACTAGAGAAATTACTCGGGATCGAAATACGTCCAGAAATTAATTAATTAATCCTTGCACGTTCCTCAGAAAAAGAAGGTATTAGGATCCGTGTTTCTTCTCGAGAAATGTTATGATTGCTTGTTCCCCATTAAAAGTGACTTGTTTGTACTGCTTCGTCGAGATGACAAAGCTGCAAGTAAATTCAAGAAAGTAAATTAATTAATTCATTGTTCCCCTTAAAATCTACATCATTTCAAGAATTGTACGATGCTGATGTGAGATCAACAATTTTTATTGAGGGGAGCAACAAAATACTCATTCACTAACCTACATGGCTGAAATTTATTACGAGATAATTATATATATATTAGTGTACCTTGATGAACAGTAATTTTCTATTCGAGATTCAGATAGAAAATCTCGGATGGAAGCAATTACCAGGGATTAATGACGAGAAAATTCTATTATTATTATTACACACAAGAGATGAGAAAATCTCGAATCGAATCGGGAAGTGCTGCTATTTTTCGGTTGCGATTATTTGAGATCAAAATACGTGCCAGAATTTAATTACAAGGCATACATAACATTGTTTTAGTGTATTTTAACGAACGATATCCCGTCTCCCGGTAAATGAAGGTAAAATCTGAATGCGAAAATGTGATACCTTTTAAGAGAGATAACACAATATAAGGTATAAGCAAATATTTTGTTTGATCGGAATTGTTTCACCGCGTGGACGAATTTCGCGACACGAGAGTTACTTTCGTTCGCTCTTCTCTCCTGCACCATTCGCAATCGATCTCTCACGAGAAAAACAGGGGGATTCGATTCCAATATCTATCACTTTAGTTTTTCTCGCACACCCGAGAGCTAGTATGCATACGATCCTTTTTTGTTTTCGCCGTGCCATCAGCGTTTCATGGGGATAAAACATTTCCCGGAACTTTTCGCTGCCATTCGGTGATGCTTCATTATTCGATTTCTTCGCATTCGATATTACTATCCCGACCGGAAGATCGTCGACAGCACATCGTAACTTCCTTCGAAATAGTTCTTCGTTTTTTACTTCGTATATTATCTTGGCTCGCGTTTCTGTCATCCACAATTTTCATGCTCCACCCACTTCTGCGTCGTATATTAATTTGGTTTCATTCTCTATTATTGTAATTTTGTGAAAATGATTTTCCCGGTGTCATCATCGACCCAAAAATGTGATCACTTCGCTGAAAGAAATAGTACAATAATAATCCTAGGCTTATTTTAAATTTTGATAGTTCAGAACGGATTTGGACGGCACCCAGCATTCGCATAATACACTCCGCGACAAAACTATAAGGCATGTGCGAAATCGATGAAAATTCTATGTAAGTCTAGACTTTTGTCTTTCTTCATTCATAGTGTTATTAATTAATTTAATTTATTTATTTATTTATTTATTTATTTAATGTTGCTTCAACATCAAAGGTCATTAGCAACATGGTACATTTTCTTACAATATTTTATACATATTTGTATCTTTGATATACTGGACAAGACCGGCGATATACTCCTCAGAACCTAACAGACTGGGTAAGGATCCAGGCAACTTAGCATTTTTCGTTTACATTATATAGACGTATATTCTACAGTTCTACGAAATATCGTAGGCTATAATTCCAAGAATTTGGGAAATGTATGTAAACATGCTATTGTCGTCGCGACAAAACTATAAGCCAGTAGCTTTTCGTCAGTCGATCTTATACTCTAATCGCAGTCACAATGTTAGAAGTAATTGTGTACTTAAAATTAAACATTTGTAAGTTTGTTTTTGCATAATATAACTACAATGCCGCGTGGGAAAAAGCTGACAGACAGTGAAATAAGAGTGATCGTAAATTTAAAAGAAAAGAATGCTTCTATTTGAGAAATTTCAAGAGTGACTGGGCAAAGTCGATGTGCCGTGCTCAATTATTTAAAAAGTAGAGAGCATTAATGTGCAACGGATAATTAAACGGGCCAAGCATTTAAAAAGACGAAAATTGCAGAACAAACCGCCACTTACGAATCGACACAAAGCAGCCGGGAAAGATTTTGCGGAGAGACACCTCCAGTAGAAAAGAAAGTGGAGAAAAGTTATTTTTTAAGATGAAAAACGTTTCAATTTAGATGGACCGGATGGTCTTTCATATTATGTTCATGATTTGCGGAAGGAGAATTGCATTTGTCAAGGAGGCAAATGGGCGGAGGCGGCATCATGGTATGGTCCGCGATAGGGTACCACGGGAGAACCGATGTAAAATTTATTAACACCAGCATGAATGCAATTAAATATATAGAAATATTAGAAGAACAATTAACGCTACATGCAAGCACTATTGCATGCGAAAATTATATTTTTCAACGCGATAATGTCGCTCTGTGCATACAGCGAAACGTGTAAGAACATGTTTTGAAGACGGTAATATACAAATTTTACCATGGCCTGCGAGGTCTCCAGATTTGAATATAATAGAAAACATCTGAGGAATTTTAGCACGTACTGTATATGAAAATCGGAAACAGTCTTTGTCGGTGAAAGAGTTGAAAGGTCGTATTGAAGAAAATGGGCCAAATTAAGTCAAGATCAAATAAAAAATTTATATAGATCGATACGACGACGATTAATTGAAACTATAAAAAATAAAGGTGGCACAACACATTACTACTAAATAGAAAAAATATTTTTCATCAACTTCCATCGACTTTTTCTTACGTAAAATATACATTGTCTTATAGTTTTGTCGCAACTTATTTGATCAAAAATTAGAAATTTTAATGAAACTTTTTTCAGTCTAATTCAACAACATTGCCGCTATGGAAATGTATGTACTTTAGTTGATTCTTTGGATTAATAACGAAAACGTTTACGAAAAAATTAGTATTAATAAAATACTAGCCAAAATCGCAGGTGTCTTATAGTTTATTCGTGGAGTGTAATTACCCGTGTATCGCATAATAAATATATGCTTCCAACGAGTCATAATTTTCTGAATTGGAGCATTCTCCCTGGTAAGTGTACGTGTTCAACAAGTTCGAGAGCGAGGAAGGAGCACCGACTCGTAACTGAACTGTAGCAGTAATGAATTATTGGATCGCGAATCGTCCGTGGCGATGGTGGAAGGAACAAGAGAGCCAGAGGGAAAAATAGCACGTGGGATTTTCTTATGTCAGCCGGATATCCGTTGCTCGTTAATCCGTCGCCATTCCGGTTCGACTGCAGATGGCAGGAACGACGACGAGGGAGCTCGGCGCAATGGAACGCGGCGGTTGCCACGAAGAAAACGATATCTCGCTCCGGTAACTCGCTTCAACGTTTCCCGACTGCGATCAGAACGAAGGCACCGAGGTTTTTTATTGTCGTCATGGGAAGCCGGTGGCATGCCGGCTTCGGCTCCTCGAGAGGAAGATATGTAGACGGAAGAAGAAGAGACGCGTGCCTGGAATCGATACACCCGCCGGAATGTCTGTTCAATCGAGAATAAATTCGGAGCAACTCTGTGCAGACTCCTCCCGCTTCCTTCGCCGAGGCCAGCCGTGCTCCCCAAAAAAATATACTCGTCATTTCACCAGAACCAAAATTACCAAAATTCATTCCAGCTTGAAATCACATTCACCGCGGAAAGAATTTAAACATCTCACTGTCCCGAAGAAAATGTGATTTTTAACCATTTTTTCCAGGAGTGTCTTAGTTAAAAGTACATACTTTGTATAGCTTATAGTAATTTTTCGAAGTTATTCGAGTCTATTCTAGCTTAAAATCATTCACCATAAAAAAAACGTCAAAGAGTCTTTTGTCAAATTTATGTCACACAATTTTGAGCAATTCTCGAAAATTGACAAAGTTCAATTTCACACAGAAGAAATGTTAAAGTATCTAGCGAGAACCTTGAAAGGTGGATAACAGAGCGTTAGCAAAGGAAATATTTCTTTGGACAGACATCCTTTTGTGTGTTAATGTATATGTGTTTCATGACGAGTTGGCCCGTTCCGGCTGCATGCAAACGCACACCGATTGTTTTCGATGAAAATGCGCTCGGTGAGCGCAGCATCGTCGAAGGAATTCGATTTCGCCCGGCCGAGTGATTGCAAACGAAATTTTACTCTATTTTGCGAAGACGTTTATTACATTTGTTCGAGATACTCGTCTTGCAAACGATTTCTCTTTCGTGCTCTCCTCTGTACCATCGGTTTCCCGTCTGCAGGATATCGAAGGCTTTCGATAGATTTCGGCGGGGAGAAATAAAGCTCGCTTTCTGTCTTTTCCTGGGGATTTCAAAAGGGAAAAGTGCAGGCTGGAAACGAAATATCGTTTCGACGGCGATTGGAATGTGTTTCCTTCGGTGCCATGCGACCGACATACTCTCTTATCCGGTCGTTCGATATCTATAAACTTTCAAAATGAAATTCCGAAAATTATCAAAGAGACCGCTAGTCTAATTCTCATTTCTAAGCAAATCATTAATTACACATCCTTCAAATATATATTCGCAAAGTTTCAACGTGGAATGCAAAATATTGCCACAGTTACAAACAATTTTACTCTGACTTTACAATCAAGTAAGGCTATTTTCTATTACCAAATATGGTATAGTCCCCTAGTATGGCACTACCTTATATCTTGTAAAGGAGAAGTCGCACTCTAGCGACAAAATCCTCAAACGATAGTTTTCCAAGTTTACTCAACAGTGCATTGCGTTCGTACCATTCTATAGAGTTTAGTATCGATCCTCCGCTAGATGTGTCTGCAAGTGTTGAATATTTTTGTGGTTAGATTTTCGATAGTATCCTTTTTCGAGGAAGGTAAGTGATTTTCAAATGTTTGAACATATCTGTAGTTTCAGTTTATTTATATCAAAGTTTGCCAACTGTTGGTTTGGGCTGAAATTCATTTTCTCTTTGTCAGCAGCTAGTATTATCAGTCCACGTGGAGTTCCCAATATGGCACCACCAATGGTTCGATAATATGGGTACAGCTATTGACATTCTTGGTGTGGGTGACGAATATGGCACTAGGTGTCATATTAGGGACTCTAGGTGTACCATATTAAGAACGCCTTTCGCTGAACCTGCAAATGACATGCCACAACAAAATATTTTTCCTCAGCTGTATTAATTTTTGAACAAACTTGACCCCAGAATCTTATAGGGAGGAAATGCATCTACAACTGGTAATTTTTTGGTCGAAGTAGAGCATTCTAAAATAATCAAAAAATGACATCGACAAAAAGTGGTTTATTAGGGACTCAAGGTGTACCATATTAAGAACCATTCGTTGGAACCTGCAAATGACACGCCACAAAAAAAAATTTTTTTCCTGAGCTGTATTAATTTTTGCACAAACTTGACCCCAGAATCTTATAAGGAGGAAATGCATCTACAACTGGTAATTTTTTGGTCGAAGTAGAGCATTCTAAAATAATCAAAAAATGAAACCAACAAAAAGTGGTTCATATTTGGACACTTTAATATAATTAATTCGTCTCTTTCTGAAGCATCCAGAACAGTGTTGTCAAATACATGCTGTGGGGTCTCGTCATGGATGGGTCAACCCCTATTTATTTTGTTTCCACGGCAAGTACTATCCGTGTCGCGTATTTACGTGACGTAAAAAGTCCCGTGGGACAACGCAAGGATAAAGGGGTTCTCGCTCACTCTGCCTATCCCCACCATTGACGCTCCCAATGTTTATGAGTGTAACCCGTGCCGAAAATGCGCGTGAAATGCGGCGTGCCCCTTCCTCTTTGGATTTTGTTTTTTAGTGCGTGTTTAAGGTCACATGCACCTAACTGCGGTTATTAGTGACCCCCACTTTGGATTTCTCATTCTGCTTCTGTTCATAAAGCAGTCATCACACTGCAGTGCATGCTATACATGTGCAATTCTTCAGAAAGACCACAAACAAAATAATATTTAGTATACTTCTCGAACCTGGCATTGTTCACCAAGGATTTTTAAGCGACACACAATGATTGCACTGAAAAGTATCAATGCGACGAAACGAATCATTCTGTCTCTGGAATAGAGGTTACCAGAAACAAGACAGCCTATTCCCCCGGAAGGGAGCCGCAGGGAGGACAATATTCAATTTGCAAGCATGATGCGTACGCGTTGCCGAGCACGAGATATTGATTGCGAAGATTTGAAATTCAATCGAAGTGAGTCTGGCCAGGCTACTGCCGCTGGTCTATCGATTCACGAATTAAACGTTTACAGATACGCTGTACTGCTCACCTATTTTCGAGTATCTTCGTCGCCCTTCGATCATACGATCAACTTCAATATGTGCTTGCGAATTTTAGACAAATTCAATATTCGAGATTCAGTTCGACTGTGTTTCGAATGGTACTAGGACGGATGGGGAGAAAATATCTCGTAGTTGAAACTAAATAACGAATAATTGCATAATGATTCCCTTGTACGTCTGTGGTGAATATTATTTTGAACTTGAACGAAGAATATTGTCATTGATTCACTATCCAAAGAGGGAGGATATGATAGTACCCAAAAAATACCAAAAAGTTGATCCTCATCCGGCCAGTCGATGTACAAAGTATTCGTACACATTAAATAAACGACTTACTTTCTCAATATTGGACCCAACAGCTTGTGTTTCTTTTCAGACGTTAAAAGGATTAGTTTACTAGCTAATGTGTAAGTACTGTTTTTTAAAATTGTTATTGGTCGCAATTGCGAAGGAAATAGTAAAGGTCATGATTTTTAAATTTTTTATCTGTACCTGTAATGAAAATTTATAAGGCGCCTTTGGTAAATCTAAGTAAGTTTTTATATACTTGTACAAAGTTTCATCGAAATCGATCAGGATGTTACAAAATATAATTGATTGAAAATAGCAAGAATCGTAAGAATCTACGATTTAAATGAATTGCAAACCGTAAATTCAAAGATTTTTACATCTTACAATGCCCATAGCTTTTTTATCTGTCAACCAATTTCAATGAAACTTTATACATATACAGGGTGGGGCAATAACTATTAGCACCTCAGATATCTTCGAAACTACAAGTTTCACAGAAATATTTGCTGAAACAAAATTGCACAGTACGAAAGGGGCCATCCGGTGGCGATAATAGTTTTTTTGCAGGTGGACGTACTTCGGACATTTGAAGGTCACCTTCATTTTTTTAAATGGAATGAGATATTTCTTAATACATCAATCGATGCAGCTGGACATACTTTATAAAAATGTACTAACCTATGTATGTCGAAAAGTTAGTAGTTCAGGAGATATTTCAATTTAAATAACTCCAAAATACCATTACTGTCGTAGTAAGGCGTTACACAAGTAAGTAAACACTAACGCCTTAGTACGACAGTAATGGTATTTTGGAGTTATTTAAATTGAAATATCTCCTGAACTACTAACTTTTCGACATACATAGGTTAGTACATTTTTATAAAGAATGTCATGCTGCATCGATTGATGTATTAAGAAATATCTCATTCCATTTAAAAAATTGAAGGTGACCTTCAAGTGTCCGAAGTACGTCCACCTGCAAAAAAACTATTATCGCCACCGGATGGCCCCTTTCGTACTGTGCAATTTTGTTTCAGCAAATATTTCTGTGAAACTTGTAGTTTCGAAGATATCTGAGGTGCTAATAGTTATTGCCCCACCCTGTACAGGGTGAATTCGATAAAGCAGGACACCTAAATATCTCTGTTACTTTTCGTTGTACAAAAAAACTTTGTAGGACAAAGTTACACTGTTTGAAGAGCCACATATAACGGTGTAAGGGAAAAAAAATTTCAAGGTCATTTTTATGAGATTTCAAGGTTATCGATGTTTTTTTAAATGGAATGAGGTATTTTTTAATACATCAATCGATGCAGCTGGACATTCGTTATAAAAAAGTACTAACCTATGTATGTCGAAAAGTTAGTAGTTCACGAGATATTTCGATTTAAATAACTCTAAAACACCATTACTGTCGTAGTAAAACGTTACACAAGTAAGTAAACACTAATGTCTTAGTACAACAGTAATGGTGTTTTAGAGTTATTTAAATCGAAATATCTCGTGAACTACTAACTTTCGACATACATAGGTTAGTACCTTTTTATAACGAATGTCCAGCTGCATCGATTGATGTATTAACTAGAGGGCTATTGTTGCTCGCTCGCTTCGCTCGCTCGCAAGGTTGTTTTTGCGAGCTCGCGAAGCAAGAGCTCGGTAGATCCTGGTAGGACTGCTCTTGCGAGAGGGTTAGTGATACGCATGGCTAGTAGGGCCTCCTGATATTAATGTTTTTTCTTTGGTGTGTGACTCTCCAAGAGTCACACAAAGAACTTCCCGATTCGTTACTCCTTCGCCAACATCGCTAACATCGTTTTTTTTGTACCTTCATCGATATCCTCCCAAAATGTATTCTTGGGAGTAGAGATGATACATTCACTGTTGCATTGGAATAACTTTCGATTATTCCAAGCGGTAACATTAGCATCAGTTAAAAGAAAAAAATTTTTTTAAATCTAAAAAAAAAATTTTTTTTAAATCTAAAAAAAAATTAAGAAAAAAAATTTGTTTATGTAATTGCGTTTAGTTCTTTGGTGGAAAATTTTCGTCCTCCCTTATAAATTGCATTGTAGAATCAACTCTTTTCGAAAAAAAACTAAAAATCTAAAAAACTACTTGACCAATATGGACCAAAATCTAATCAGCTCTAAGTTACGACGGGGCACATCGATTGCATCATTCATCATCCTGATCGCGTTGTTACTTTTTCTGAAAACGTTAACGAAAAATTTGATACCATACAAACGGACATACGCACACACACACACACACACATACAAACATTTTGATAAAAATAGTCTAAAATGACTCCAATGACCATGAAACGTGAAGATCTGCTAAAAAATCGATTTTCGATTTTCGGGGTAATTACAGTAACTTCCCTATGAATCGGGAAGTTAAAAAATACCTCATTCCATTTAAAAAAACATCGATAACCTTGAAATCTCATAAAAATGACCTTGAAATTTTTTTCCCTTACACCGTTATATGTGGCCCATCAAACAGTGTAACTTTATCCTACGAAGTTTTTTTGTACATCGAAAAGTAACGGAGATATTTAGGTGTCCTGCTTTATCGAATTCACCCTGTATATAACTTACTTACATTTACAAAATACATGTTTTAAATTTTCATTACGGGCACAGATAAAAAATTTAAAAATCGTGGTCTTTACAGTTGCCTTCGTAATTGCGACCAATAATAATTAGAAAAAAATTAACCTAACCCTTCTAACGTCTCAAAAAAACTCGAGCTGCTGAATCCAATTTTGAAAAATTTATTCGTTTTTAAAAGGTGTACGAATACTTTGTATGTACACTGACTGTAGTAGAAAAATAAATATTTAACTCGATAAACTTCTTTGGAAACGAGTCTCCAAGATAAAATTGAATACATTTAATATAAGAACAATCCGCATAGCATTCCACGAAGAAGATCGAAGAGGAGAAGTGCGGAGTCAGAGTCGGGATAAAAGGGGTTTCAGATAAATGTTCATAACGGTAATGAAAATTGACGTGGTTGGGGGAGTATTTATTATGCGAGATCGCGACCGTATTAAACCGACGTTTGCCGGCGTATCCGGTGTCAATAATGCTAGTGACGAAGTTTCGGAAAACCTGCGTCAGCGACACCTGTTACCGACAGGATGCGAGATTGGAATCTGTCTAAGCTAAATCGCGACGTTAAAGAGGGATTGAAGACTGATATGGCGTCGCGTTGGGGCGATTGAAACTCTTATTTCATAAATTCGACGAGAAAAATTGTTCGGACAGAGCTCCATTTCTTTCCGGGAGCGAAAGAGGAAACTGCAGAGTGTATCGATTAGCATAATTGAATTAAAAATCAGCTCTTCACTGTACGAGTTTTTTCTTGCCTCTTCGCGGAAGAAACAGTCGCTATCGTTTGACAAGTCCACTTGTGTCTGTTCGCATGAATCGGGAACAGTTTACGTAAGCGGACGGTTATGCAACTCGTGCTTTATGCACGCAGAGGACGCGGCGTAGATCCTTAAGAGGCTATTCCTCGCGATCCGGTCCAGAACGATCCAGTGGTACGTGCTTAAACTTCTGCAAACTTTGATCCTTGATTAAATTTGTATGTATACCCAGGCCCGAGGTTTAACTAAATATTTGCCCGGACATGTAATTATATTTGCCACCGCGGTCTGTGATTAACATTTCACTGGCGAAGAGCTTATTGCTCCCGCCACCTAAGGGGATGCCCGTTGGTTTTACGAACTCGCCGAAAATAAAGACAGGATGAAGGAGAGGACACCTGGGACGGTAGATACGTTTTGTGGGGAAGAGATCGTGTGGACGGAACTGAATATTTTAATGATACGTGCATTTCAAGTCAATGTTATATTCATGATCAAATGCAGTCTTGGATTATTTATACGTTCGCGAAGAATAAATAATAAAATGATTGAAAGAAGACTTCTTGTCAGTTTAAATTTACGAGATCTACAAAGATCCCGCATTAAATTATATTGGAGCAACCATGACTTTCTCCTACTCGAATTCGAATCGATTAAACCATGATCACCAAGTTGTGTGAAAAGGATGTCTTTCTGCAATGAATAATTAATCTCGCGAAGATTATCCAGAAGTAATGATGGCCGCATCATTAGCAACGGCAACTGAGACTGGTGATTGGTTGACAGAACGCGCTCTCTACGGTTGCCAAACGACTTTTGACGGTTTCCCTAGGAGCAGAGGATGCGGTGGTGGGAAACAGGCGGAAAACGGGCCAGTAGGTCGATCGGAGGGGTTTGTTCGTGCGCGATTATCTATCGAAGTGCGTTTTCGCAGCGCCACGACATCCCGTTCAATGCGGAATCCATTGAACTGTGACCAGAGAAAGAGGATATCTCGTTCCGGAAGACTCGCCGAGATTCTGGCACGTGTTCGGCCGCTTGTGCATACGTATATGGACGCCGTGCACTGTGCATGAACACTATGCACGGATCCTCACCGTTTCGTCGAGTTTCGAAGCGCGCACACACACAGTCTATGGAAATCTGCCGCGACGGAGAACCCGTTCAGGGAGTCGATCTCGCGGAAATGACGACCAACTGGATAGGACGCGTATCGGGAGCTAGTCGCTGGAAAACACCGATGTACGATGGGATTTTTACGAAACGTTAACCGAACTTCGCCTCCTTTCGAAACTGGCTTACGATGGCGCTGTTTCGAAGTCGGGACGAGATTGCGGACAATCGAAACGCTCGTGCGCGGCTCGACTCCTGCAGTCTGCTTAGAACGATCCCGATTCGTTTAATTCGTTCGTTGGTCGAACGGTAGATTATTCGAGTACGTGCTTGATTTTTTTCGAATTTTTATCGCGACTAGTTTGGAAACTATGCTGTCCGCATTTTATCACCAGTTTAATCGCCAATACGTAACACTTTTGTTATTATGTGGTCTCCGAAAAGCGTTAAGTATGAAATCATGCTCGAGAGAGTGCAGCATTTCTCAGGTTTTGTGCATATAAGACAAACAACCCAATGTCAATCTTTGATCATGATTACTCTAAAATATTAAGCATAGTCAACCTGGAAACATTATCTGATCTAAGAATAGTATCCGACCAGAGCTTTATTTTTAATTTGATAAATAATAATATAGAATATAGATTGTCCCGCACTCCTGAGGCAAATCAATTTCTACGTACCTGAACGTGTTTTGAGAACGAAGGCAGGATTTCAAACAATGAAATCGAAATCCACATATGGAGTAATAAATTCTTTAAATCGCATTATTGCTAGCTCAAACATACTGTAATAATATTGACTTATTTAATGGCACGTTACAGGAATTGAAAAGAAAATTACGCAAGATTATTTGTTAATATCGTACCTGTATTTGTTTAGTTTCGCGCTTGTCCCTTCTTATGTAAATTTTAGGTGAAGACTTTCTTTGTTATGTTTCTTTTTGTTTTTATCGGTTCTACTGCAAACAACTGTAAACATTTGTATAAAAGGACCTCGGTCCGTATACAGGGTGAGTCTTGTAACGTGACGATCTCAAATTACTCGTAAGTTATTTGTTGTACAAAAACAATGTTCAAACAAATGTTGCATGGTTCCTAGGGGAAAATACAGTGCTGCAATCTGATTTTTGTTACTTCGATTTTTTATCAATATATGAAGGTCACCTTCAGTTTTTTAAATAGGATGTCCAATATTTTTACTAGAACTCGGATGAAGCGCAAAATTCTACGTAAAAAAGTATTGACCTTCGTGTATCATAAATCTAATAGTTAACGACGTATTATCGATATAATTTCCCATATGTATAATAGCTGTTACCTGGAACCTAGTAGGTGCTTGAACTGATATCCATCAATTTGAATAAGTGCATATGGAAAATGATTTCGATAATATCTCGTTAACTATTAGATTTACGATACACGAAGGTCAATACCTTTTTACGTAGAATTTTGTTTTTCATTCGAGTTCGAGTGAAAATATTGAACATTCTATTTAAAAAACTGAACCTCCATATCTTGATAAAAAATCGAAGTAACAAAAGCAAATTGTAGCACTGTATGTCCCCCCAGGTACCATACAACATTTGTTTGAACATTGCTCTTCTACAACAAATAACTTACGAGTTATTTGCGATCGTGATGTTACAAGACTCACCCTGTTTAATAATAATAATAAAATAAAAATAATAGTAAAGTTTTGGTCTTATTAATGAAACGATATTATCGTATTCCTTTGATAGTACAAGTATGATGTTTTCCAAATTTTTACTGCCCGCCAGACTGACAACGCTGTTTCGTCAGACCAACCGGACTGCAAATTCACCCAGAAACGGCGCGGCGCATCTCTGCACATCACTAAACGATGTTAAGCGTTATTAAATTGCATATCTTAACCAGTGGAACATTAATAGCCTCCGACAAAGCCAGCTCCGATTAACTTAGCTACACTTGGTCCATTATAGTTCTAAGCCCTGAATTTTCATGGTTCTCCACGGTCGAGAGGTCATTACGATGTTTGAATGTGAACAATGGCTCTGAATTTCTGACGCTTGATCCCCGTGCAACTCCAAACTGTACTGCAGACGTATTACACGCAAATTTCCCAGTTCCCCCGGTCGTCTCTCCAATCAGGAAGAGCTGAAGAGGAGAGCACCGACGCGACCAGAGGAAAAAGTTTCGCCGAAACTTTCGCCGAGTCCCCTGTCATCGGGATTCGCGACACGTGCAATTCACTGGCTGCCGAATTCCACGTCTGCGCGGAATTGCGGCCGAAGTATGTTCGTCACGTATCGCTATCGATGAATTGCTAAGACGCGAGAATCTCCTCGGGGCCCTCCTACGCACCCGGAAGTGCACGTCCTCGCGTGCACCGCGTGCAATTTACGAGTTTGGCGCAATTTACAGTACGCAGATCTTCGTCCGTCTTTTACCACTGGACCGTTCCGGAGATAATGGCGGATTTATCTGGCGAAAGTGGATTTATTTGGTCGGCACGAACCTCCGCGAGCTGGATGCGGCGGCAGTGCATTCGTAAATGCAACGGGCGCGCAATCCATCGCGCGCAGGGATGAATGACCCCTCCTCGATTGACCCGCTACCCCGCATCCTGTCTTTTTACCCGAGACCTCGCGCCCCCTAACCGACCCTGTTCCGCGATTTTCACGAACGTCGTAAAACTGTTTGCTCACGCGAACGAACCCCGGCCCGGGCCCGTTAGTTTCCCGACGAGGGACGGCTCCGGAGGGCGGTCGATTCCGCTTCGCTCGCCGGAAATACAGGGTGTCTCATTTTGCAAAGTGAGTTTGAGAAGATCGGGGATTTTATTGGTATCAGGTCCGGGTTCAGAATATTCTGCGGATCACTCATACAGTCGTCGGTGGCAAAGTTAAGTGGTCTCCCTTTGAAAAGTAATAACTTTTTAAAAATTGGATCGAAAAACTAGTTTTTATAAATTGTTGCAAGAATTAGTTGACTGGCAGTGAAGTATAAAAATATTAATTGAAACGTACAAGTAATGTATACGTACCTGTGCCTCTCAGGGACCCTAAATGTTATAACCATAAAGGAGAAAAGTCATGGAATAAGAAGTATTTCATCGACTAAAATCGTATTGGTTACAAATAAGGATTATAAGTAACCGAAAATTTGTTCTCTTTGGTTAAATGTTATCATTGAGAGAAATTCATGTCGATCACTTATAACAGTTCTCAATGAGAGAAATTTATTTCGATCGCTCATAACAGTTATCGATAGGAGAAGTTTATTTCTATCGCTCATAACAATTATCGATGAGAGAAATTTATTTTGATTGCTTATAACTAGACTGAGGATCTTTATGCAAAATAAAAAATGTTTGCATTGATTGCAAGACACAGGAGTGAAATAAAAATTTCTTTTTTCTTTTAATTATCTGATTAAGCTGAAAACAATACGCTGATGTCTTTAAATCTTTTTAATATGCCCACTTCTTTAAATTGTGCTTACCCATTTTTGTCATAAATGCATAAAATCCGCAGTCTACTTATAACAGTTATCCATGAGAGAAGTTCATTTCGAACGCTCATAACAGTTATTGATGAACGAAATTTGTAATAGTTATTATTAAATAGTACAACTTTCAAATGGCAGGCAATCAATTATTTCATAAATTTTTTATTCATAAAATTAATAGCTGCAATCAAAATTTAACGTGACAAACACGAGTTTCTCCAAATTTTCTCCTGACAAAGTACATCGCAAATCATCTAGCGTTAATTTTAGAGCAGAAAAGGCTCGTTCAACGCTAACCTGAGTTGCGGGCACAGCGTGAATTATGCACGCTAGTTTTGATAAATACGGGTGTCCATATTTCTGATTTTCCCAGTAATCTATAATATTTATTTTCGTCTATATCGATACGTTTTTCCCGAGTGGAATAGAGTCGTCAGTGAACACAGAGACAGTCACAAACAGATTTTGTGTTGCTTTTATGGTCTGTTGATTCGTCTTGTTGTACGAAACCTTCTCAATGAATTTCACAGGCTTGCTCCATCCGAAAAAGTGTAGACAACTCAATAATTAAATAAGCAACCGAAATGAATTTTCTCATCAATAATTATTATGAACAAGTGAAAAGAAATTCGACCATCGATAACTGTTATGAGCGATCGAAATCAATTTCTCTCATCGATAACTGCTATGAGCGATCGAAATAAATTTCTCTCATCGATAACTGCTTTGAGCAATCGAAACAATTTTTCTTCGTCGATAACAGTTATCGAGGAGGATCCAATTTTTGGACACTAATAACTGTTACTTGTAACGAAAAAGTATAAAATTTGATACTTTTTAATCCTTTTTGTTCTACGAATAGTTTCTTGATATTTTGTGTACATTATCTTAAATTTCAATAAAAATCAACTTTTTATTAATGATTTTTATCGTAGAAAATTTCAGAATAACTGTTATTTTTGGTCCCTGGTGCCTATCATTAAATGCAGAATAAAACATTGCATAGAAATAGAACAGAATTTGAAGTACCATGCCAAAGCATCGGATAGACAAATAAACCAGTCGAGATTGTCAGAAAAATGTTGTCAATATTCCGAGATAAAACCTTTCCATAAATCAACGTCAAATTTTCCCTGCAGCTGATAAAAAAAGCGAACATGTCCATATTTTTATTATACACGATAAGTTTTATCATTCGCCGTGATCGTTAACGAAAATATTTGCCACGTCAAATGTATGAATGGTTAAAAAATGTATTTTCATTTCTCCATTTTTTCCATGGAAGTCTACGTACAGCGAAATAATATTGACGTTGTTGTTCACCGTTGATTTACGATTGAATGAAAACATTTCTCGATCCGGTCCTGACGACTCTGTAAAACTAGTCAGGGCCGCGGAAACTTTTTCCACTTCCGATTCTCGGCGAAAAGTCAACGTTGGAGAGGCTCGAATAACAAAAGCGCGAGAATGTTGTTCGATGGCCGGGAGAACACGCGCCGCGAGACGCCGACTTTAAACAATATTTTGAAATTTGCGTTGCAAATAGTCGGCGAATTAATCCGTTCCGATTCGCGCGCGGGTATCAATTGGCGGATTCAATTAATTCCACATTCAAATGTTTCCGGGTTCATCTTCGAATCAAATGGCCCTGTTAAACCGTAATTAATGAACGTGTCTCGTAAATAGTATCCCCGTTTGTAAATAGTCATCACGATTTGTCTTTCGCGGAGAACTACGCGCCGCCATTGATTAATCGAATAGAAAATTTGTAAATTACTAACTTTATTAGAAAGCGGTAGTGCTTATGGCGAGGTGATTAATTATCGCTTAATTACACACTTCGTTTAGCCAAATGTTCCACCGAAAAGTTCCACGAACACAACACGAGTTCTTTATTTTCTTCGGACCTGTAGTTTCGAACATGCATTTTTTAAATATATTTCACGTTATTTATTCTGTGCTTTGCTATTAAAAATTATGCCATGAATTCTACTGTAATGTAAATTTTAGGTTAACACTTTTTTTTGTTATGTTTCTTTTTGTTTTTATCAGTTCTACTGAAAACAACTGTAAACATTTGTATAAAAGGACCTCGGTCCGTATATAATAATAATAATAATAATAATAATAGTAATAATAAAGTTCTACTAAACAAGGTTAATAAATTTAAGTATTATTATTTTCCTACTGATGGTTAATCTAACCAGTGACGTTCATTTTACGTTATTGTTACGGTCATAAGTTACTTTACGAACTTTACCATACAACAAGTTTTCTCTCAGTGTCCAGTAGATCCCCTCTAGCACATTTCGACAAATAATCGTGCACGGAAAACTCGTCTGATTTCACAGCTTGTTGAAACCAGCTGAAACTAGTGAATCATGGAGAATGCCTTTAAGCCTGCATCAGCGACTAAAAATGTGTCAGAATTTAGAATTTGATATCCAATTTAAATTCGCATTTGACTTTCAAATCGGAAACATTCGCGTTTTTGGTCGATTGTGGGGGGATATGTGAGGATGTACGGTACGCAGACTTTTTGTCAGCAACGGCGGACATAGCGGGACGTTTCTTCGGCCTCGAAATTGATAATTCACTACCGGCGGCGTACGCGGCGAAGACGGATAACGTACAATTTGCGTCAACTTGTGGAGGATAGCAGCGGTGTGCGGGGGGAGTGCGGGTAGGGGCGTAAATTACGCTGAAACACGATGCGAATAATAAATTCTGTCAGCGAAGTCTGGTTACTGGTGGCTCGGACAGTATCTTGCGGCGCTGCAGGCAACTGCCAAGATGGGGGATGCTGCGTTCCGATGAAAAACGGTTCGATTAGGTCACGCCCGGGTCGGTTGCAAGGGTTTTTCGTGGAGACGGCGATCTCTCGATCGACCGCGATCGATCCGCCATCGCGATAATGCACGTCAGCGATTCCACCCCTTTCTGCAACCGTCCAGGTGCATTCCCGGTCGCCCTAAGGGCAAACAACCTTGCAGTCCGCTTTTCATCGTGACCAGATTCGATCGAGACGTCCCATGAGTTTGTCCAGTTTACTGTTCTACTATTTTAACACATTACCGACCGGTGATTATTGTATAATTTTGAAAAATCTGTGGTACATGGCTAAACACTTTTTAATGGAACCTTCAATAGCAACAGCAATTTTCATTGTGAACTAACAAGACACCCTCAATAACGTCATCTAATAGTTTCATATTAGATTGCAATGTAAAAGAAAATTTCTATGCTTTCTTTTGGTACAGCACAACTATTGAAAATCCTATTAATAGGCTTCCGGTAGGTAAAGTGTTAATTAATCAGTAGGTCACTGTTTAAATGCAATCGCGAGAATGCATTCTTTGTGCAAAATAATCATTTAAATCCTTCCAATGTTTTTCTCTTCATTTATTTTCCTCCTCATTTTTTGGTTACAAATTGCATAAATTCCGTAGTCTATGTAATGCTTTTAAAGGCTCTAAAGGAAACAATTTTTACAAGTCGTGAAACTAAGTAGATCTCTTAGAGACTCCATCTAACTTTTCATCTTAGCAACTTGAGCTGTAATTCATTTTTATTAGATTTTATAACGAAGTCGATGTGTTTTGAAGTAGCGGTGAGAAATATATAAAAAAAGATTGGCGAGCATAAGGATTTGACTGGATCGAGACATCGAGGTTAATATAGTCCACAGAAATGTCCATCTGCAGAATTTTAAAGAGATATTCGTCTCGCGTTGATCAAATTACGAGGAATTTCCTTCGAGAAGTTTGACGTTTAGGAGAACCCCGGGGAAGTTGGAAGATCTTCAGAAAATTCGAAACCAGAAACAACCGCCTCGCGGTTTTTGCGAAAATTTTCATCAAAGTTAAACGTTCCCTCTGACATATCTTCTCCGAGGGTAGTAAAAACTTCCTGTACTGAACAGGGGTCCTGATCTCATAATAAATTGAGCTCCCGAGGGTACAGAAGAAAAAGGTAACTAAATTTGCCCAATAAAATTCCACATTCAAGATATAAAAACCACGTAATCTTTCCGGTGATCTCGAATTCGAGAAGCGATACGTAAGAAAGTGTCGTCTCGTAAACCATGAGCTTTAATTTATAAGTTAAGGTTCTTCGCCAGTGGAAAAGTTCTCGCTTTTATCTCCGCTGTTTCAGAAATATAGGGGAGGTTTTACGACTTTGCTGATTTCCAAATTCTTCAATTTTTGCCTATTTATCATTTGCACAAACGCAACGGCACTTGAGAATTTTTATCTCGGTAACTATACGTCCGATCAAGTTGGACTTTCTTTTCTTTTAACCGGCAAGGTTCGATTAATCATAAGAATATTTTTCCACTGAGAAATAGGCCTGGCCAACATAATAAATCGCGAATTAATTCTTATTTCGGGTGGGCTGTGTATCAACGCGGAAATGTGAAAGTGGAGTGTCTTCGGAGGGAAAGGCAAGCACGGAGACAGTTTCAATTGTTCCAATTACCGTTCTCGCGGCAGCCTGTTACCGTTTCCTGGCGAAACGAATCGCGGGCTCGGCCGAACACAATAAAGCAATGGCGCAATCTTTGTCGAGGGCCATTCGGAGCGTTCCGCCCGCCCGCGCGGCCCGCCGAGAAAAGAACCAACGACTCTGCCCGCGTTTTCTACATAACCGGCATGTAACGGACAATTGCCGGTCGTATTGTATCAAAACGGTCTGCGAGGGTTGCGTCGAAGGTGCTGGTCGGCGTTAAACAGCCAAGGGGGCGCTCTGCCAACAGCGTTGCCTTTTATTGCGCCACCGGGGGACGGGGTCAACCGTTAAGGCACCGTGAATCACCGGGAATGGCCGGCATTCGGTAAATGATGAATGGAGAACGAACAACAATCGTTTTTAACCAACGACCGACCCTCCGCGAGCCATGGAAATCTCCCCCTTCTATCTTTCCGACGGCCCGTCCCCGTTTTTTGCCGTTTGACCGACTCAAGAGATCTAATTGGAAAAAGTTTCGTCGTTATCGATGGCTTCGGTTTACAGCGAATTCGAGGCATTGTGATAACACTGACGGCTTCACTTTAATTATACGGTCTATTCGAACCGCTACGATCCGACCGTCTCACCGTGCGTTTACTCGAACTACTTGCGAAGTAGCATAAACGCTGGAAAAGACAGCCGGAGTCGGATCATACGCTCGCGGTGCAGCGAATATCGTGTCCTGGCCAAAGTCAATATTTCCGAAGTGTGACTTTTATGCATTTATAACAGAAATGTTGGTAGGTTGTAAAACATTCAACATATTCGCAAATTAAGAAATTAGAAAATTCATTTACATAAAATTATTTGGGCGATAGTTGAAAGATTAATATCTTTTCAACCGACTTCGAAAAAGGAGGAGGTTATTCAATTCGAACTGTATGTGGCTTTTTTCGCTTTTTTTCTATGTATGTTCACCGATTACGCCGAGATGGATGGACCAATCGGAACGAAATCTTTTGCATCTTGTAGAGTATGTCCCCGGGGTGGTCCCGTGAAAAAAATTTTGCATTTTTTATTCCTTACGATTTTATTTGCGAAAAATGAATTATTTCATCTATGTTCACCGATTACTCCGAGATGGATGGACCAATCAGGACGAAACCTTCTGCATTTTGTAGGGTATGTCTCCCGATTGGTCCCTTGAAAACAAATTTTGCATTTTTTCATTCTTTGCGGTTTTTATTGCAAATAACCAATAAGACCGAAAAACCATACTACGGTGTTCTACAAATTCAGCTCGTTTCACTAACAAGTGTGGAATAAAAAAATTTCATAAAAAAGAATTAAACCGACTTCGAAAAAACGCACTAAAAAGTATGAAATAATTTCCATTTAATTTACGTGAATACACTAGAACTTAAATAAAATACAATCTTTTCGGAGGCGGCGCAAAAATTAAAAATTGTCTAAATGACAGATGTTGCTGATTATGATTTCATTGGAATATGATGGACTTGGAAATCAGTAGGTGGGAAGAGAAGATACATTAACATGTGAAAGCATGTAGAAGAATTTAAGGATTTTCGTAATTTCCAGTGTCGAAAATTATTAATTGTGCACCGCCTGCGAAAAGATTGTATTGTATTTAAGTTCGTGTCTATTCATATCAATTAAGTGGAAATTATTTCATACTTTTCAGTGCATTTTTATCTGTCGCGTGTTTTTCGTGACATGATGAAATCGATTTGAATCGAATATTGCGATTATACAGTTAAGGAAAAATGACTACAGAATGAAAGTGAAAGGGTAAGGTAGAGAAAAGAGTTTGGTTCCCATCGATAAATCCAACGCGACGGGAATTACACGCCTCGTGAAGCGCAATTAACACTGCGACGAACAAGGCCAACAGCGTTAAAAGACCTATTAGACCCGGCTGCGGATGATGAGACATTTTCGAGGATTTTGGCAGCGAGCCTTCTTAAACATAATCGGACTTCGGTATCGATGTCTAGTCGATGTGACCCAGTGAACGAGTCCGCACTGTTCCGAAGGGTTGAATGAAACGTTACGTATAGTTCGCTGCTAGTATACCGTGTGTTCCAAGCTGGTGATCCATTAGAAAATAATATTGTGCATCTCGACCATTTACAAAATTCTTTCGGCTTGAATCTCACAAATAATTGTTTTAATAAATCTTACTGCTTAACATTGGTTGTGGTATATCACTTTAAAATTCGTCTATTGCTTAATCCCTCAGAATATCATTAAAATAATTTTCCTAACCATTTATTATATGAACAATATAATTGTAGAGTCGTTCTCATAGTTGATAAATAATTCTTTCTACTTACATCACCCTTTTCTGGAACGTATTTGGCCAGCCAGCCCCATAGAACCCCGAATCCAAGTCCTCCAATAATCGAGATAGGGCCCTGAAGAATTTGGTACCATAACTTCTCGTGGGAGAACATAATACTCTTCACTATCCCATGGATCGCGACCGAAGCTGCATCATCGATACCAGAGACAGCAATAATTAAAGTTGGAATTCCCTGTGTAATGAATGACAATATTAAATAAATTATTCGATTAAATATTAAATATTCCATATTAATACTAAGCACGGTGCAGAACAATATTACGCACCGTGTGCAACGATCAAATAATTATTAACGAATTAATGAAAAATAAATACCGCGGAAATATTGGACCATGGTTGATTGAACGATAAGAACTTAATAAAATTTAACGGAGGTGCAATATTGCTGCTCCGTCGCGTTTAATATTCTACCAGACAATGATTGGATTTATTACAGAGACGGTGCTGACGTGGAATAAAGAAAATTTGAGGGAACGAGTATTACTAACTTGGCGCATATGAAATGTCGCATTTTGTGAAGCTTGAATGGCATTTATTGCATAGGAATGTAGGATTTTAGGGGAAAGAGCGAGCACGGCGAGATTCATGGCTGATCAGCTCCTTTTCCACTTCTCCTAATCTCCATTCGTTATACACGTAGATGTGGTCGCAGGATTTTTATCTCGTATGAATGTGGAACTTGGGATTAGCTAATAATTAACTAAAACGAGCTAGATGAATAAATCGTGGATTGTGTCAACGTAAAATCGATGAGAATAAAACAAGTCGAACAAATGGAAACAATGGTCTTTTGGAGAAAAACGTTCAAGTAAAAATTTCGACAGCTTGGCGAATTATCTATCGATGATTACCCTCTCCACACATTTTTTTATGGACCCTTATTTTCACGTAAAACCCTGATTACCGAGTATAATTGGTTTGCTCGAAGGTTACTCTCAGACTAGTGAAAATAATCCGGCAGACCATCGGGGGGAATCGAAGGGAAGAGAATTGCAAAGGGGGTGGTAAGAGTGAGAGGAGGGGCTGAAGGAAGAGGTAGGGGATGATCTAACGACACTGGCCGACGACAACGGAGAACCGATTCCTCGGCGCACCGAAAACCTATCGAGCCATGATAGCTCGTGCGGGATTTAAGTCCGCCGACTATCCTGATTCTCGACCAACCGGAATCAAACGGTGTCGCTTCGGAAAGAAGTCCCTTGGTAAACGTTCCAGCTGGTCAGCGGTTCGTGTCACATGCTGTGAGTAAGGTATTCGAACCAGAGTACACTCGGCGTACTCGCTATAAATCACTTGAAAAATGAGTTTGGATCGTTTCAAGGCAGAATCGATTGCTTTCCCAGCCGGTGTCACGGTTAAGAATCCAGTGTGACGTAATATCATTTCGCTGATCTTTTATTTGTTTATAAAACACAGATCCCCAAACATTCTAATTATTACATAGTCTCTGTAATTGTGAATTTTTCAATCAGGAAGGCTCAATCTATTAAAAAAAATGTTCATTGCAAAACTATTTGTTTCAATCCCGAAAAACATATTTAAATCTTTAATTTACGAATGTCTTCTAGAGAGGTACATTTCGTTTCGAAGCAACTTGTTCAAGGTTGTTTTAAATTGTTGAAAAATTCACAGAGATTGCAGCTCTGCATTCCTCGGAGTCTATTGTACGAAATGAGCTCGAATTCAGTACAGCATTTCGAAAATTACGGTCGTAACGAGCTGTTAACTATTGTCTGTACTTCTGACTGTTCGAGAATCCCACAAAGTTTCATCGCAAAATCGGAATCTAACAGTTCCCGAGCATCGCGAGCAATAATGCGAATTACCCGACACACTTTGCGCGGAGTATTCAATTTCATCTCGGGGTCTGGCTTGTTCCACAACTGGCCAAGAAATAAACAAAAAGCCGCGTCTAGATCTTTCGTCTCATGAATTTCACATTCTCGGGAATGGCCTTTGCACTCTTCAAACAGCTTCCACCCCATTTTCTAAACTGAATTATTTAAGGCCCCCCTTCTCCGCTCCAACATCCCTTTCGCCTATTCTAGCTACTATTTCTGTGCTTATCATTTTAAGCAGGACTGCGCATCGCCATGTACTAGCAAATGTTTCAACTTGTACTCAGTCGCCTGTCAAAACCCGTCCAGCAGAAGCGCTTTTATAAAATGTCCGTCATTCCGCATACTCGTAATAACTAATAAATTTTCTACAAAACTCAAATAAGTCATCTCCGACTAATTTTTCGTTGAATAAACTTCATTGCAGAAGGTCAATATGTTTTTGAACAAAATAAGTCACTTTACTCTTAGCAGGCTTTTGAAATCAGCTGTTCTATAACTTTTCTGAAAAATAATGATTGAATTTATGATGTTGTTCGTGCGTTCGCATTTATCTTATAAATGATAAATTTTTAGAATATTTTGAAATATAATACGGTTCAGATATTTTTCAAATTTTTCAAAGGTACACATCAAGCACCATGCAAGTCGACTTTCCAGCCAGGGGAGGTTAACGGGTTCTAAAAGCACGAATTTCCAGCAAAGAGAGATCCTAGATAGTTTCTCTTCGCAAGAGACTGTCGGGGGAAAATTCGTTGCAGGTTGTACAGCGGAGTGCGCTTTGATTTTCAAAAGATTGACTGGTCTATTCTCCGCCGGTGCACCAGATGGTGTGACCCCTTCACGAAATGGGTTTTCCGTGAGCTAAAGAGTCTATTTACCGTGTCACGTGAACTTGAGGATGCAGTCGGTGCATTTGCCCGCTCAACCAATAGCGTCCCAAAGAAGTTTACGGGAAGTGATAAATCGCGAAGTCGAAAGGCTCCGTAAGAAAGAACAGAGTTATACGAACCTTCTGTTCCCCGTTGGGAAATCATTTTCAATATGCAAACAAGCCCATTGGGAATTAGGGTAATCGTTCGTTGCAAAAGCCTGCCAAAACCAGAGGAATTCATATTTTATTCTTATTGTAACGAAACTTTAATTATATCATGTTTACGTGTAATATGAAAGGAGAGATGTTTAGCACTCACCTAGACAAGGATGGAACACACATGAACTGGTAGTATCATGTTTATTCAGAGTGAACAGAACTTGGTAGCTTAAAAAATATTTCCCTCATCTTTCATGATGAGAAAGGATTAGGAGGAAATTCGTAAGAAATAACATTTTCTACGCAAGACATATTTTTTAAGATTTTCTTGTCATAGATGTTTTCTTAAAATGCAAATTTATTTAGTAAAAAGAAAATTATTGTGATGGTGAATTATTTTTTAACAGCCCCCAGAATTCTATGCTATACTATAATTGACAATCGAGTGAATCCTTGTGAAACGTGGAGTTATGAAGTAATTAATTTTAGTGAATATCTTTCGATAACATATAGGATTCATCGTTAAAATCGAGGGCAAATTGCAGCGACAATTTCTTAATATAGCAACGAACGAGATCGCATGTATGCTACAAACAAGTACTCTCATCGGGACGGCTTATGCACTTGAATGCAGAAATTGTAGGTTCTCGAAACGCGTGTGAGTACCCGGTGCATTGGAAGTGTAATAATTATACCTTCCCGTTCGTGTTCCTCCTAATTATTTCGCGGTATTATGTCGCGCCGTGAAACTCCGTAATTTTATTTCTTGAATCGACGACTTCGGAACAAACACTGGTTGCAGGCATTAGCTTAGGTTAAGGACCCTAATAGCTCGGATAGAATGTCGCTGCACGGTAAACTTCATCGATAAAGATCTAGTTAAGTCCAGCCACCGGTGTAATCTTCTGTAATTACGAAACGTTGTTCGAACTTTAATCCTATCTAATTCGAGGAAAATGGACACGACCCTTTGAGTTTCAGACTCGGTCGACTTAAAATGCACCCGGACATGATTACATTGATCCTGTCTAATTAAACGGGGCGACAACGATCTTCGGTTACTTACAACAATATCAACTTTGTTTCAAAAATTATTGTTTTCTGTTTTAGATCGAGAACCCGAAACCTCCCAGATTTTTCCATGAAACTGTGTAACGATTAGCATTTCTCCTGCAAAGAAATTTTTACAAAACGTAGCAAGACTTCTATATCGACTTTTAAAATATGAAGAGCGCTGTTTTAAACTTTTTTAACTTAAATTTTGATGTTGACTGTCTTTGCCCATTAAAAATGTTGATTGAATTTCAGAACTTTTTATAAGAATGTAGAAAGACTTCTACATCGTCTTTTAAAAATATGAACAGCGCTTTTTAAAACGTTTTTAACTTAAATTTTGATGTTGACTGTCTTTGCCCATTAAAAATATTGCTTGAATTTCAGAAATTTTTACAAGAATGTAGTAAGACTTCTACATCGACTTTTAAAAAATGAACAGCGCTTTTTAAAACGTTTTTAACTTAAATTTTGATGTTGACTGTCCTTGCCCATTAAAAATGTTGATTGAATCTCAGAAATTTTTACAAATATGTAGCAAGACTTATATATCGACTTTTAAAATATGAAAAGCGTTTGTTAAAACGTTTCTAACTTAAATTTTTATTTTGACTGTCTTTGCCGATTAAATATGTTCATTGAATTTCAGAAATTTTTACAAGAATGTAGTAAGACTTATATATCCACTTTTAAAATATGAACAGCGCTTTTCAAAACGTTTTTAACTTAAATTTTGATGTTGACTGTCTTTGCCCATTAAAAATGTTGATTGAATTTCAGAAATTTTTACAAGAATGTAGTAAGACTTCTACATCGACTTTTAAAATATGAACACCGCTTTTTAAAACGTTTTTAACTTAAATTTTGATGTTGACTGTTCTTGCCCATTAAAAATGTTGATTGAATCTCAGAAATTTTTACAAATATGTAGCAAGACTTTTATATCGACTTTTAAAATATGAACAGCGTTTTTTAAAACGTTTTTAACTTAAATTTTTATTTTGACTGTCTTTGCCGATTAAAAATGTTAATTGAATTTCAGAAATTTTTACAAGAATGTAGTAAGACTTCTACATCGCCTTTAAAATATGAACAGCGCTTTTTAAAACGTTTTTAACTTAAATTTTGATGTTGACTGTCTTTGCCCATTAAAAATGTTGATTGAATTCCAGAAATTTTTACAAGAATGTAGTAAGACTTCTACATCGACTTTTAAAATATGAACACCGCTTTTTAAAACGTTTTTAACTTAAATTTTGATGTTGCCTGTCCTTGCCCATTAAAAATGTTGATTGAATTTTAGAAATTTTTACAAGAATGTAGTAAGACTTCTATATCGACTTTTAAAATATGGAGAGCGCTTTCTAAACTTTTTCAACTTAAATTTTGATTTTGACTGTCTTTGTCCATTAAAAATGTTGATTGAATTCCATAAATGTTTACAGGAATGTAGCAAGACTTCTATATCGACTTTTGAAATATAAACAGCGCTTTTTCAAACATTTTCAATTTAAATTTTGATTTTGACTGTCTGTGCCCATTAAAAATGTTTAATTTCAGAAATTTTTACGAAATTCTGGAGAATTTTGCAGCATTTTCTTGGGGAGTAGAACCGAAAGACGATTCCAACCCAGCAAGAATAGATCCCGAATTCCCAGCCATCTTGTTCTTACGGGTCTATTCTTCCCAGATCCCGCGAAATGGGACACGGTCGACGGAGATTTCACTGGATTCAGCAACCGCTGTAACTCGCCGCAATTACAAAACGATGTTTAAACCATGATCCTATCTAATTCGGTATCGTATCTTTCGCCGAATTTATTGTCATCGGCCGTTCCGTTCGGATTCCCTAGGGCTGCGCGCCCACCCCTTCGCGGTTTTCGTATTTTAACTAGCTTGACCACGTGGCCACGAACCGCAGCCGGTCCTCTTATTTCGTTCGCCGAGGCGGAATAAAGCCGATCCAGTTCTTCGACTGCGTTCGTTTTCCACATCGATTATCGAGACGCGGCGGACCCTGTCCAAGGAATACAGATCAGCCCGCCCCCGCAATATAGAAACTCATTTTATCTCTGTACAGAGATGATTCTGCCTTCCAGAGCCAAAAATTCACCCAATTCGATTATTGCGTTCTTCAAACGAGAAATATATTGTTTATTTCGTTCGTTCATAAGAAAAGTGACAGAGCTCGAAATGTACTTCTGAGAAACAGAAATTAATTATTTTTAAAAATATCACGTTTTTAAAACGGACTTTTTTAGTCTAAATCTTTTTAGTTTAAAGTATAAAATAATTTTTCCTAGCCCCATACAGATTCCTAACCCCGTACAGATAGTCCTGAAAATTTGTGATTGTGAATTTTGAATAGTTATGAAAATACTTGTTAGCTTTAAAACGGAAAACGTGGGGCGCATGCAATAGATAATTGATGCATGAATACTTTACCTAAATCACTAACAATTTTATTGCACTGCAAATGATATGAACTGTTTTGCGAGTTTTCTCAACGGCGGCTACTCTCTACACACACTCCTTACTATGTATTATCTTGCGCCCCACGTTTTTCGCCTAAAATCTTACAAGTATTTTCATAGCTATTCAAAATTCACAATCACAAATTTTCAGGACTATCTGTACGGGGTTAGGAATCTGTATGGGGCTAGGAAAAATTATTTTATACTTTTTAGTCCGTTTTAAAAACGCGGTATTTTTTAAAAATTTATTTTTATTTAAATAATTTTTCTGACTCATATCACTTTTCTTACGATGAATGATTTTATATTAAGAGCTTGTTTTTTCTTCTCATCTAAAAATGAAATAGTGAAATCATTCTCTAAGACAAAGCTGAAATGTTCCGCGTTCGTGAAATTAATGAAATTTGGAATTCGAGATTGTAGGGACTTGGTCGGTCGAAAAATTAGGCAGACGGTGTTCCGAGTTGTTCGAATGCACAGGGAACAACTCGGACGGATTGTTTGACGCGAACGGGACTCGGCCGACGGTGAATTTCACGTGTCGAATTAGGTCTCTGCGAAGCGCGATCCTTTCGCATCTCCGGGGGATGCATTCGTAAGTAATGCAGCGTAGTTGCATCTGTTCGTCATAGCGTGGCACGCGCGCAACACACGGCGTCGCGCCACGCTCAACTTACCGGAAGCGGAGCGGCACTAATTAAATTTCTTTTGGACACCGATTTGCCCTGTCACGCCGTAATTTCGCGTTTGCTTGGGAGCCAATTGTCAGTGGCGAAATCCTTGGGAAAGTGTTGCGAACTTACAGCGAAGTGAATGCTCCGTCAGGCCTGACAGACAAATGGAAATGATCTCGGCTCGCGTCTTATTTCACCCGAGACGAAGGAACATTATGACTGCCTCGATTATGCAATTCGATCTTGATCTCGTTTAGATCGTATAAATCCCAGTGGCGTTCAGTTCAAGTAACAAATTAATTTTTGAAAATATACGAAGAATATGTGACCGTCAAGGTGTTAATACATTCTTGTTTTCCGCGTTATGTATAGAAAAATTGGTCCTTTCGAGCCGTGCATTAGACGATTAAGTCGAGTAGTGTTGCGAATGGAAATTAGAGGATATACTGAACGCGTCGTTGGTATAATAAGTTAGGAAAAGTGTACGATCGTTTAATCTCACCTTGGCGACTCCGTAACCCTTGCCGCGTAACCTGAAGAGACAAGGCACCACGACAGCTGGTGAAACGGCGGCTATTACACTGCCGAGCAGAAAACCCCATATCCAGGGCAAGCCGAGCAGATATTTCGTCAGCGTGGCCACCACAACCGCCTCGACGACCCATGGAATTAGACCGAGTTTCGGTACGGTGACTTTCAAGCTCTTGAGGGCATTCGGATCCAAATCCAGGCCGGCTCTGGTGAGGATAATGACTAGAGCGATTTTTCTGCAACAACAAACAGCAGGATCAGCAACCGACTCCCTTGGGGACCGACGTCAATTCGGTGGAAACGAATTTTCTGGCTCGGTTCTAACGTCGCATGCGATTTATTTTTTCCTGTTATCGGGACGCACAATAATTAGCCCATCGTATACGGAGTGATATTACTAATCTGATGCAACTTTCATTTCTTACAAATGTAATTCGAATGGATGAGTGAATTAATTATTTTTAAAGCTTTTTATATTATTTTATATATTATTATTAGACATTATTTTATATTAACTTTAATATTATATTATAGACTTTGGATCTTTATGCAAAATAAAAATTTGCAGGACTTGCATGAAATTTCGAAATTTTCACTTTTTAGTCCAATCGCCAGGTACTTTTACCTGGAAAGTATTCCGAACTTAATGAAAGTTTAACACGTCATTTACGGGTACTCTGGGGAGTCGAATCTGAGTTTTCGACCTCGAACCCTGTGCTAACTTGGGGAGGGGAAAAAAACACGATTTTTGTTATCTGTTTTTAGTATTTCGCCTATACCTAAAAAACTATGGGTCCTACGAACTTTTTTTCATTTTTGGAAAGAGCAATAAATTTCCTTCAAATTTCACTGGTCAAACGTATTTTTTGACCCAATAGGTACCGAGACACAGGCGTTCAAAATTAGGAAATGTTTCTCAAAATGACATTTTGAGCCACACATTGTGACATTTGATCTATGTTGCGAGTAGACTGTCCACGTCTTTTCTGAACACATAATTCTTAAGGCATATTTTATGGTATTCTGCGTTCGTAGGACCCATAGTTTTTAGGTTATAGGCGGAATATCAAAAACAAGTAACAAAAATCTTGGTTTGTTCCCCATCCCCAAGTTAGCACAGGGTCCTCGAGGTCGAAAACTCAGATTCGCCTCGCCAGAGTACCCTTAAATGACGTGTCAAAATTTCATTAATTTCGGAATACTTTCCTGGCGACTGGACTATTTGTCGTAACGCATAAAATCCGCTATCTACAATAAAGCTACCAGCCAAGTCAAAATGATTTGTTCCTGAATTTTTCTATAGCCACAGAACAGAAATTGTTTAAGTCTGAATAAATACGATCTTGTCAATATTATTATTTTATAATGTCAATAATATTATTATTATTACAAACATTAATTTAATATGTCAATAATATTATTATTGCAAAGCAATGTACTATGATTTTGTATTGATGTGTATATGTTTACGTGTATCATAATACGTGTGCTGATCAGACAGTAGAACACGCTATAAATAGAATGAAATCCGCAGTTCACTTATCAGTAAACTGCGGATCTTTATGCAAAATAAAAATTTCTTATCTGAATTTTAACAAACTTGAGTGAAATAGAAATTTATTTTATTTCCTATCATGTGCAGTAGGTTGAAAATATTTTTACTATTTTAAATGATACCTCATTATTCGCCTCGCAGTCTACTTATCAGTTTCTAGTCGATCGAGGAATAGCTGACAAGCATATTACATTCTCGGTTCTGAAACCCCTAATTTAGATACTTGATTTATCGGCACATGTGATGTACACGCAATTACCTTGGTCGGATTTATCGTCGATAAGAAAATAATGCATGTTACAGGCCACGTTATCGTCAAGTATACCTCTTTGAGCGTTAAATTACACTTTAATAAACACAGTTGGCCATTGCACGTTTATTCACAAAATGTATCGTGTTAATTCATGCCAGTCTGATTAATCGTCTGCTAAAATTGCTTTCCTAGCAAATGGACGAAGGGTATTACAATTAATCCTTTGTTTTGGGGTCAGTCCTCGGAATCGGACATTGTGTAGAGTACTGTTTCAGATTTTGATTGTGTTTCATCTTTGGTAATATATGTTCATGAGTGGTAATAATAGAAACACAATACGTAGCAATAAATGCAATTTTACAATGGCAAAGGAATATTTAAATATTTTATAAAAATGAAGATATAGACCCAAGTGCTCGTCCTATACTGAAAAATTCAGATACAAAGGTTTAAAGAAAGGAATTTCTAAGTACAGTAATTCTTCAATCGAAGCCCTGGGTCGCCTGTGCAATCAAAGTCCAGTGCCTACTCACTCTACTGCCGGCCAACGCTGCGCCGTGCCGCAGAGTGGTCTAGAAGTCAGTTCTAGTGCGAATTAATTATTGTGCGAGGAAAAAATTGACATTTTGTGTAAAAATTACTTTTAAATATTTGAGTAAAGCAAATAAAACACAATTTACAATACTGACTACTTGTTTATTAATATAATTATTAATCTAATACTACATTCATTAAAATTTTTTAATGGCCTTCCAACTCTTGCGGGTTCAAGTTCGTGAATGTCAATCTCATTAAAGGGGAATACTATGGTCGATTCTAACCAAGTCTTATTTTTTCACAGAAATCTATCTTTATAATTATTGCCTATTTTCCAACGTTTCCAATATTTTTGATAAAGTTCTCTAAAATTCATTGAATATTGTGTCCTCTCACATTCCTTCCGATAAAAATAGCCTCTAGTAATCCACTAACGCAATCCTTTCGTTTCAAATCCTTCAATTTGGACCATTCTTCGAACAACTCCAAGCGGGTGATCGTAGATACGTTTACTAAAATATTAAAATAAAATAATAATGGGATTGCGGGGGATCTCGTTTTCTCTTTGCCATTTATGGAGATGGAGTAAGCTTTCAAATTAAATACTTCGCAACGCGTGCAAAAGCGTGAAAATTTTGTGAAACTTACGACATTGTTCATCAGTTCATAAAATATATCATAAAGTGTGTGAAGGAAACGTAAACCTACCATTTCCAGTTACAGCCGTACTGATAATATCATATATAACAAGATACTAACACAATTTATGCACACTTCAAGAAAGAACTCGATGTTTTGAGGTTATAGTTTGTAGCAATTGACTAACGCAGAAAAACAAAATGTGGTTACTGGAATGTTGACAGTCTTGCCAACAATAATACGGTGATGTGATTTAATAATTTTGCTTTTGTTATTGTAGTATACATATTAAACTATCATACAAGTATAAATTTTAACAGATTTACGTTAGTTGGTATTTTTAATTTATTCGCGCTAGAACTGACTTTTAGACCACAGTGCGCAGTAGGGCGGCGATGATTGATCTCGGCTCAGGCATATCGGTGTGAACACCACAACATTGACTCGAGTGAATCGAATTTTCAAACTTCTTAATTTTTATTATTTTTTTATGGGACTTTCACTAACTTATTTCTGGCATTTCTCTTATTAAAATGACACCAAACACGATATAATTTCAACTGTATTTAGTGGTGTAATCGATGGTGAAAGTACGAAGGCAACGAAGAACAGCGACAACGCGGGCCTTTGAACTGTGCCGGCGACGCCGACTGTCCGCGTCTCTTTCTTTCCGATACGCTCTTCTTCGTTGCGTGCGAAACTTTCGTCTTCGATTAAACCACTAAATACAGTTGAAATTATATCGGTTTGGAGTCATTTTGCATTAGAAAAATGTTACGAATATGTTGGTAAAAGTTCCATTAAGAGATAATGAAAAATAAAGAAGATTAAATATTGGTGTTGCATGGTGATGACGCACGGGCCTTTAAACTGTGCCGGCGACGGCGACACGCTTCGGCCACGCGATCTTATTTCATTCTGTCCCCTATGTTCGGCTCGTTGGTTGAAGGCTCGGCGTAGTCGGCGTGGTAGACACAGTCATAAAAAAATACCGTCTACTACACCATTGACGTCCGTTCAGAATACGGCTGTTGGACACCGATTGAAGAATTACTGGTAGCAGCAGTTTCTCACAATGAGCGCACAGGAAATGATTATAAATGCGCAGAGATCCACGGTGTAGCGATCAGTATTGACTGTCTAGGGGTAATGGAACCGCTGTTTATTAGGGGCAGATCCAGTCGGTCAGTTCGCAAGGGCTGAAGCTGATCACGCGGCGGAATTCCTCTCGACCAAAACCTTGACAAGCGGATCGGTTCCCGGGTGAGGGGGTGCGGTGGGTCACTTTTGCCCGGGTCTTGCTTTGAGGGCGCCTCTCCTCCGTGTTCCTCGTCTCGGGGGTGGAAGCACAGGTTATCGCCGGAGTTTGCGTCGCCCGGTGTTAATTCGACGTGCTCTCTCACTCTGCCGCTCTCTCGCTCTCTGAAGATTGCCGATGGCTTGCAGAAGCACCCGGTTACCAGACCGAGACCGTACTCTCTTGCCGAGAAACTCGTAATAGGATAAGTTTCGGACGGCCTGCCTCCACGGAACCGGTTTCGCAAAGTTCCCGCCCGGCCGTCTTTAACGATCCGCGGAATCCCGAGTTTTCATCGGGCGCATTCCGCGTTTTCCCAATCCGAACGACTCCACTGGAGCTTGCCGATTTTCATTTACATCCCCAACGAGAACCCCGTCATCCCCCGCGCAATCGGGAACACCGATTTGTTCCGAGTCCGCTCCCTGATTAGGTCCTGGTTGTCTCGTCTCTGTCGACCTACAGATTTTCGGCCGAGATTCTTGCGAAAAGTACGATATCGGCAGTTCCCCTAGCACACGTGGACAGTCTAGGTGATTTTAGAAGGAGTTCAAGTCATCACTTTTTGCTGTTTCCAAACCCATTTATAAAATACATATCGTTTTCCCAAAAAGAGTCTCCGCTCCGAATTTTTATCTTCGCGACCGTCAGCCCGGCCCATTGTATTAACTCTAATTTCATTGAAATATCAGTTCCGTAACATGAGATACTGTTTTTATCTATCGGCCGAAGCCGTCCGTTAGGCAGCCACGGAAATAAAAATGACTAATGTTTACATTCATTAAAGCCAATAAAACAAAATCAATTGTAGCGGACGGAAGCGGTGCTGCAAATTCGTGTCGGCTGATTTATTTTCCGAGCCGGTGTTCCTCGCGAGGACAGTGCTCGGCTGTAACTGTAAAAAACGTATCGGGCTCGTGCCGCAACCGAAATAAATTATTTAAACGGCGGCGCCGCTGGAAAATGTCCATTCCAGCTTCTGGCCCGGCGATTATTTAAATATTTCAAGTTCCATTCTCTCCTGGGATCTATCCTCGTTTTTCGACGGTACACGGCCGCGCGCCGCGCCGGCTCTGCCATCGTATGATTTTCATTCGGAGCATTGTTACAGCGATTGATTATGATTCGCTGACAGGCACACGTCCTCGAATACGCTGTTCCCCGGCCAAAAGCTGTCGTGGAAAAAAAAGAGAAAAAGGGAACTTGACCTACATCTTTGGCCGGCCGCGATCGGACCCAGCGAACATACTCTAATTTATAAATCAATGGTTCGCTATAATGTGCGCAAAACAACGGGCAACACCACTACCCCCCCCCTCTTCCTCCTCTGTTGGTGAAGTTTACACGCGACTGAATTTAATCGCTCGACCTTCGATTCCAATTGGCCCCGACCTCGTTCTCCCGCAACCACCGAGAATTACGAATCCGTTCTCCATTTTGGCGTTAATCATTCTCCCTTTCATCACTTCGTCGAGTTTGCTCTTTCCATCGGTTTTTCTTTTTCCGACCGAGTACAAAAAACTACTTACAATTACCGCGGAGAACCGCGAGCACCGAGAGGACTTACTCCCGGAAACGAACGTTGCCTCGTTAAACACGCGAAATTATTAAACTCGAACTACATATGTACGTTGATCGATCTGCTCACGCGTCGTCGCCGATGTAAATGCCGAAACAAGATTGTATAAGCCAAATTAAAACGGATCGATGCAGATAATAAACATGCGTCGCGAGAGATAAGCATTTTGATTTCAGCCTCGGAAAACGGGATCAAGTCTTCAACTTCCCCGATTGTATTAACGAGAAGAGCAAATTAAAATGAGGTTCCGTTCCTTTTATTGTTTAATTCCCGGAGATTTTGTGCAAGAGCTATGGATTAGAACGCTGATTTGCAGCCATAAGCGTGAGATTATCTTGGTAAGACAGCGAAACTTACATAGATAACGCGTTCGGTTTTCTGAATTTCCTTTCGGACTATAATAATATTAAATAATAGGTTGTTGCAAATGAAATGGCCGTTTTCAATCTTTAACATAAACTTTGAATTTACAAGCTTTATCCGCATTCCATTAATTGAAATAATTTCCATCGACACCGATGCACTTCTTCCATCGTGATACAAGTACCTCAATGCTTTTCTGGTAGAAATCTAATAAACGTGAGGCAATCAATTTATCGAAATTTACAGCACGTTCTTCTTTGAATAATTTTCCATTCAAAAATCCATCTAGGTGCTTGAAAAAATGGTAACCAGTAGCTGACAGGTCAGGCGAATAAGGAGGGTGAGGAAGAACTTCGCACTTCAACTCTGCTAATTTTTTTACTATTTCTTTCGCAATATGTGGCCGAGCATTATCGTGACGCAATATTACACCACGTCTATTGACTAATGCCAACTGTTGAACACGTAGTTTTTCGTCCATTATGTCAATTTCCTGACAGTATTTATCAGCAATTATGGTTTCACGTGAATCCCTTTCAACTATCTGTTTTAAATCTAAATCTTTAATAGCTGCTGGCTTATGACCACGAGGCTTATTTTCCAGATTTGTATCTCCGGAACGAAATTTTTCAAACCAACGCCTTGTGGTCCGATCACTTGCTATACCTTCACCGAAAGCGGCATTTATGTTTTTCGCTGCTTCGGACGCAGTATGTCCAAGTTTGAACTCGTACAAGTAAATTATACGAATTTCCTTTTTTTCCATGGTGAACGAAAATCGATTTTGAATTATGTATACTATACAATATTAACCTTTTGCACTCGGAGCTATTTCAACTCGAAAATGGAACACATCTTCCGATCTAGAAAATTACCATGCTCAATGATTTTTTGAATTTGGTGGATACGAAATTGATATAATACCTCTTACAAAACTTAAATGTTTAATAACTGATTGGATACCAACATATCTAATAATGTAAACAATATTTTAATTAATGGTACAGCAATTTTTACTGGCACCTCAGAGTCGCCATTCGAGTGCTAAGGGTTAATAATATTATACACGTACGAGAAATAATCAAATACATGTACGAGATATGTACTTTTCAAATTGTACAACTTCAACCCCATCTGTCGTGGAAGAACTAAACCAGAAAGGCAGGAAGTTTCAAATGTGAAAAACGGTCATTTCAATTGCAACAACCTAATAATAATTGTCAAAGGTCTTATTGATCGTGCCATCCTTTTAGCAAATCCTGAATTCAGATCAAACAATCTGTCACTCATTAGGAATGTATTTAAACATAATGGATACCCTGAAAATCTCGGTTCTAACATCATCAAAGAACGAGTATTTGATCTATACCATACCCTCTTCGTCGAAAAGCGAAAAGAGGAAAGGTTCAGAGCAAGAGGTCCAATAAATTGGAAGAATACAGTGGTTATTCCATATGTGAACAACATTTCTAATGACATTAGAAGAATTTTCAGGAAGGTTGACACACATACTATCTATAACATACCATTTAATTTGAAAAATTGGTTTCCACCAATTGAAGATAAAATACCTATGTTGAAAAGTTTTAATGTAGTATATACAATACCTTGCAAGGATTGTAACCATGAATACATTGGACAAACATCTAGACACCTAGACACACGTATCACTGAGCATAAACGCAATATATTCTTGTCTCCAACACAACACACCGCTTTGACGAAGCATTCACTTGAGTTTGACCATACATTTGACTTCGACAATACCCAAGTAATAGACAGAGAACATAACCTACAAAAAAGGTTACTACTGGACAGTTTTACCAGACAGGGGTAATCGAAAAGGAATCGAGGGGAATACAAGTACCCCCTCTCTGATGACCAGAATAATATGTGGCACGTTGCGCGACTGCGCGACGAGAATAGAGTGAGGCAGAGTGAGGCGAATGGGAGACACGTTGCGCGTGCGCGATAAGGACTGAACGGTGGCATAGGATAGTGGAAGGGGATAAAGGTGGAGAGCCTGGAGAGGGAATGAGGTTCGTTTCAACCTCAATCTGGCATCACTGCTACTGGAAACGATTCACATTATTAAACAACATAGCGTAAGTCTTAGGTACGAAACGCATAAGATTCATGATTATTACGCGACATTACTGAACCAGTAATGTGTTATGATGAAGTGTCCAATTTTATAAGGTTTATAATTGGGTCCTACCCATTTAAATTACAACCTGTTCTCTTGTATATAAATAGAAATTACATTCTTTCTGCTGGTCTTACATCATGAATGTCGATTTTTAAAGCTACCACCTGTGGTTAGTATAATAGCATGTGTTGAATATCGTTGGACGTTTTCAAAACCGCCATATATTGATTTAAGAACGGTCGATCCTTATGATCAGACTAGTGTGTCTATATGTTCAGTTTTCAATGTTTTCAGTTTTTGGGCTCTGTTCAAACGGTCATTTTGACCGCAGTACGTTCTAAACCAGTAGTGTGTACAAATCAGTTTTCCAATGCTCAATTTACATAACTAAAGTTATTATAGCAAGTACGTATTAATATGTACAATATGCAAGTACGTCTTGTAGACGCAAATTTTTCCTTTGAAAAAGGTTCAAAACAGAACCGAAACGTTAGGAAAGAAGAAAAGTTTATTGCAAAATTGCTAGATTTACTAAGTAATCGAAACGGTAGCGCCGAAAGCCGATTACGATCGATAATCGGGATTATTTTAATAATAATTGTTCCCGAACTTTCATCAAGCGTTCTATCGTCCAATGCCAACAGATTGGACCTGAGTGTTGATTTTCAGCCATGATCGAAAGGCTAGCCTGATGGGATTGTTTACTTGTTCTGGATAAAGCGTCGAACTGAGATTTCGAACTTTGACGTATTTGTCGTCCGACCTTTGCTATGGCACAGTGTACGATTGAGTGACACGGTCGGGCTGAAACTTACGGTGTATCAACAATAATACTGCCTTTATACAGCTACCCGATAGAGATGTATCTCCTTCGAAACAAAAGTTAGACATGGGGTATAGTTCACTTATCGATTGAGTCAGCAGACAAGGTACTCAACTTTTCGAAATTTTGTCCGAACGAGAGGAAACCTTCAGGTACAGTTTGTTGCATTCTACACATAGTGCAATACGTGCAGATTATATCTAAATGGTAATTTTCCGCGATAACGTAGAGAGTGGAACGGCAGGACTGTAAATTTGTTGGGGATGAAACATTCAACTTCTCGGATTTCGCATTCGTTGTATAATATTCTATAATTATTATGGCACACAGATTTACTTATGCGGTCGAGTTGAAATTTAATGTACATCAACGCTAATAGTACTTTTATACAGGGTGAACCACGAAGCGCGAACAGTAGACAGCGGGTTTTATGCATTTATAACGAAAATGAGTGGCTGTAATTTAAAACAGTAAAACAATAAAAGAATTTAAAAATACCGTTACATCATTTTCAGCCTAATAAACATATTATGAAAGAAAATACATTTCTATTTCATTCCAGTTCGTTGGAATTCGAGTAGAAAATGTTTATTTTGCATAAAGATCCGCTGCCTAGTGATCAGCTTGGATCGTTCTGCTGTTAGTGATTCGATCGGAAATTGTTTTTAGCTAAAATAACACGTTTCGAGGAGATCTTTGTGGTAATTATAGCAAATTTTTTGTCAACTCAATTATTTCAGAGCGATTAACAACCATCAGCAACAATGCCCTAGCGTAAACGATTAAGAAATGACTTTTTTCATCATTTCAGATTCTCAAAAAAATTATTCTCATGATGCATATTGAATGAAAACTCTCCTTGAATCATATTATCTAGCGAAGAAAGAAAGAATTAAACCGACTTCGAAAAAACGCACTAAAAAGTATGAAATAATTTCCACTTAATTTATGTGAATACACACGAACTTAAATAAAATACAATCTTTTCGAAGGCGGATCAAAATTTAAAAATTTTCCAAATTGCAGATGTTGCTGATTATGATTTCATTGGAATATGGTGGACTTGGAAGAAAAGATATATTAATATATGAAAGCATGTAGAAGAATTTAAGGATTTTCGTAATTTCCAGTGTCGAAAATTTTCAATTTTGCACCGCCTGCGAAAAGATTGTATTGTATTTAAGTTCGTGTGTATTCACATAAATCAAATGGAAATTATTTCATACTTTTTAGTGCATTTTTTTAGTGCGTTTTTTCGAAGTCGGTTTAATTTCTTTTTATAAAACTTTTTTATGTCCAATTATTTAGTGTAGAACACCGTAGGATGGTTTTTCGGTCGTATTGGTTATTTGCAATAAAAACCGCAAAGAATGAAAAAATGTAAAATTTGCTTTCAAGGGACCAATCGGGAGACATACCCTACAAAATACAGGTTTCGTCTTGATTGGTCCATCCATCTCGGACTAATCGGTGAAATAATTCATTTTTCGCAAATAAAATCGTAAGGAATAAAAAAATGCAAAATTTTTGTCACCGGACCATCCCGAGGACTTACTCTACAAGATGGAAAAGGTTTCGTTCCGATTGGTCCATCCATCTCGGCGTAATCGGTGAACATGCATAGAAAAAAAGCAAAAAAAAGGGCACATACGGATTGAATTGAATAACCTCCTCATTTTTCGAAGTCCGTTAAAAAAACGTCCGATCAAACCACTAACAGCAGAATAATACAGCTGGTCACGCTTCGTGGTCCAACTTGTATAGCCACATACCTAGCACGGACAGATCTCTCTTTGAACACGGTGTGTGGTTAATTTGTTGACCGATGAGAGCCTCGTAGACAAAGTATAAAACTTTTCGAATTTTCGTCGAACCGAGAGGAGACTTCGAGGTAGAGTTTGTTGCATTCCAGCGTGGAACGCGGGGAGATTGGATCTAAACGGTAATTTGCCGCGATAACGTAGGGGGTGGCTCGGCAGGACTGTAAATTCGTTGGGGATGAAGTCGACGGGGACAACTGGGCGGCGTTATCGATTGAGGGAACGAGATGCGCGTTCCTTATACGTGCATCTGTACGAATCGGACTTAACGCCTCTAACCCAGAAATACTGGGGGATTCCTGGCATGCCTCCGCGTCCCTCGATAATCTCGATTCCGCGCAAGAGGCGCATTTGTGTCGGGCAACTTCTCCGCACGTTTGCCGCGCCGCGCTTATCCTCGAGGCTCTAGACTTATCCTCCGGCCGCGGTACTTAATCGCAAACGTGCATGTACAGGGTGGCCGTGAATCACAATAAGAATTAATCCGACAGTTGTATGGTTCCGTGCTCGAACCCGATTTTCACGTTTTCCTATTCTTCCCGGCTTCTTCTATGTTCTGCGATATTTTCTTGTGTTCTGGATTTAAAAGGAAGGCCCCTGATCGATTTTCTAAAAAAGTTTAACGAAGTTCGGAAAAGTATGGTGTCTGTTACCATTTTTGTTGCTAAGCCACTGACGTAGGTGTAAGGAGAAACACTCGAAAACTTTTTTGGGGCTGACTTGACTTGACTTTTTACACATATGCTTCAATTGATTTTTTATTGCAACTATTTCTGTAATCTTTTACTGTCGGAGTTAGGAACGGGGTCATGCTGAGAATATATTCGTAAAGGATTATATTCCGCTTTTGAGAATAGGATGAATACAGCAGATGCTACATAGAGGAATACAGCAGGTGCGTCGTCGCATGGAACACCTAACTGGACTGTTGCATATCAGCCATTATAACTCCTTTCTATACAGATCTTTTCGACTAAGAAGACTACTTTCAGTTACTAAAATAACGTAGTAAAATAGCTATCAAATTTCGAAAGGATTAGTTTAAGCTATCAGTTGGAATAAATTCAATTGATTAAAAGGATCAGGAACAAGCAGAGTAGATTGAACAGAATTTTGTACTATTTCTCTGTATGTGACTCGCTATTGGATTCGCGAGTGTTCTTGCAGGTTACGATCGTGATAGTTTCCCTATTTGCTCTGGGGATACAGTAACGTCGATATTTCGAACAGCGTACGCGAATTATTACCACCCACTGTAAACCTATGCACGCACGTCATTGCGAAGTCAGACATAATTTATTATGTAACGTCGAAAGCGCATTATTGCTTGTATAACGACCGCTGACACAATTCGTCTCTTGTCTGCTAACAATAACGAGCCGATCTAGACGAATCGTTGCATTTTTTTGTGACAGAATGCTGCCTCCGTGCCATTTCCAAGCGATTCTTTCAGTTTCATATCTTCGATTTACACTAGCGAGCATAACTGATTCAACACACTCTAAATCAGAATAACTTTTTAATGAATGGACCAAACGACTTCTATTTCTCTGTAAGGCTAGAAGAATTAGTTTAGTAAATGATGTGTAAAAAATATGTTGAAAAACTGCATTTGGACGGAATTGTGAAAAACAATAGTAAAAATTTTGTTTAGCTGGCCAATAACGAATATTCAAAAGATGTGTCTGGGTCAACTGGTATAAATTGTATACGCTCTGAAAATTTAATTGAAATTGGTTAAATGGTTTACGAGTTATAAACGATTAAAAGTGGTAATTTGTAGTGTACCTTAAAGTGGCAAGTGTTACCATTTTTGATCGTTTATAATTCGTAAACCAATTAACCAATTTCAATGAAATTTTCAGAGCGTATATAATTTATACCAGTTGACAAAACACATTTTTTAATTTTCGTTATTGGGCCAGCTAAAAAAGTTGTAAAAATAAATTATTAATATTGTTTTTCACAATTCCGACCAAATGTATTCTTTCAACTTATTTATTAGACGTCATTTACTAAACTAGTTCCTCTAGCCTTACAGAGATATTGAAGTCGTTTGGTCCATTTATATAAAAGTTATTCTGATTTAAAGTGTGTGGAATCAATTCTGCTCCTTACTATATGTATACATAAACCTTTTCTGGAACAGAACAACATTATACTTTCTAGAGTAAATAAGTTATATAAAACGTGTTACAAAAAGCGTCATAATTAATCGCCCAAAGAAATATAAATACATAAATCTTTTCTGTAGCAGCACAATATTATACTTTCCGGACTAAATGAATTATATAAAACGTGTTGCAAACAGCGTAACAATTAATCGCCCAAAGAAATACCTCGTAAAATGCGATCCAGACGCACAAATTCCCGATCAAAGCCGACAATAAAGTTTAACGGATCGAGCGCGCTGACATTTGCCGAATCAAACGTCCCGACGGAAATATACTTCCAAAAATCTGCATCGAGGGGGAAAATCGAGGCTCCAAGACGATTGTAAATTGACTGTTACGCTACGGTTTAGAGTTATGGTTCCCGTTCCCATCGACGGCAAAGATAATCCCGAAACGCGCGACGACGACAGCGGCCGATTTACGATCTCTCCGGCCTGAGGTAGAAAGGAGTTCGTTTAACGAGCTTCTCCTATGCATCGATCGCTTCTCCGTGGATCAAAGGAATCCTCGCCGTCGAGTATCTCGGATAGACACCGTCTAGAATTTCGTAATTCGCATTCTTCGAACCTGCCGATCTCGTTTCAAATCTCTTTGCTCGTGTTCGACTGCGTGGAGAATTACTGTGGAGATCATATGTTCATCTTTTCGTTGTTCGCATTATTAAATACGTTATTAAATACGTCAATCACTGCACGTTTATCCATAAAATGAAAAGAATCGTATACAATGGAATTATTCTAGGTCGGAAGAAATGTTTGATCTTCAAGTATCTTCAAGTATCTTCAATCTTTCTTCTATTCAAACGGCTGCTCCGGCGATTGTTTCGATGGATCGCAACAATGATCGTTCGCTGTCCGTTATTATATTAAATTATTCGTTTATCCAGCATCAGGATGCATGACATAAGCGACGAGCATCGAAGCTCCAGTAGAATCAAAGATATTCGTATTCACCGCGATCTCGAAACCGCGCATGACTCACGCTCGTTTTTCACCGGCTAGACGCGGCAGCGATATTTCTCGAAACTCCCGTCTGCAAAGGTCATTCTTTCTCCGTAAAAGTCATTCCTCGGATGCGCGACGGTTTTGCATTTAAATGCTCCTGGACAGAAAAATGCACGACCCTGGGCGAGCTTGTCGGCGCGGTGACACTTAAGGAGAACTTAGATGCATAGCGGATCGATCTCTTGAATGATCGAACGGGTTCCGAAATAGAACTATCCACTGCCCTCGCCGCCACTTCTATTTTTCACTTAACGTCGCTGCGAACCATCTGCAGTTCAATCACGTATTGCAGACTCGCATAGAAACTGGTTCGTACCGAGCTAAACCTCCTTTGTTCTACCGAGACAAATTCTCTTCACAATGGGCCTGAGTATATGTACAGATCCTAGAAAGAATTGTTCTGATGGGGGCAATACGGGCCTCAACGAAACTCGCCCGGAGAAAGTAAACATTTCAAAATTAAATGTTCCTTATACGTTGCTTTGAAACTGTCTGTAATATTAAAAAGCTTGGCATTCCTTTATTTCATAGTTTCCTCTATATCTGTGTTGTATGTTAACGAATAAAATATTAAGTGCACCAACGAATTCGTGGCTCTCATACTTAATTATAACTTTCTTCTGAATTTCAATTTTTCTTTAGTTTATTTATTACACTGTGTATGGTATTGACCGATGTTATTTAACACTTTACTTACCGGAAGCCTATTAATAGGCTTTTCAAAAATTAAGCTGTACCAAAATGAAGCTTAAAAATTTTTCTTGTACACAATAATCCCAAAAAAAAATTATTAGATTACGTTATTAAGGACGAGTTTTGTTGGTTCACGAAATAAAAAGACAGTCCTGACTCACTCACTCACTCACCGATCAATGCCCAGGCTAAACCCTTGGATCTAGAAAGCTGACATTTTGCACAGAGGTTTTCCTTTATGATCTATACAAGGGATAAGAATGAATATTTCGAAATTCAACCCCTAAAGGGGTGAAAAGGGGTTGTATGAGGAATATTTTATTTGTGGTCGGATTTGCTTGAAACTTGGTCTTAATGCTCTTTGATATAATTAATCAAACACTTATTTCGGCATTTTAAAAAATTGATCCCCCAAGGGGGTGAAAAGGGGTTTTGAAATCTAAGATGGCGACATGACATAAAATTAAAACTCTATAGGGGTGAATGGGTGGTTAAAAGGTTTCATGGAGAAACAATATCAATTTCCGAGGGCATTAAACGGTTTCCTGTGCGAGCGAAGCCGCGGGCGAAAGCTAGTATTTAATGTTTTAGATTTTATTTTGCTTAAAGAAAATAGTATTTTAAATGAGATATACAATTTCGAAAATAAAATATTTCTATTTTAACAATCTGAACCTCAAAATGAAATATTTCTATTTCAACAATTTGATCCACAAAATAAAATATTTCTATTTTAACAATCAGAAACACGAAATAAAACATTTTTTGCATTTTGCATACTTTTTGCATTGTTATAAGACTCTGGAAAACCGCGTAAACATACAGTCTATCTTATCGTTAAGAAACGATTTACACTCATAAATGTATTGAATTCAAATCATTACTTTCAGCAATAATATTTAAAATTGAAATTTAAAATGAAGACAGAATACAAATATTTTCAATATAATTCAAATAAAATACTATTTTCAAAAATTACTGCCTCAAATAAATTATTTTATTTTCAAAAGTACTGCATCAAATAAAATACCATCTTCAAAACTTACTGCCTCAAATAAATTATTTCATTTTTAAAAATTACTCCATCAAACAAAATATTTTATTGTCAAAGTTGTACACATACTCTAAAATAAATAGTGTATTTACTATTTACTATTTAAAATACTATTTTCCCCAGCTCTGGTTCACGCTGAGCTATTGCTGTTGAGGGATCAATTAAAAAATCCTTAGCCATGGGCCACAAACTTTCAAAAATGGTGGAATAATTGCCCGTAGATAATGTGTCAAGGACAGTATTTTTAATCTTTCAGAATCGAGACTGAATAGTCTAAGGTACCACACCGACGAGAAGTGTCTGCGAAGATCAAAGGATTTGATCACCGGGATAATTCGGTATAGTCAAATGTGTGCGCGGAGGAGTGTTTGTCGAGACCAAAGGATCGCGAAGATCAATGGAATAGTTCGATGTAATGAGGTATGTTTCGACTAATAAGTGGAGGCGGAAGGAGATATCTGTGCGAAATGGAGTTGCAGTCAAATTTAATTAGCCCGGCGACGAGTATTTGACGAGACCAATGGAGAGGGGGTGGTTGCAAAAACCGACATGAAAATTGGTTAGAATCAAGCTGTGTTTGCGCCGCACGATAAATATCCATCGAGACGAAAGGATCGCAGAGGCCGATAGGGAAAGAGGATTGCGCATAACCACTCGAGTATTACATCTCGAGGACTGGTGGAATGGACTCAAAGCGAAGCTAATAAGCTTCTTCCGACTAGCGCAAACAATATTACACCACAAAGGAAACGCAAGGATTAACAGTGCCGTCGGTGGTTTATAAACGGGCCCCTCGAATATACATATGTTTTTCTGTCCCCGACGGTGGCGCGACTGCGGTGGGAAGTTGAAAAACCTCGGGAGCAATTAAAGCTAATTATTCGTAGGAATAAACGTAGCAAGGAGCAGAGAAAGATAGAAAACAAAGAATGTTTGCGACAGGATCAAAAGAATTCCGCGAGCGATGCCCACTCAAAGGAAGATACAGAGAGCATCGTCTCGCGCGAACGGTTACATGCCCGCCTGCATGCAAATTGTCCAGGGAATTTGCACTACGTGCGAATCTCACTAAAACTGCAAATCCTGCCTTGGGAATCCACGGATAAACGCATCGACACCGCGGAATCGAGAGCAAAAGGTTATTTTAAAAACTTGCATAAACATAAACGCGATAAGAAAAATAATGAAGGACAAAGAAGTCGCAATACGATTGTGCATAATAGAGAGTAATACGATAAGGGGTTAAGTGTAGTGTTAGAGCAGGAATCTATGCGATTTTATCGTGAATCGAATGGTGTTTCTTGGTGGGTCGACTAATGAGCAATGATACAGTCCTGATAGTATACAATTTCGGTAAATTTGCGCCACGGGAGCATTCGTGTGGGCGTAATGGTTCGGTCGAATGCGATTCATCCGAATCGGGAACGCGATATCGAGTCTCCGCACGATCAACCACACGTATTCGAAGGAGCATCGTTTCTCCGTGCGAAAAAGCGACGCCGACGCCTAGTTGGATATATCCTCTATCCTCGATACTCGACTCTCTGTATCCACTGCGCGGAAGCGTGTTTATCGATGATAAACCGAAAATCACCGGCCGGACTCGCGGTTCTTGCTCGTCGGCGCACGATCCACTCGGTTTATTGGTTCGAGGGCCTTGAACCGAGCCGATATCTACCCGATAGCCTTTTAATGAAATCACGTGGAAACGGGAATGATAATGATATCGAGAGCCCTTCATTCGACTCCATTTCTCTAATTGCTTCGATAGGAATCGTTCCCCGTCTCGGCGACCCCTTTCACCCACCGCTTTCTCTTGTCGTCGCTTATTATTCCCTTCCAACGTGACGATCCTCTTCTTCGGCCGTTTATTGAATCTCCCGGCATTTTCGTATTCTTCTTTCGTTCTTCCATTCTCCCTGTTAAGCCTCATCGACGCTCGAGAACATTAGAGACCACCCGCCTAAATATGGAATATCGTTCTGATTTTCGAACGATGTTCCTGCAGATCAACAAAAAGATTCGGGTGGTACAACCGAGCAGGGAGTGATACTACATGTAAAAATAAGTCGAAAAGAATGAATAACATTTTTTCGTTTGTCGCTTCGTTTTCGAGAAATCGAGTTTAAAGGTCGTGGCCCACTAGGACGCACGTCAGCCGGACCGCACCGTCACGCGGTCGTCAAATCGAAGCCGCGCTGGTAGTTTTGCCGCCCACTAGAACGCACGTCAGCCGGACCGCACCGCGCCGGCACTTTCAGTGGCGCTCACCACTAGCGCGGTCGTTCGCCGCGCCGTAACCCGTCAAACAACCTAACCCAGACCGTTCTATGTAGTGGTGAGCGCCACTGGCGACAACTCATGTCGGGCGAAGATATTTTGCTTTCTGGTTCGAAAAAAACGTCGACATTACAAACTTCATAGGGTGGTTTCTCAAGATAAAAGTCTGCTCTATCGCGTGATGTAGTTCGATTTTACGCTGAACCCTTCTTTTTTAACATAAACTGAAAAATATCCTCAAAAATTGGCGCAAAAGTGTTGTCTCTCCATCTTTAACGATTGATTGTTTAAAGATGTTTAAACATTCATAATGTATTGATATTGAATATCACTGTATTCAGGAAAGTCTATAGAATCTTTTCCTCTAAAGAATAATTCAATATCTTCAATATCTTTTTTTTTAATGACATCACAATATTTGTTTAAAGTTGACAAATATTTTTTTTTTCAAAATCATGTTTCTCAATGCGCGTCTCGGGGGAAAATTAAGGACAGATTCAGAATCAGCGCAAAAAACTCTATAAGAATCACCCAACAATAATTGTGGAACATGAAAAAAGATTGATTGTGTTGGACAGAGTAATTACTGTCATATTTTGTGGTCTGGAAACCGTGTTTCTGAACGCTCGAATATGTCGTGCTTTAGACTTAATCTTCAGATATTTTTATTTAAAGTTGACGCATCTTGTAGCCCAGATCATAGCAGCTATAGGTGCCAAGACACCTCTGTAGGTTCGACGGTAGGGCACCAGTTTACTATACGCAGGTAGGCGGTCCGCGTCGAGTCCGACGATGGTAATAATGTTGGGGCGTACGGTCGAGTTTTTATTGCTTTATGACTCGGTGACATCGTGGACTTTTTCGGAGTTTTCTGGCGATAGTCAATGTATTCTAAAGACACGCTGAAATAATTTGGTTATTGCAGATTACCGGGGTTTGGGCGCAGTTACTTTTGAGTGGCGAGCATTAGCACTTAGCACTGCCTACACAATCGCTTCTTATTTTACTGTAACGACTACGATTTTATTAGAGGGACGAAAGGAAAATTTTCGAAGCTCGCGCGAGTCCTTTCTTTTGTTTTCCACATCAATGTGCTATTTCGGATATATCCACGAACATGATTTTGACTTGGATCTATTCTGACTCTCGCATAATTCGTAGCCCAATCAAATTTCTGTCCTCGACAATGGTTACTACTACTAATAGCCAAAAATGATTTCCATGATTGATAACGGTTCCTTATGACCAAAAAGAATTGTTGTCATTTATAATGGTTGTTTAACAGTCAGATATAATGTCTATCATCGATCATGATTATTTGTAACTATTGGGTTGTGTAATAAATTCTCGCGTGTTTCGTATCTTATTTTTTTTCCCGCAATTTTCCATCGACAGAAGGAACATTCTCGGCGAGAATGTTTTGCCGGTTGCTGGATGTGCTGTTCCTACGGTATACGTGAGACGATTTTAACGATTCGTAAAAACGATTAAAATGAAGATCCCAAACACTAGAATTGGTTCGTATTGATTTCGAATTGATATCGTATATTTGTCAGTTAATGACGATTTTAGTTATACTAATTTTCAAATTTTAAATACTTATAAAAGAAATTGTATTCACATAACTTAAAATATACTGCCAATTTTGCGATAATTGTTATTCAGACACCATAAACAAGTCTTTATTTATTTAATAAAAAAAAATCAATTGTAAAAAGTTCATATTTTATCACAAGGAATGCGGAAAAAATAATCGTTGACTTTCATAGAAATTATTCGGGAAATCTAGTTTATTAAAAATATTAATTTGCATATGTTCTACTTACAAATAATCATTATCGATGATAGACTATCTTTGACTGATAAATATCCATTATAAATGACAACAATTCTTTTTGGTCATAAGGAACCGTTATCGATGATGGAAATAATTTTTGGCTATTAGTATTAGTATGTAACCGCATTGTCGAGGACAGAAATTTATTTGTGCTATTGACCATGCGAGAGTCAGATTAGGTCTAAGTCAAATTATCATCGATAAGGTCTAAGTCAGATTATCATCGATAATGATTATTTGTAACTATAACATATGCAAATTAATATTTTTAATAAATTAGATTTCCCGAATAATTTCTATGAAAGTCAACGATTACTGCATTCCTTGTGGTAAAATATGAACTTCTTACAAATGATATTTTTTATTAAATTAAAAAAAGGCTATTGTTTATGGTGCCTGGATAACAATTATCACAACATTGACAGTATGCTTAAGTTATTTCACCACAAGTGAGCATTGCTAACGCGATTTATCATATACATCCGATGATCTGACAAAAATGTTTCCAACAAAAGTTGATCAATATTCACTTTTGTACAAATCTCGATATCAAAAATTAAAAGTAAATTTTTTTATAAAAAACTGAAGGTTACTTCAATTTTTTAAATATTAGCATATGTTTTTTATTTCATAATATTCTAACTGGTATCGAGACGAATTCAACGACCTATAACAATACAACATTATAAACCTTGAAATAACGTTGCAATAGAAAGTTTTCTTGGCCACAGAAAGTGTCGGCGCGCAAAACATTCTCGCCGAGAATGTTTCTTCTGTCGAGGCGTTGACGAGTCGGCGCTGTGCTGTGCTGTTGCAGGTACAGTGGGCGCACTCCCATTGAAATACACAGAAGAAAGCCAAAACGGCGAGGTGCCGCGGCGCGGTCCGGCTGACGTGCGGTCTAGTGGGCGCACATTTTACGGGTCGACACCGAGTCACGCCCGTGCTGTACTGTTGCAGGTATAGTGGGCGCACTCCCATTGAAATACACAGAAGAAACCCTAAACTGACGTGGCGGCGCGGTGCGGTCCGGCCAACGTGCGTCCTAGTGGGCGACGACCCTAAATATCCGCCAGGTTCGCGTGTTTTAGTATATGCAGAAAGTAGAATTGGTTGATCATGGTCAGACGCATCAGACGATTCCTATGCAGTAGCACGTGTATTCGCCGCATTTTCAAACTCGTGTACTTATTCAAATTGACGGTATCTGTTCCAGCACCTACTATCTTCCAGGTAATAGCTATTATACATATGGGAAATTATATCGATCATATCTCGTTAACTATTAGATTTATGATATATGAAGGTCAATACTTTTTTACGCAGAATTTCATGCTTCATCCGAGTTCGATCAAAAATATTAGGTATTCTATTTAATAAACTGAAGGTGACCTCTATATCTTGATAAAAAATCCAAGTAACAAAAATCTCATTGCGGCACTGTATGTCCCCCTAGGAACAATGCAACATTTGTTTGAACATTTTTTTTTGTACAACAAATAACTTACAACATACAGTAAGGAGAATAACTGATTCCACACACTTTAAATCAGAATAACTTTTATATAAATGGACCAAACGACTTCAATTTCTCTGTAAGGCTAGAGGAACTAGTTTAGTAAATGACGTCTAATAAATAAGTTGAAAGAATACATTTGGTCGGAATTGTGAAAAACAATATTAATAATTTATTTTTACAACTTTTTTAGCTGGCCCAATAACGAAAATTTGAAAAATGTGTTTTGTCAACTGGTATAAATTATATACGCCCTGAAAATTTCATTGAAATTGGTTAATTGGTTCACGAATTATAAACGATAAAAAATGGTAAAACTTGCCACTTTATGGTACACTACAAATTACCACTTTTGATCGTTTATAATTCGCAAACCTATTAACTAATTTCAATGAAATTTTCAGAGCGTATATAATTTATACCAGTTGACCAGACACATCTTTTGAATTTTCGTTATTGGGCCAGCTAAAAAAAGTTGTAAAAATCAATTTTTACTATTGTTTTCTACAATTCCGTCCAAATGCATTTTTTCAACATGTTTTTTACACATCATTTACTAAACTAATTTTTCTAGCCTTACAGAGAAATTGAACTGTTTGGTCCATTCATGTAAAAGTTGTTCTAATGTAAAGTGTGTGGAATCAGTTATGCTCCCTACTGTATACAGCGTGTCCCGAATTTAAATGGCAATACTTCAGGAGCGTGTAGGGCGCCGAAGAACTAAGACAAAAAGTATTTTAGCGATTTGCTCGTTTTTGCTTCGTGTTGGAGAAAATCGCAAAAAAGAAACAAAACAAGTTTTCATTTTTCAACTTATTTATTTACATTTTATTTACGTTATCATCTATTTATTGTAGATATTGTTCAAAATGTTGCCCTCTTGCAGCAATGCAAGCATTACATTTAGGACTGACTTGATAAATTACAGCTAAACATTGTTGTGGTGATATTTCGTGCACTACATCTATGATTCGGGCTCTTAATTCTTTGTCCCGAAAAATGTAAAGGATAACATCAAGTGTTTACATATCTCACTGTCATAACTCGCACAATAATGTCAAAACAATTCAACAACTCAAGAGAGCAACTGACAACGAGATGTTGAATTTTTGCGATTTTCTCTAAAACGAAGCAAAAACGAACAAATCTCTAAAAGACTTAGTTTTTGTCTTAGTTTTTCGGTCCCCTACACGCTCCTGAAGTTTTGCCATTTAAATTCGGGACACCCTGTATATGATCTAAGTATTCAGTCGTGTATTCGGTCTCACGACTTGCTTTCAATTATCCAGTCTTATATTTATATTAATATTACAATCAATTTTAAATACTGAATTGATATCAGGAAAGTATAAGAGAAACATATAAAAAATCTTAAAATCGTGTTCGTTTCTCAAGTTGTGTACAAACTGTACCTCCATAAAAATTGTCAATGTGGAATAACTTCGAGCCAAAGTGGAAGGTCACAAAAACTGTTTCTCCCCGCGAAAATTGGCGAACGACGAGCTGCTGCATCAATCGCAGTATGCTATACCTGATACACGCATTTCAGCTACACAGCGTATTATACCCGATAACAATGGAGCCTCCTGTAAATCATTTAACGACAATTTCGCATTGTTGCACGCGGCAAGGAATTATTGTTCAATAGCGATTGTTTGCTTTCACGTTAAATCTTAGAAATGTATGTCGCTCATTTTCATTAATAATTCCCGAACGATTTCGACAGCTCGTGTCGAGTCGCTTCGTTACAACACCGGCAACTCGAATGGAAAGTAAATGGTCGCTCGACAAAGTCACGTGCAATAATCTATCTAATAACAAGAATATAAATGATCTGACCACGTAGAATCAATTTCGAAGCATCCATCAGACTCGGTACGGTGTACGTGCGTCTTCCTCAGACGATTAAGTGGTAAACGTTCGAATCAATAATAACAGCGGAGTATCAGAGGCTCGCAATTTGTTGGCGCGAGCGTCAAAGTAGCGATGAATCGATAAAGGTTGGTTTTAATCTCGAGTGCTTCCCGCGAAATCGGACAAGAGGTCGTAAAATATTGAAAGCCCTTTGCGTCGAGGCGATTGTTTCAGAGTAACGCGCGCCGAGCGAAATTGGATGAGAACTCTCTGAATCGATGCGAGCAAAATGGTTCGAAGAATATCGAGAGTGACAGGGAAGATCGTTTCTCCACATCCCGTTCTCGAGTCAATAAGCAGTTGGATCAGCCTAGTTGGATCTGTTAGCCGGTGTTTACGCGGCTATACATTGGTTAAGTTCTGTCTAAGCGAGAGCCTGCCGGCAAATCGCTTGCGACGGCATGGCATAGCGTTCGACCGTGTTTGGCCAGGTCCCGTTGCGAACCTATTCTCTATCCGACGTAAACATCCGGTTAAAGCCCGTATTATGCTTTAAGAGGAGCCCCCAAATGCTTCGCAAGCCCGGCCTACTTTGCCCGCTCGTGTGCACGACCCTGTCAAACGGATTTGTAACGCACCAACACGCCCGAACTGGAAGACGACCATCCTGGGCGCGTTCCAAACGTTCGTTCGTCCGATCATGCGCCCCTGACACGATCATAAATTTCTTGGTAAACGCTGCTTGACAACCTGCTAAGGAATCTGCTAAATGTCCGCTGCTGATTGATCTAACACTCTGTCGAAGGACTCGAACGGTTTCATCGAACGATGCTTGCGAAGGATAAATCCTTTCTTCTTTGCTTCAGTGTGCGAAAATGCTGTTTTCGGTGGTGGCTAGTTTACTCCGATTACGAAGAGACTTTCTTAAAATTCAAAAGATGGTATGTAATTTAAGACTGAATACTCGAAATGTTCCTCTGACAAGGAATTAGAAAGAAACCGATAGAAGTACTAATATATGTAGAAGAGTGTTTTTATTTTGAAGAAAAATCCTCAGCCTAGTCATAGTTCTCGGAATCCGTGCGATTAAACTGACAAAAGAATACTATATAAGAAGTATATAATTTGAATACATTTTTTATATTTTACTGGGAAAATAGCTTTGCCAAAATCGGCAACAGTCGCCATAAAGTTCAGAAATTTCGCGTATCCTGTTGCATATTTGTTATTGTTGGGGGAGAGCTCTCAACAGGCAGTTCCAGTGCATTTCACTGTATGCACCGCAGGGTGCACGGATGTACACGTTGCATCGGATGCGACGCGTCCTTCCTCAAGGCACTGTTAGGACACGCGAGACCCACGGGGAATTTTCTCGAATGTCCTGCAAGGACACCTGATACGAGGATGCGAATTTAAAATATCACCGTCAGTCAGATTGCCTTGGGATGATGGAACGTGCACCGTTCGAGTAATACATTTTTCTGTACACCTGTTTGACGCCAACTTATAGCTACAATCCTTGCGAATGCTCGCCGGGGAAACAGCAATGCTGCGAGAATAGTTACAAACGAGCTGGATTTCTATTTGACTCGAGCAAATTGATTTCGTCTGGATGACACCGTCGATATTTTATTCTTTAACCCCGTGCAGATAAGTTTTTATTCGTATCTTGAAAAAATGTTATGCGGTGCGAATAACATGTAAGTTTTACATGTAAGTATTATTATAAGAAAACTGGTTTATACATGTAGAAATCTAAATTTATAATACATGTGACAATTCATGCAATAATCTGCATTTGGAATTAATCAGTTTTTTTAAAAATCCATTTCTATGTGGATTGATTAACATATTTGTATCTTTCTTGCAATTGAACATTTTTAATTTTCCCAAAAATTTGAATCTAGAATATTTTCGTGATACACTCAGCTAAGATGTTAAAGGATTCTACGTCTTTCGTCAAGTATTCTAATCTCCCAAATAAATCTTCAAAATGAAGAATATCGTGACCCGTTCGTGCAACGCTGGGAAACCTCGGTGTTGTTCCACGTTGGATTAATGAAACTACCAGAGGACGCGACAAATTTTGTTTTACATCGGTCCGGGGCGACATAAGCGATGTAGGATTGGGAATATAAAGTGCCGTGCCAAACTGCCGGGTCCATGCTTGTCGGAAGAACATTTTTATGTACGGCCACGTTAGAGCGAACGCTGGGGGTCCCAAGTTTTTAGGTCGATCTCCTTGCATCCGCTAGCTTTCGTGCGACTTAACGAGCTTACCTGATACTTCGTGAGCGAATTGTGCGTTTCGAGTCCCATATGAATGGAACCGACTAGAATAGGCTACGAAATCTCGCGCAAAAACATTCGGTAATCAGAAACGATTCAAATTTTAGTCGATGAAGTCTTTTTTAATTTCGTGTCGATCATTTTCAAGACAAAATGTGTCTTTGTGAATGAAATCATTTCTTTATTCGAAATGTAACAGAGAAAAATGGATGGAGTATTATCTTAGAATCTTTTATGGTGTTGCAGTAAAGCCATGGTCTAAGAAAAACGAATATTCCCTTTGTTATTAAAATGGTACTAAACAAAATTTAATTTCAACTGTATTTAGTGGTTTAATTCTGGCCTGGGCAACTAGTGCTCCCACAGTCGAAAACGTAAAATTGGCTACCCGACCCACCACAACAGAACGGACAAAAATTAAGTCTATTTACGGTTACTGCTAACAATAAGAATCAAACATTTCATATACACTAACGAGCATAACTGATTCAACACACTTTAAATCAGAATAACTTTTATATGAATGGACCAAACGACTTCAATTTCTCTGTAAGGCCAAAAGAATTAGTTTAGTAAATGACGTCTAATAAATAAGTTGAAAAAATGCATTTGGACGGAATTGTGAAAAACAATAGCTAAAATTGATTTTTACTACTTTTTTAGCTGGGCCAATAACGAAAATTTAAAAAATGTGTTTTGTTGACTGGTATAAATTATATACGCTCTGAAAATTTCATTGAAATTAGTTAATAGGTTTGCGAATTATAAACGATCAAAAGTGATAATTTGTAGTGTACCATAACGTGGCAAGTTTTACCATTTTTGATCGTTTATAATTCGTGAACCAATTAACCAATTTCAATGAAATTTTCAGAGCGTATATAATTTATACCAGTTGACAAAACACATTTTTTAAATTTTCGTTATTGGGCCAGCTAAAAAAGTTGTAAAAATCAATTATTAATATTGTTTTTCACAATTCCGACCAAATGCATTTTTTCAACTTATTTATTAGACGTCATTTACTAAACTAATTCCTCTAGCCTTACAGAGAAATTGAAGTCATTTGGTCCATTCATAAAAAAGTTGTTCTGACTCAAAGTGTGTGGAATTAGTTAAGCTCCTTACTGTACAACACTCTAATATTCAATAAATGAACCTTCGAATCAGTTATCGTACTTTATCTGTTTTGCAGGGAAATTGCGTTTCCACTTAGAAAACTCGTGATTTCAGGCATTTTGCGTTATCGAATTCTTTATCAGTAAAAAATGTAACAATGACCGATAATCAGTTTGCGAACGATCGCAGCTCGAAGCTTTTCGAATGTACGCGGTGTTTCGCGTGAATATTTGCTTGTTTGTTTTCACTGATAACAATCCTCCCGCGAGAGAAGTTTTAATTTATCTGCTAATTGAGATTTTTATGTAGAGGAAACTGAACGGAATGAAGTGAAAAATGTGCCACGTGAAATGGAACAGAAAGGACGGAAATATCCTCGTGACGGGCACAATAACTGCCGCGGAAAATCCGCGGTTTTCTCGTGGCCCGGCCAAAAAGACGTGAGTTATGTTGCGAATTCCGAATAGCCCGTCGCAACTCTGAATGTTTCACGAAAGAGATACTCCCGTGGAAACGTCTCGGAAGAATTTGTCATATCCATGAATTTCGCTTAACAATTTTGTTTTCCTCGTTCCCGGCGATCTATCTTCGCGTTTTAATAACGGCAAATTAAAGTTTTCCGGTTTCCCAATGACGCACCGCCGTTGAATTGTCGGATAAACTTCGTCTGAAAAGCTCGTAATGCATAAAAAAGCTATAAAAAATTAATGTAATTTTTTAAGAAAACAAAAAATTATAAATTATGTATCGATCACAGAAACGAATAGGTGAGATACAAAACTGTGACGACTTCAGACAAATTGGAGTGTATATTGTTTTCGATTTATTAAGGTCGTCGCTCACTAGAACGCACCGGCGCCCACCCGGCATCGCGCGGCCTCAGCTGTTTTGGATTTCTTCTATGTATTTTAAATGGATGTGCGCACATCAATTAAAATACATAGAAGAAATCCAAAACAGCTGAGGCCGCGCGGTGCCGGGTGGGCGCCGGTGCGTTCTAGTGAGCGACGACCTTTAACGTCATTAAAAGACAGTTTGTCTTCGATTCTTGACAATTGATTTTTTTATTTTTGCATTAAGATCGACAGTTTACTGACCAATGGAAAACAAGTAAATGAAAAGTAGCAATATTAGTCACAGTGGAGTGTTTTACCAAGAAAATTCATGAATCACGATTCCCCGTTAAATTCGATTACACGCAATTAGCACATCACGCGCGCCTCTAATTTGACTAATCGGTTACTTCTGGACAGGTAGCGGCAGTCAATCTAGACACAAACACCGGCAGAATTACGAGGAATTCCTTATCTCGCGTGACACGAATAATTGATTAGTTTGTTTGAACGATCCTCATCGATCTTCATTCTTTATTTGTCCCTGCACGCTTTCGATCAACTATCGTCGGGCTTCGTGTCGATAAAACGTTGATCAGCCACTATTCCAGTTGCTAGTTAAACAGTAAGGGACATATGTCGTTCGGAAAACACGCATTATCGTCGAGAAACATCATTTTGCAACGTTGGCAAATAAAACCACCAAAGGTTAAGCAGATGAATTATTCAGAATGTGCTACATTCTGAACTTGAACATTGTTTTCTCTCGTATTCTCACGGACGGAAATTTGTTAAAAATTGTAGATGTTAATACAAAACTTGTTTCCACTCTTGTTCAAACAACAAAGATTTTTTGTAAGTTAGGGAAGGTGCATCGTTTACTTTGTGACTCTGGCATCTTTCTGGAAGTGTAAAACACTGATCTTGAAATTCTTCGAATTTGTTTTTGAACAAAACCAAATTTTTATTATCCGAAAAAGACACATGATCTTCGAGAAACAATATTCTTTTGGTACTTTAGCATGTTTATTTGTTGAATGAAGATTATTCGAGCTCCCTGTTTAAACGATAAGGATTTTCTGCTTGTCAGGTAAAAACTATCGAGGGCACGATACGTTCCGGCGAATCCCGTTGAAGTGGAAAGCATTCTGCCTAATTCCACTTGTCCGGGGCGATGCGAGCCGTTTCGAATTTTCCTTCGCCGGGCCACACCCTTTTCCATTATCGGCGTTCAAGATTCTTGTTGCACTTCCAACCACTCGTAACTTTCGGTGGGATTCGCGAATAGTTGAATATCGATGGGAATATCATTGCCGGGGTAGCGTCGATACGGGCTCGGTTGCATACGTGCATGCACATTGCACACGTAAGCGCGTAATGCAACGCGCCTCCTCTTCTGTCGAAGCTCAGCCAGTGATACAGCAACGCGAGGGCCACTGATACACGAATACTGTGCGTCAAAGACATAAATTCTCCCGGTTCTTGACGGCTAATATTTCATGAATCGCGGTGGGGAAACGAGACCGTCGTCATATTTGTACGTACATTAAAATGTGCGAAATACCAATATTTCCGGTCTCGTTTCTTCCCCCACCCCCTCGCGCGACCGTACATCTTGCCCGGCGGTAATAAATAAAAAATTATTGGACGACCATCAGCCGAACGGGAACGAAAATTTATTTCGTGTCTTTACTGGGTATCGAGTTCGGCAACCTGATATTATTATCGATCTCCGGCCTGATGTGATGGATGACTGCCATATATTTTGCAACGGTGCATTCAGATTGTCTTTGCCGACTGCATAGATAACAGCGTCCTCTCTCGGCCAGATGCATTTGCATCTTTTTCTGGCTAACCTCTTCGAAAGAACTTGCGGAGAAACATAAATCTTCGGGAAATGTATTCAACTAATTTTTTAACGTTATTCTATTCTTTTTTCAAATCACATTGTGATTCGAACGTCGAAAAATTGATAGAAAATATGTGGCATTATTACGAGGCTATATTGATCGATTTTATATACCTTTTTTAACCTTCTGGAACAAATAAATAATTAGTTTCTTCTAAATGACAGCCCCGAATATATTGCTAGCTGAAGAGTGAACCTGTTGTGCATCGTTCGATTTTTAAAAGATTTTTAACCCCTTGCACTGGGATATATTTTATAGTCGCAATGATCAGTCTTTCTTTTTCATCAACACAAAACATCGATTTCGATAATATTTTCAGTATGTGTATAACTAACATAGACCTACAAAACCTATATTTTAAATTCCTTTTAAGGCCCAAATAAAAAAGTTTTAAAAAATGCCTTCTTTATTTTTGCATGTAACCTTGTAAATTATAATTAGACTGCGGATCTTTATGCAAAATAAACAATGTTCGCATTGATTGCAGGATACAGGAGTCGCATAAAAATTGTATTCTTCTTTTAATTATCTAGGTGCACGGTAGTGCATCAGCCAAGTTCTCGCACTACCTCTTTTGATACGAAACAACTTACCGTTTTCTTATAATTTCGTACACTTGTTAAATACTATTATGTCTCAATATTGACAAAACATTAATCTTCCAACATTAGTAGGTTCCGAGATATAGGACCTCAAAAATCGCTAAATTTGTTACTGACTGACTGACTGACAGATCATCAAAACCTTTTGGGTACTTCCTTTGACCTAAAAGCTTGAAATTCGGTACATAGGTCCACCATATCAAACACTCAAAAGAATAATTATCAAAGTTTGGAATTTTACACCTTAAAGGGGTTGTATTGAAAAAAAAACATTACGAAATAGATACGTAGGATAGAACATAGCAACATGACATACATAAGTATACGTTTTATTAGCTTCGAAGTCACAACAAATACTAATGAGAAAAACAATCGCTATAAAGTAAACAAAAGAAACTGCACCGAGCATCGTCTATAGCGGCGGGGAGCAAACGGTTCCGAGCGTCGCCGGCAGTGTTAATCTTTTATACATTGAATTTGGATTTTGTCTTGCAGATTAGAAAAGGATTTTTTTTCTGTGTTAGCTTAGAAATACCTCTTGCAATACTGAAAAAAACATTTGTAAAAATTAGTTTAAAACTAATTTGCAAAAAGAAAACTTGGCCGTTACTTTTTAAACCAATGGCCATGAAAGGTGTTAGCTAGCGGCCAAGTTTGAATAATTTAGCCCTCCGGATAACTCTTTAAAAATTAAATATCGTTCTTTTAAACTAATTTTTAAAAACGCTTTTTTCAGTATTGCAAGAGGTATTTCTGAGCTAACAAACTTGGCCGTATTTTGTTTGATCTCACAACTTTTTATGCCCATAGGAACTTAGCTCCTGTTTACAGGATGATTTTGTTGGGTAGATCGATGTCCTTAAATAGTTTTTGCACGTCCACTGCTTTAAATTGTACGTGCTCATTTTCATTATAAATGCATAAAATCCGCAGTCTAATTGTAATTTTTGGAAAATCTTTCTCGCACATCATTTGATAAACCAATACTTCTAATTGATCATAAAAAATCAGGTCGTTTGGTACAATTATGAAAAAGTTATTCTGTTTTAGAGGGCGTTCGAATACTTTCGTTACCCACTGTACGTATTTAGCAGATTCAGTTCGAAATCTTCATCACGAGTCTGACTCGATGTTGTAGTATTTACGAAAGGCTAAGTCACTTTTGGTAGTTGAAAACACATTAGATTGTCAAAGAAACGTGCAGACAACAGTTGGAATAGTTCAATCACTGTACTCGCTGACAAATCGAACAACTCTGACAACAGCGAAGCTGTTGGCCACGGATAAATCTGGAATCGAATAAAATCGGCTCCAGCAGACTGAATCACAACTGAGGATTGAGCTCGATTACATCTCCGCGTTTGCAGAAGCTCAGACCCTGTAACACTGTAACGACATTGTCCAACAGAAGCTTTAGCCTGCGACATACACGGGGTAACCTCTGTACAGTTTATCGTCCAAATAATTCAACTATTCTTCGAAAAATAGTGTTTGCGATTTTTAAAAGTTGATCGTATGCACCGTGAAGGTATTTGATAGTCTCGCCGTGTCGATGTACATTCGAGAGTCTGGCTAGCGATTCAGGGCGGTTGCGTTATGACATGTTGTTGTGAGAACGAGTCCTTGCAGTGATCCCGGGTTAAAAAGGAAGTTGGATGTTGGGTCCTTATCCACTCGGTTCGGCAATACTTGAATCCTACCAGGCCGGTTATACATTTGAGGGCATGGGAAGCGCTGAAGCTCCTACCCAGTATACACCGAAGCTGGGACGGATTGCAAGGCTAACCGTAGTGTCGCCGGCAAAGGAGGCCGGCAATGGTACATACAGAGTTCCAGTGGAACTCTGTTGAGGATCACTGCGCGTGGATGATGTCTGTTGTCGCTGATGACAAACGGTAAGAGAGCTCTCTTAGATTTTAAATTATAATGGCCATTTAGAATATAATTATCAATTAATTGATTTTCTGAAACCGCGTTAGTTGTAGAAAGAGTTGAGCCTTCATGTAATAATACCTGTATGCTCTTTCTCGATAAAATAAATCTATTGTGTCTTGTTTCGGCTTTTCCTCGTAATCCGTCGAGGTTTTTACGCCGAAACAAGAATTTTTGTTTAACCGGAAAATATTGTGTATTTTATTTTAGTATAAGTTTGAACATTGTTTAATCTAAACTTTTATGAATTCTGCCTTATTAGATGATTGAAAAACAAATAGTTATTGACAAGTCACACGAAAAAATTTTATAGAACGTTGATTCATTGCTCGCCGAGTCTCTGAGAAAGTTCATATTAGAGGAATGCACTCATTGTCAGACGTGGACGGTTTATAAGCATCGGGGACTATTAACGTAGTTTTAATGATGACGTGGTGTTATTAACGCAAGGTTAATACGCGAGATTCAAGGAATTGTCAAGTTCGGTGGATTGACCCGACAGTTTGGTCAATTACGTGATGGATGATCAATGACAAATACGCTTCTCTTGAAAATGACGACAAGAGAGGAACATGATCAGAATTTATAATAAGGTTTTCTCAATTAAAGTCTTGTTTTCTGGATTAGATGAAGTTTTCGCAGTTGAAGAATTCGAATGAGGATCATTTTCGAATTTGACCACTCTGTACAAAAGTTGAAAAGAAGACTGTGAATACTTGAATCGAATGGAAATTAGTTCAATTAATGTCAACCACTCCATTAACTTTCAAACCAATTCGAAATCATTTCGATGTATTATAAAATTTAATTTTCGAAACCAATGGTAACCTTGCGAAAGTGGAACGTTTGGATGTATTAAATGAGTACATCTTGAAATCTCTATCCAATTACATCATCGATGTACATAGGTACATCGAATGAAATCTGAATTGTATAAAAATCCTATTATTCGTCGAATTTCCCAATTTTCCCAATCGCCTATGAAATGTGAAGGGCCGTGAGAAACGCGCCGAGTGGAATTTCGGAACGGATCAACCGCGATTGCCTAATTACAGGCAATTGCGACCGGGGATCCACCTTGAATTCTCTGAAATCGTGATTACTATGCCACTCGTGTGTTTTTCTGCATGCCTACGTCGGAATCCCTATTGTACGACCTCGACAATAAAAAGCGGCCACCTTACGACCGCGATGAGTCGATCGTTGAGAATCGTTTCGAGGACTTTCTAGGTGGCTTCTGCCATGAGTTGCCGGCACTTTCCATTGTTAACACGTGATCTGAAAACACGATGACATTCTGCGCAACGAGCGACGTATCAAAACGTGGTACAACTTTCGTGACTCTCGGAGAACGGTGTTTTCATGAAAATTAATTTCCAATGCACTTTCAAAAATATTTTCGGGTAGGTTCTGCGTTTGTGTGAAACTTGGCGATATTTATGCAAAATATATATCATTGAAAGAGAGAGAGAGAGAGGCAGACAGGGGCCGAATAAATTTCAATTACGAGACGATGATGCTTCATTTACAAATTCAGTCGAAGAAATAATGTCTGCGTAACGGCACATGACTTTAATCACGTGCCCAGTTAAGCCTAACCGTAGTCACGCGCAACAGCATAATAATTAACCTCTTAGGTGGCGCGGGTCAACAATGTCGTTCAACTGTGCACATGAAAGTTCATCGTTGATGCTACATCTTTTCATTTAGAACTATCATTGATTCTATTAGGATTTCGTTTTCTTCCTGACTTTCTCATTGCTGCTCCTTCGAATCTCCGCGATTTTAATGGTTCTGCCAAACAAAGTGCGATCACGTGCTCTATGGTATGGTTGTTCAATAACGTGGACTGCATAACTGGTCAGTCATCCCCTGATTTAATTTCTCATTATTTTATGCTTAAAAAAATCAGACAATACTCCGAACTACTTGTTACAGTATTTCTAATTTGACATTTACAATAAAGACAAAAGTTCCAAGGAAAGTTGAGCAAATATTTCGTTTTTTTTATTAAGCATTTCAGATCTCAGTCGAGATTTATTTTTTGAAATTTAAAAAATGTTGGAAGATTATACAATTCATTAAATGTCATTTTAAGATGGCACTGCTCATGTTCCAATCTCAAATCAGACACGAACGTTCGCGATCATCTGATAATTTGTCACGAAAGCAGCGTTATTATCAGCAACAGTGAATCAGGAACTATGCAACCTATCATTTTGACTTGGTAGTTCTATTAGATTATTGCAATTTAAATGACCGTTTTTCACATTTGAAACTTCCCGCCTTTGTAGTTTAGTTTTTCCACGACAGATGGGGTTGAAGTTGTACAATTTGAAAAGTACATATCTCGTACATGACCATCGTTTTGGTCGATGTATCAAAACATCTCGTATAAGATTATTAATATTGTATAGTATACATGATTCAAAATCGATTTTCGTTCACCATGGAAAAAAAGGAAATTCGTATAGTTTACTTGTATGAGTTCAAACTTGGACATACTGCGTCTGAAGCAGCGAAAAACATAAATGCCGCTTTCGGTGAAGGTATAGCAAGTGATCGGACCATAAGGCGTTGATTTGAAAAATTCCGGAGATACAAATCTGGAAAATGAGCCTCGTGGTCATAAGCCAGCAGCTATTAAAGATTTAAATCTAAAACAGATAGTTAAAAGGGATTCACGTGAACCCATAATCGCTGATAAATACTGTTAGGAAATTGATATAACGGACGAAAAACTGCGTGTTCAACAGTCGGCATTAGTCGATAGACGTGGTGTAATATTGATTCACGATAATGCTCGGCCACATATTGCGAAAAAAACAGTAAAAAAATTAGCAGAGTTGAAGTGTGAAGTTCTTCCTCACCCTCATTATTCGCCTGACCTGTCACCTACTGGTTAACATTTTTTCAAGCACCTAGATGGCTTTTTGAATGGAAAAATATTCAAAGAAGAACGTGCTGTAAAAACTGCATTTGATGAATTGATTGCCTCACGTTTATTAGATTTCTACCGGAAAGACATTGAGGCACCTGTATCACGATGGAAGAAGTACATCGATGTCGATGGAAATTATTTCAATTAATGGAGTACGAATAAGGCTTGTAAAATAAAAGTTTATGTTAAAGATTCAAAACGGTCATTTCATTTGCAACAACCTGGTAGAACAGGAGCAAGTGGAAGAACTCACCGGAGATTGGCAATGACGACAGAGTAGCTACCCTCAATGTGTATCAGGCCGACGTTTTGAAGTATAAGGCCGGTGGTCAGCATGCCGATTAGGGCTGGAAGGGTGGTCAGGGAGAACAACCATCCCCCGAAGTGCGCCGCTATACAAAGAGCAGCGAGACCGAACAGCGGTCCGCCAGGAGCAGCGTCGTCGCCGATCATCGAGTAGACGATTCCCCATAGTAACAGCCCTAACAGGAACAAACATAAAATCCTGGCGAATTTTCTGTAGCTCGGACAGAATGGCTGGGGACAGGCTCTCCTCCAACCGGGCGGCTCCCATGATGGAGTGTCGTCGCGACCGTGGCATCGCGTGCAAAATAAGTATAACCACGACCTGCAACAAACGTTCATCGTCGATCAGCTCGAAACAACGCATCAGCATACGGGACGTAAGATTTACAGGAAACAGAATAAACGTCACATGAATTTAATATTACTGGAACCTTTTACGATATACAACCTGTTAAAATTATTGAGAGAAGAAATTCACTTTTATCTAGTTCCTTTTTCTTGTAGTCGATGCAGACAATTTAATTATGATTTAAACAAATGCAGTAGGCGATACAACATAGGAGATGAAACATACTTTACGATCTAAACCAAGTGTCATGGTTTAAAATCGTTCTTTGTCCATTGTCTCCATTTTTATCTAGTTCCTTTTTCTCGTAATCGATGCAGACAATTTAATTATGATTTAAACAAATGCAGTAGGCGATACAACATAGGAGATGAAACATACTTTACGATCTAAACCAAGTGTCATGGTTAGAAATCGTTCTTTGTTAATTTAAAGGCTGAAAATCGTAACATATTGCAACGTTCGCTATTACCTATTTCACAGTAACTCTAGCAGGTTCTGTAACGTATCACCAGCGTGTTGTGTTCTATATCGTATGTCGACCGACAATATTTTAGATATTTCAAACTCGAAGTATCACAAGATCAGGGAACACGAAGTCAAAGGCGTGTTCGAGCGTCTCGGAAATACGAAACACAAATAGACTGTGCGAAGCGCTGTGTGCTGATTTAAAAGTTCTACGTAAGTCGCGGTTACGAGGATCAAGATGAAAAACAGGAAGCAAAGTAAATATACACAGTAGAGTCAGAAAGTTACAGGACCGAATTTTTTCGGATCCATCAGTCCCGTGATCTTCGCTTTGATCATCGGTGTAGTTGGTCTGAACGTTTCGCTACCATGTTAAATTAGATATTGAAGTTCAGTAGATGTTACAAAGTCTAATTAAAATAGCCTTGCATAAAATAAACAGCTTTCCCTTTCGATAACATTTCTCATTTCCGAAACGAGATTCTAGGCCATGGTGTATCCAACTACGAAACTTATTTCTCGATGTTTGCCGGAAGTGAGACGACGTCCGAAGAATACTAATGCCTTCCTAGTGTAATGAACGGATCAAATCTGCTCAAAAGATCTTGTCCACTCCAAGCTCCGCGATCTAGCGGCAAGATCCCACTCACGCAAGAATCGAATGATAAACAAAATGAAGAATGCTTTGCAGTGCCGACGTATCACGCGATAATGAGAATAATGTGATAATGTTCTTGGGTATTCCCACGATTTTTGTTCCACATGGTCTGCACAGTAAGGAGCATAACTGATTACACACACTTTAAATCAGAACAACTTTTTTATGAATGGACCAAACGACTTCAATATCTCTGTAAGGCTAGAAGAAATAATTTAGTAAATGACGTCTAATAAATAAGTTGAAAAAGTGCATTTGGTTGGAATTGTGAAAAACAATAGTAAAAATTGCTTTTTACTACTTTTAGCTGGCCCAATAACGAAAATTCAAAATATGTGTCTGGTCAACTGGTATAAATTATATACACTCTGAAAATTTCATTGAAATTAGTTAATTGGTTTGCGAACTATAAACGATCAAAAGTGGTAATTTTCACTTTAGTGGTATGGTACACTTTATAGTGTACCATAAAGTGGCAAGTTTTACCATTTTTGATCGTTTATAATTCGTAAAGCAATTAACCGATTTCAATGAAATTTTCAGAGCGTATATAATTTATACCAGTTAACAAAACACATCTTTTAAATTTCTTTATTGGGCCAGCTACGAAAATTGTAAAAATCAATTTTTACTATTATTTTTCACAATTCTGTCCAAATGCATTTTTTCAACATATTTTTTACACATCATGTACTAAATTAATTCTTCTAACCTTACAGAGAAATTGAAGTCGTTTGGGCCATTCATATAAAAGTTATTCTGATTTAAAGTGTGTGGAATCAGTTTTGCTCCTTACTGTATCTTTCGATTCTACTCTTCCGTTACGTGATCCTCACGAGTTTCGTGGATCTTCCAACGAATGAGTACTTGGCAAACATGCATCTCACGGACTTTCTGAAACGCGGACACGGTGAAATTCATAGGAATCTTAGCACCGCGGTTGATTTAATCTCATTAGACTTTATGATCTTATCAAGGCGATTGGAAATGACAGTCTTTGTAACTGCGATCGTTACATCACAATCTCGACGACGCTTCCTAGATCCGTTACAATCAATTTGATTAGCAATCGCCTACCTCGAATAGTTTTGTCTCATTTTCTTTAATCCGATGCGCAAGGATAGTCCCGCAATTTGTCCGCGTTCATACGACCGCGACTGCACGCGCGTGTAAACAGTCCGAGAATTGTTTCACAGTTAGATCGGCTCGCGATCAGCTTCCGCGTCGTCTTGTTTAAATGTATCTCAAATTGATCTACTACGCATTCCTGATCGCTATTAATCACCGATAGCAGTCTCATTTTCGTTCTTTAATTACCGTGCAAGCGGATCTTTGCGCAAAATCCTATTTAAAATCGACTTCGCTGCTCTAAGATAATTGGCGATAAAAAAGTGAAACAAGACGATGGACAAGATAAATGATCGCAATTTTTCTGGGCTCAATACATCGTCGATCGAACGCAAAAAATGAAATCCGATCTCGTGATCGCAATCGGCATTGTGATCTCGTATTAATTCTTATCGCTGTTCATTTATCTCAAATTATAATTCCCGATTACAAGATGTCATATGACAACCGTCTTAGGAATCGATATGTATCGAAGCAGGAACAAAAGGATTAACAATGTTGTAGAATGCAAGACTGTGGATTTTTATTGCAAATCTAGGTTTTTATACGCTGATATGGTAAATCTGGTTTTGATAAAATCTTGTGTAGCTGTTTCGGCGAGATTTTCTGAAGGAATTGCAGTAAACGGGAGGATTTCATAAAACTTGTGGTGTTTTCCGTAAAATAAACAAAAAATTAATTTTACTGCGCATCTTTTTTTATCAAATTGCAGAAGATCAAAATTGCTAATAATGTAAAAAATGTACAGCTTAAAACGATATTTTTCTAATGCTATGCTAAACGGAATTATTTTAAGAACAATGCTAACAGTAAAACACAATTGTTGAGAGAACCATTGTCTGAAAAATTCCATTGGACATTCCAAACATGTTTGTAATGATCATAGAGTGACAATAAATGTTATATGTTTACACGCCATAAATGCATTCGCTTCGCTGTAACTATTACACAATACTATTATTTACTATCATGTAATATTAATATACTATTGTTACATAATTATGCCAGGAAATGCTCGATGAAAATAATTAATGAATGAATTATTCGGGCGAAAGCTATCATACTATATTATCAAGAAAAAATTCAGTATACCCATTTGATACGTCTATTCACTCTCCTGTGTCTTACCGTTCGAGTTCCTCCGAGTATTCGATCTTATCCCTGATGGAGCTGGTAAGACTATACGCGGACTTCTTCCTGTTTCCGTTGATCCTGCCGTGCTCAAGATCGAACTTGTGCTGCGGTATGTTTTCGTTGCTGCTGTAATTGCTGCCGCCGTGCGCCAGTATCGATTTCCCTCTGCCTTGATCGGAGTTATGCTCGGAGCTGGCGCTGATGCGCCGATGATGATCAAACGTCGGATTATCCACGCCGAGAATCTGATCGCTAATGGAGACACGTCTTTTCGCTAGTTCCTCCGAGGATTTGTTCGTTCTGCCGCTCATATCGATTTCCATATCGGGCAACGACGTAACCGCGAGAGCACAACCGCCGGAAGTGCAACAATGATCGATCCCAATCTGGTGGCTCGCTATTGCATCGCGGCGCAACGCCTAATCGTAAATCACAGTCCTCCGAATCTACGATTCACGTGTGCACACTAGAGATTCGGAGACCGAAACTGCTTTTGGTTGACACGCCATGCAGTCTATAAAATCTGCCGAAAGTTCACTGAATTCACTATGAAAGTGTCAACCTTCGCTCAGGTTCGCTCACCAAGTTCGTTTCTTCGACAGCCGAGACAATCGAGGAGGAAGATATCGACTGGAGAACGAGAACCGATCGTGCTAGTAACCGTCGATTGACTGGCAATAGTAGCCAAGCCGGTGTCGACAATTGCGCGGGGATGGCTCCCTGCCGATCGTTGACAGTACGGTCGCGTGACGATGACTCCGAGAAAGTCCAAACACGATGATCCCCGATCGTCGATTAACGGTCACGAGGCTGATAGCCGGCCGGCGATCGTTAACAGTGTCGCGTGACACTTTGTTTTCCTGCGCCCAGAGAGAGAGAGAGAGAACCCGGTGCTCGCTAACACCTTATGCCGATATCTTGACGGTTGCCGTGGCTGACGTCTTTGACACCTTGACCCGCTTTTACCGCGACGATCCTCTTCCACCGACGCGACAACCGAGCTTTGTTCACCTAGTTAACGGGCCGGGATACAAGGCCGACTCCGGCCGGTTCTAACTCACTTCCCTTCGCTAGTACGCGACGTCTTCGACGAGAAACACGTCCCGACACTCTCTTTCTCCCGAGGATGATCGATCGTCGATCTTCTTTCCGACACTCGTTACCGAATTGAGGACGTTCGATTTGGGGGTTTCAGGTCGATCGTCATCTCTACCGGGTACAGGTTCGCCGTTCCGAGGTGACTCGATGCAGGCTCGCCAAGTCATCGATTCCTCGAACGGCGACTCTAGACACCCTCATCGAGATTCTCCAGGTCGAGGAACGTAATGGAGGACGAACTCGGGTGACGATGGTTGCGACGACGACAGACGCGAACGCAGGAAACGAAACGCTGTCAAACGAGCACAGTTAACCAGAGACTAAACGCTGCAAACCGTGCACCGCTCTGCTGTGTTTATGCGAATGGTGGGGCTGGTAAAAACTGCTGGAGGGACTGTTACGGCCGCGGTAATAATTGTTACCGCGTTGCACAGGATGGGCACAGCTGGACACTCCATTGACAGTCTAATCGGGCCTAACCCACCGACCTGGCGTGCCCCTGATCGTCTCGGGCTGTAGGTCAACGCGTTCGCTTCGCAAGATACCACTGATGCAGACACCGAAGTTGTCAAATCGAACTTTGTGTTTCATTTACGAAAATATCTGATCACAGGGAACTTTTGTGGAATCGAATGTTACCCACAGGAAATTCTTTAAGCAGTGTTCTCGTGAAACAGGTATGTTAGAGTCTGCATAAGGTTCAATTTACTCCGAATGCTTACGGAAAAAAGCTTACACAAGAGAAATTATTTACACGAATATTATTTTGGCCGTACAACTGCCATTCGTTTTTCATGTTTTTTTGACGTTTCAATGCAACATACGATTTCTATCGCAATTTCACGCTTTTCAGTTGTCGATCAAATTGTCGAGGCGTTTCAGAGCCAGCTGAAGTTACTTCGGCAATTAGTTCTAACGAGGGAACAATTTGATAGATCTAATTAAAAGAACTAACTTTTGTCTTGAAACTTCGGTTCTACCTCTGACAGCTCGCGAGTTGCGAAATAGAATCGAGGAATTCCCGAACAATCGGATATTACTTATAATTCCCTGGAGTGAATTAGAGTGGCGAAAAATTATGTAGAACAGACCTATTCGATATCTTCTCTCGTGAATAAATTATCGATGTAATTTGGTTCAATTTTTGCGATTTATAAGACGTCTATCAAAGACATAAATTGTAACGATTGATTTTCAACGTAGTATTGAGATACCCGATAAAAGCTTTTCATTTTCTTCTCTTAATTCAGCGGAATTTTCGTACGTCACAAGTCGATATAACTCCCTGTTGTGTATCGAAATACAATATCACAGACTAATAACCTCTTTAATCACTCTTACACTTCCGTTATAAAAGTTGCTATTGGACGAACACAGTAGAAGGATTAGAGACTTGACGTCTACGCATTTTTAAAATAAATCCAATTACCGTATAAGCTGCCGTTACTTATGTTCCTTTAATTCTTCTGTCTAATCTCTCCGATTATCTCTGATTTATTATCGATCGTAAAATATGACGTTGCATCATCGATATTTACAAAAAAGGTATTTGTCAACGTTAAGCTCCTCTCCCAAGTACCTATTGTGCATCGACGTCATACCACTAGTGTGTCGTACACATTTTTAAACGACGGCAAAACAATCGTATCAACATCGAGTGACTCTTGTTTCACTTCTTCGATACTATCGAAAAATCTTCGACATGGCAGAGATTCATTAAAGATGCATTTTTCAGCTTGACATTCGAGTCAACAAAAAAAAGCTTGAATGCGGAAGACTTCAATAATAATCTGATAAATGACAATAATCTTTCAGATGCAAACAACAATACATGGTTTAGAAATTTAACTAACATTAATGTACCAAAAGACATTGAGAATGTATTAAGACTAGGACCCAAATTTGCACTTGAGGTTCCTAAAAAGTTCAATTGAAGCGGGTCTAACGAAAGTGACTGATTGCAATAATATTCAAAGTTCAACTAGAATCAGATTAATTAATAAGACTTTGAATCACTTGATTCATAAATTTAGGAATACATTGTTTTCTGCATCTGAAATGAAAGTAACTAAGCAATTTTTGAAAAACAATGAAAACCTGTTGCTATTAAAATCAGACAAAGGTAATACGACAGTCTTGGTTGTCAAAGAACTTTATATTTCTGAAGTTACTAGCATGCTAAATGACAAAAACACTTATTTAGTCAGCAAGTTTCAATACACCAGCACATTTGAGAAAGAAGCAAATTCCATTATTACTAAATTGGTAAAAAAGGGCAGATTAGTGATAGCGTAGGGAAAAGGTTAAAAACATATAATGCAGTAATTCCCAGGGCATATGCACTACCTAAAACGCATAAAGAACAGCTAGCTTGGCGAATTATTGTTTCTTCCATCGGTGGCCGTACGTATAAAAAAAAATTTAGTTCTTGCCAGCATGGAATACAGTTGCAAATTTAAACACATGTAAACAATTTACACATAGCAGACGCAAAATTCTCTTGAAGATGATCCATACTTGGATCGAAACGTTGAGAAAAATTTGTTAAATTGCAAAGTTGCTTTGTTTCGATTTTGGATCGAATCTGTGCGCCGATAACATAAACTAATTTCTATTCAAGTCAACAATTGGTTTAAGATATTCAGCTATGTTTTTCAGGAAACAACGTTCAAAAATCACACAATGTACGTATTCGTTTTTTTATAGGAACATAATTGTATGTATCAATGAAATTGTTGAATTTTCCTTATTTTCCAAGCGTACAAAAGGTATGTAACCCGTTAAATGAGTTTCGGGGTCGGAGGAAGCAGTGAATTTCGAGTTGGAAATTCGCAGGTGGAGAACCAGCGCGGGGCGCGGCGCGTCGCACCGCGAATGCAGACTATGCAGAGACGTGATTCGAAATAGAACGCGACTGTTACGATGTAATTAATCGCGACTACGCCCGGCGTAATGGCAGATCTTTTCCGCGGCGCGTTCGCGAGCGCGACCCAGTGTCAATACGGTTGTCGGACACCGCAACCTGAATTCATTGCGAGGCGTCGTTCGTGCGATATGTTTACATCGTGGTACTCTGATTCATCCGTCCACCTCGATTAGGGCACCTGTTGTAATGCAATCTCCGCAAACGAGTCCGGTGTTTTCGCTTTTGAGCGACTATCTGCACACCAACGACGCCCAACGCTTATCAGCACACTAACTCGATCACGTGGAAAACAGATTGCGTGTGTGTTTATGTATATTTCTGTAATTTTCCAGTTTTTCCATTTTTCTTTTAAAGGACCGCACACTCGTGTCTCGACGATAAGAGATTAAACGCGCTGATTGCGGGACGATAATTACGTGGCTGCGAAATTTTACGCGCTCCGCCGCGTGCGGATTAGTCATCGTATTCTTCTTACTCGTCACATGTCTTCGACGACGCTGTTTAATTGACCGGCTAAACGGTGACCTAATCGCGACGCCTAGAGATCACAAGCGCCGAAAGGAAACTGAACTATCGACCACTTTAGCGAAAATATCTGACGTAACTTTTCATATGTGTTTTTATTTTATTTTTAGCGTGAGAAATCTTCCAGCGTTACGCTCTCTTTAGGTGTTCCGATCTTTGCGAGACCTGTATTTGCATAACGAGGCGCTCTCCACTTATTACGCTTATCAGATGGTGTTTTAAAGAAATTCATAAAGAAATTCACAAGCATATTCTCGGAGGTGTTCGGTAAAAATTCATAGAGCCACTCCGAGGGAAATTCATGGAAAAATTCTCACCCGAGTTCGCGAAACAATTCGTAAAGGAAATTATTGTAAAAATTTCTGAAGGATTTACTAACGAAATTCATACGGGAACTTTCCAAGAAAATTCCTATAGAAATGAATAAATTAATTCATCGAGAAGTTGTTAAAGAAATCACTAACAAAATACTGAAAGAATTTAATTCGCAAAATAGTTCATACAGAAATTGCGAAAGAAATTTCCAAGAGAATTCCAACAAAAATTTATAAAGAAATTCATGAAAAGATTTTCTGGTGGAAAGAATTCCATGATCATTCAAGGAATGTTGACGAGTCAGGAAAAGCTGTCTGAATCTTCAAAAATAATTCATAAACAAATTCCTACCGGAATTCATACAAATTATTCAAAAGTTGTTGTTGTAACAAATGCTTATAAAAATAATTTCTCAAAGGAATTCCTGAAGAAATTCCTAAAGTCCATTCAGAAATGATTGGTCTCCCAACAAAGGCTGTTCGAAGGCAGCTTTTCTGATTCCCAATGTATCAATCCAATGTATCTTGACAAACGACGCGATCCGGGGCGCAAACGAGCGGAAAATTTCCGCGTTTCGCTACGGATCGGTGTTAAAAAAGCACCGTTCAAGTCACGCGCGACGCTTTATTGCCGACGGAAGCACCGTGTGAAGGGATAAAACGCCGCGAGGAGACTTTCTAAAGATATTATGAGAAACTCGCCGACAAATTACATTCCGCCTCATCACCTGAGCTTTGTGGTTAATTGCTTGTTTCCGCGGATATCTTGGCTGGAACGATGCGACAGAAACGGAACAGTTGGAGGGACCTCTTGCAGTACCAGGACCGTCCGTGCTCTCGCATAATTAATCTTCTGTTTTTTACCAGGAGAAGGAAAACGATTGCGGGTTTAGTGGATGTCCGCTTGATTGCGATACGATAAAACCGGGATCGGATAAGAAGTCTTGCTTCCGATTCTGGTAATTGCCGGAGGAGACGAAAGTTCGATAACGGAAGTAGTCACTGCGACACCGTACAGCTTGCACAAGGTATCCTGCAGCCGATACTATCAAAAACAATGATAGGATTTAATCCAATGCATCACAACGCAATGCATTACACAAATGCAACAAAGGGCAGAATAATTTGAACTTCTTCAAATTTCTCACAGCTATCCTTCAATACTAGAAGGTGAACAGTAATACTCTGACGTCGTGTAATCAATTTTAAAATATTCGTCAGAGTCAGTATAATACACAGACTGAACAGTTAAGAAAACATTGTTAAGAGGTTAATAAAGCGACGAACTACTTGATCAGAATCGGGAAAAATGTGCCGGAATCAGAAAAGTGTACAAGATTGACACGACTGATGGACGAGAGTTGGTTCTTTTTGGGGAAAAAAAATCGCGGAACGGCGATGGGCGCTTCCAGGTCCGAATCGGTAGTGGTTTCGGGCTGCAGGTAGCAACATTGTTGAGATTCCGTGTCTAATTGCATCCAGCCAATACCGGACCGCGCTCGGTGACACGAAACGATAGGGGGAACTGCTGAAAGTGGTCGTGGGCGATCGTCGGCACTAATCCGGTGACGCGATTCATCTTCCTGCCACAGTGGAACGCGATGCGTGTTCGCGGCTCGATTGCATGGTATTACGGTCACTGTTGAGAATTAATTACTCGTCTGCCGCTCGCGAGTGTCTATAACCGGTCACGAAAGTGGCCGCGAACGCTCGCCATGAAAACTTTATGCCCGTTCCCTGCCGCTCATTTCACTACAAGCAAGGACGCGTCAGTATCCACATCTACTAAGCTGCATCCCCTAAGTTTGCTCACTCTCGATCGCATGTTACGCTCGGAATCACGAACATTGTCTTCACGCCCTCAGCGTGGCCCTATGAAACTGCGAAAGTGCCTAATCTCCACTTTATGCTGATTATTATAACGTGAAATGAAACTAAAACATGTTGCGCGAACGTGTTTTACTTGCCTTCGACGAAAATATTTTCCACACCGTACGAATGGTTATTACTCGACTGCAGATCAAAATGTTCTGAGTAAATTGTGAAAAACAAAATTTCAATAAAAATGTACTGCATTTTTGCAGATTTGTATTTCATCCATTAATTTCTGCATGCATTCATCAATGCATACAATCCGTAGCGTAGTTATAATAGCAAACGCTAGATTTGTTTAATTAGATAGATTTTCTACGTGTTTCTAAAAAATAACAGATTAATTGTGATTCTTGTAATTTTATTATTGCCCAGGGTTGGCAGATGCCAATCAAGTCTCGATTACCCACGCCAGTGATCGATCAACTCGAGAACCGCCGATTAATGACGACTCACTCCACTTTTCAGGGGAGAGAGTCGAATTTCGCAGACTATTGCGAGTCTGCATCTTTTTAAAACCGAATAACTTTTTCAAAGTTGGACCCAACAGGTCAAGTTTTCTTGAGACGTTAGAAGGATTAGTTTACTAGACAATGTGTTAATAATTTTTTTATTGGTCGCAATTGCAAAGGAAAAAGTAATAAAAATTTGTAATAAATAAAATAGTAAGTAATAAATCTGTAATAAAAAAATTAGAAGGTGCACGAATACTTCGTACACCCACTGTATAAAATTTTCGAGAATTTTCTCTTGCCTACGGGGGCGAAAGAAGCTTACATTTTCTCTCTTCAGGGTCGATCATTAAAGTAAAACGAATGCTGCCCTTTAAGAAGAAAATTTTCACGGGGAAATTTACCGGGGAATCAAATTTTGCGTTGCGACCTTTTTTCTTTTTATAGAACTAATAGAGTATTTTACGTGGTCGTCACATTATAGAAAATTTTCCTCCGTGCTCGCGGAACGATTTTTACGTGGAACGAGACGTTTACGAGCGGTTCGCTGTCAAACACTGAAATGTTGTCGAATATGACGCTTCAGACGGTTGGTATGCTCGGTGAAGATATCGAGACGAGATAAATCGAATCATATGACCGCGGTAATCAATTATTTATCGGTTCTCGACAGATATTTAGTTCTACCCATGGTGTCTCGAGTACATTTTTCATCGTGTAGATCGTTGTCGATGGACAAATTTACTCAAGTGCTTCCTGTCAGACCGAATCAAATAACACATTGTCGATAAGTTATGATAATGAAAGAAGCGTGACCAGGCCTGATACTGTTCAACGCGCAGTTGTTACATTTCGTTGGGAAACGTACACTGTTGGTAATCCTTAGTAATCCTTCTTCCGTCAAAAGATATTTTTGACTCGCAGAAAATATTCGGAAATAATCACAATTCTCAAAAGAATTGCTTGGACATTGGACGTACATTGAAAATGCAAGATAATATTTCATGTATGTTAACTATGGCAGAACATTGAACGACATTTAGAAAAATACAGTAAGTAGCATAACTGATTTCACACACTTTAAATCAGAATAACTTTTATATGAATGGACCAAACGACTTCAATTTCTCTGTAAGGCTAGAAGAATTAGTTTAGTAAATGACGTCTAATAAATAAGTTGAAAAAATGCATTCGGTCGGATTTGTGAAAAAACAATACTAAAAATTGATTTTTACAAATTTTTTAGCTGGCCCAATAACGAAAATTTAAAAAATGTATTTTGTCAACTGGTATAAATTATATACGCTCTGAAAATTTCATTGAAATTGGTTAATTTACGAATTATAAACGATCAAAAATGGTAAAACTTGCTACTTTATGGTACACTACAAATTACAATTTTTGGTCGTTTATAATTCGCAAACCAATTAACCAATTTCAATGAAATCTTCAGACCGTATATAATTTATACCAGTTCACCGGACACATCTTTTGAATTTTCGTTATTGGCCCAGCTAAAAAAGTTGTAAAAATCAATTTTTACTATTGTTCTTCACAATTCCGCCAAAATGCATTTTTTCAACATATTTTTTACACATCATTTACTAAACTAATTCTTCTAGCCTTACAGAGAAATTGAAGTCGTTTGGTCCATTCATAAAAAAGTTGTTCTGATTTAAAGTGTGTGGAATCAGTTATGCTCCTTACTGTATATTAACAAGAATGATGCATGTAGAATTTCCAATTGTTTTCGCAAAATCACAGTTTCTTTTAAAAACAATGGATATAGTATCTGAAACCCAACGAAACAAGCCCGTAAAGTGAATGAAATGTTGCACGCCGTTTGCTCTGTCGAATCAAATGCATTAAAGAAGCGCAGCGAACGCGAAATTCCGGTTTTAAACGGTGGTACGAAACACGTTCAGCTATTACCCGATCGCGCAGAGTAGGCCGTGCACAGTTATTAACAATGAAATAGTCATTAAAAAAATACGGCTGAGAGTGCAAAACGCAGGCTACACTTTTGAACACTGACAGAAAAAAAAGAATAAAACATCGACTGAAATAGACGCCAGAGATGGTGAAATTCAATACGAGGGAAAATTCGACCTGCGTGCAGTATTTATAAAAGTCTGTGCGGAATCTCCTGAAAGATTGATTAATCCCATCGCGTACCAAATAAATGGAAAAATCCTCTCTTTGTTGCTATTATCAGAGTTTTATTTGTTCTCGCGGGATCCACGACCGTTGGAAATCTATTTATCATTCGGAAATGGTATTATTCAAGAAAAACCTGGATCGAGTATCAAATTTATTCGTGTTTATCAAACTTTTTCATCGAACCGAAGGCTCATTCTTCATTCAGCAACGACTCTTGCGGCATTACTCGATATTCGAAATAAAATTCGATTTCTCCGGTTAGCAGTTTCCCAGTTTTCCATTTTTCCGCTAATTTAAACCCACAGGAACGCGAACCCTTCTCAAGGCAGAGGAGAGCACTCCCATTGCTGTCAGACTGTCATTTATTTTGGTGAGGAGGAACCTCAATTTGCTATAAAACTACATGGAACTACGACGCTTCGAAAGTGGTCGCTTCATATTACTTTATAAAATCAACGACAGCTTTTTTTACTGGAATTTTGCACCGTTTTTATCGTGATATATATTCGAAACAATAAACTCGAATAATTCTACAGAAATACGCCGCTATTTCGATGATCGTAAAGTCAAGTGGTTCCAGTGTTAAAGTGTTTGAATGAACGATACACATTTTACAAATCAATTAAACAGTTCATTGTAATGGATCGATAAAGCCGACAGTTTGTTTAGAAGATGATTTACAGGTACGGTAAATATTTCAATACAAAAAATTGTTTCGTCAAAAATGAATTTTAAATTTCTAGCTGCTCAGAATTGTTTAATTTTCCAACAATTGTCAGGAAGACGGGGATATATACTAGCCACAAATACGAAGTACATAGCCTAATCCACAGATTAGAACAGAAAATCTGAATTTTCCTCTGTCGCGTCGCTCGGAGCTCTCTGAATTGTTTAGGTTTTGCATTATTGCGAAGTGTGTGGCTCGGCAGGCGAGCACGAGCGCAGCGAGTCGCCACAGTTCTAATGACGATTTCGCATGCCGTCGAGACTCGAGCTCGCGGAAGTCGCGAATTTTCATTGCTCATTAGCCGTGAATTCTTGCGCCGCGCCGGCGCGCTCTCGCGTCGAGCGGCGCGCTCTCGCGTCGAGCGGCGCGCTCTCGTTCGCCGAGGCGTATTTTCCGGCGATCGAGTATTTCAGATATTTTGCGCGGCTGATTATTTGCTGTCATGCCCAGCGAATTCCCCGCAAATCGGAACCAAACGATGAAATATTCACGGCGTCCGTGGCTATCGAATGCCCCTGATCTAAATTTCCCGCCGCAGCTTCGTTTCCATCGAGTTGCATCGCGCGATTTTTTAGTGACCGAACTCAGCCCACCATCCTGCTCAAAACGCCCGGCAATCTTTAATTAAACGGAGACTCCTCTGAACCGGAAAATCAACGTTATCCTCACACTTTATATTCATCTTTGATTCGTTCCAATGTTTCAGAGTTCAGAGCGTTCTCGTTATTTTTACAATTAGACTGCAGATTTTGTGCATTTATTTGTAGTGAATACGAGTAGGTGCACTTTAATACTTCATCGTTTTCCAGCTTGCTGAGATGATTAAAATAGCAATGAAATTTCTGGTCGATCAATGAAAATTCGCTGAATGATTTCAATGCAAACTGAGACTAGCTTTTTGAAAAAACCAAACGGCATGGACAAATAATGGTATGCTTGAAAAGAAGAGTTACACATTAAGATATATACTGCTGTTATCCAACAATTTGAAACGAGCATATTACGAAAGAAACATTTGGGCTAGCATAATGTATATTACCTACTCGCTTTCGCCATAAGTGCACGAAATCCGCAGTCCAGTCCCGGCGATAAACGGAATCTGTTGCAGCGGACGTCGTCGCATCGAACGGTGGGCAGAATACTCCTTTCTACCGAGCACACCTTATCAATCGCATTGAATCGCAACTGTTTAAATACTTACGTGACCCACTGTGCCTGTGCGTGCGTTTTGCGAGTTTGTGCGTGTGCGGACAGCAGCGGCACAAACGAGCAACCGGACGAGAGGCAGAAAGATAGGACAGAGAGACCAGAGAAACGTGGGAGAGAAGGATATTTGCAATTCCAATCCCATCTTCGACCTCGTCCGTCTCTCTCTCTCGCTCTCGTCCGCCTCTCTCTCACTCGAGCGCTCGCGCGCGCGCGATCTCCCTCCGTCAACCTCCATATTCATCCGTTCCCCCGCGTGTACAATGAACGCGGACGATTCTCGCGTGACTGCGGCGGTGGCTGCGGAATGCTCGATGAAGGACGGAAATTCGCGTGCCCGCGATCCGAACTGTAACAAGGAGCATCGCCGACAACCTCTCTCTCTCTCCCTCTCCCTCTATCTATTTCTTCTCTCCTCTCCGGGCTGAGGAACCTCCTATTTTCACCTATTTTCCGACGTCGAATTTTCAACTTTCCTGCTCACGTCCCTGCGCCTCCAGCTCAGGCACCGTTTCCACGCTGGACGTGAGCCGACACTGACAATCGATCAAATTCGCCGACCCTTTGTAAAACGCCTTTTCCAGTCTTCAACATTTTCTATCCTAGAAACGTATCGGGTAACCGAGAAAGCTCGTGTCGCCTCTGGATTCTTGGATACAATCGCCTAATGCGAACACTGGCTGAAAAGTGCTGGAGAATCGTCGTTCCGCGCGAACCTGTTATACCACACTGCGGATTTTAGCGCATGCCACACTGCGATTTTTTGTTGATTTTCATTTTGAATATTTTGGAACTTTTATAAATTGAAAAATTTATATGAATTTCATATTTATTTAATGAAACTAAAAATTAAGGGATTTTTACTTAGGTAAAAATTATCCTGCACGAGAATACTAATAACTTGTTTGGTGCATTAAAAACACTAAATAATAAAAAAATTAGGAAGCTTTTTTGAGATTAAGAAATTATGAAAAATTAATTTTGTATGAAAATTTTATTAAAAGTGAATAATTTGGGAGTTATTAATTAATTTTATATAAAATTTAATATTGTTTAAATATTAATATGAAAATTTATATATTTAATATTATTTGAGAAGGGGTAATATTGTTTATAGAAATTTTGTATAGAATTTAGAAATATTATTAAATCAATATGAAAATTAATGTATCTAATATTATTTGAGGAGGGGTAATATTATTCATAGAAATTTTGTATAGAATCTAGAAATATTACTAAATTAATATGGAAATTTATGTATCTAATATTCTTTGAGGAGGGGTAATATTATTTATAGAAATTTTGTATAGAATTTAGAAATATTATTAACTTAATATGAAAATTGATGTATCTAATATTATTTGAGGATGGGTAATATTATTTATAGAAATTTCGTATAGAATCTAGAAATATTATTAAATTAACATGAAAATTTATGTATCTAATATTATTTGAGGATGGGTAATATTATTTATAGAAATTTCGTATAGAATCTAGAAATATTATTAAATTATTATGAAAATTTATGTGAAATATTATCTGAACCATTCGCAAGATACAGAAGCTATACAGGGTAATAAACAAATAGGCCTGTAGGCCCTATAGTATCCACTGAGAGAAGCAAAAAATGTATAATTAACATAGGCCCTAAAGAAAATCCTTTTCTTGTGTAATAAACTACTAGTATTATCAGCGTCCCATATCATTATCGTGCTATTTCGTTTCCAGAGAAGTTGGACGTATGAGTTAAGGGTTGGTCCAGAAATAAATAACAAAAGTCGATTTTACTTTACTATTCTAGAATTTTAATTCCAATTAATGTTACTTATGTGACATATAAAAGTACCTGAACAAACAAACGAGTTTAACGAACTCTACAGATTTTCTGGTTGAACCACGTGTATACGTTGCATGGGAATGCAAGTCTGGTTTTTTGATTGGGGTCAAATTAGCCCTACCCTACCTGTTATATAACAGGCGATACAATAACCTGCCAACCGAGGGTTAAATTGCGTTAGAGATCTATGCGTTTAGTCATGCGAAGAACATTGTGTGTGCTCTCACGCGTGGCTGGTTTTATGGGATGAGCGAGAGACCAGATATTTGTAAAAAAACGATAATCACGAAGATACACGAGAAGCGTAACTCGAGGGAACCAGGTTTCGAGAGTCCGTGGAAACGTTCTGTACGCTCGAAAATCTACCTGGTGTCCCATCGAATCTGCCCGACGAAATTAACAATTGTTCAAATTCTTTTCGAAATACATACGTTCTCCTTCGAGAACACGTCGCGGACCTCTCGTTTTACGTCTGCTTTTAATTAATTAATTGGAATTAAATTAAGTCGAGGTTAAATGACCGCTTGCCCCGAGTCATCGGCCCGAGACGTTTGAATCGCGTGTGTTTGACTTCGGATTTTTTATCGTCTCATCGTCGGTCTTTAAGATGGTCATTGTCTTTGCCTCGGAAGAAGTCGCACTAGTGCTCGAAAAGAAGTCTTGTTAGCGGATCTTGAATCCCTCCTCTCTTGTCTCGAGTAGGATCACGGAAGACTTTTTGTATCGGCGAATTTAAACCTCTACAACACCATGTCACTTTTTTAGTCGCTTCTCCCCTCAAAATGCAATACAATGTCTCAGTGTTTGCGACGATCAAGCAGACAGCTGTTTTAATTATTCTTCGGAAGACATAATCGAAGAATTGTGTCGGAATTGTTTCTAGACAGAGTTGGGCAAACGCTAGTCACAATTATGATTATTGACTAATAACTTCGTAAGCTCTACAAAAGTGACTAATAATAATGACGAAGTAAATACTTGAGTGTGACTATGAGTAATGACTACATAAGTATTTGAGCGTAATGACTAACGAATAATGACTAAATTTTTATTAAGGATGAATATTTAATACCGACTATAATGGCGTAACTAATGACTAAATACGCAATCAGAATTCCACTATGACTAATGACTAAAAATGGTTACAAGTTAAAATAAGACACAATAATAACAAAAAAATATCCTATTAGTTTATAAACATATAAAATAGAGATTATGTCACGTTTGGTCACTGCAAATTCCGATATAGTTTAAGTATAGATATTAATGTATGTTAATCGCACAATAGTGACTGATGACTAAAGATTGATGACTGATCATTTAAACTAACTAATGATTAATCATAACTAATAAGCAATAACTAACGATTACTTAGAGCTGTGACTAACTAGTGCCATGTAGTTATGACTAACTAATCAAAAAGTTTTAAATAACTATTTTTAAGTTTTGACTAACTTAATCAGACTATTAGTCTGAATTATTAGCTGATTTCTTGCCCAACTCTGTTTCTAGATACCTATATTACATTTGCATTCAATGTCACCGTAATGTTGAAATATTATAGTTTATTCGATTTGGTTTGACCTTGCATATTATAGTAACAATATATAGTCTCATTTCAAAAACATCGATGACTCTAAAATCTCAAATAAGTTGACCTTAAGAAGAATTGTCTTTCCACTACAATTCGTCCCTTTTGACTATAATTTTGTGTGACATTTTTGTCTATTATTAACCCCTTGCCCTACAACATCGTGTCAGACTCGTGATGAAGATTCTGAACAGAGTCTAATAAGTCAATGAATGCTCATAAGGGGGATGCAGCGGGAACTGGAAGGAACACAATTTTTAACTATGGGATTTTGTTTAGACTAGTTAGGAGAAAAACATACTAAAAGTCCCCACTCCTAAGCGGTGAGCGGGGTGCAGGGGAGGCACGTAGAAGGTTCCCTTTTTCGGGTCTCCGCTTATATCGCGACAACTATGTATCCTAGCGATAAGACCATTCTATACAAAATTAAAGCTGACAAAATGTGCCATAAGATCGACTGCTTTCAGTTTTTCGCTATCTCACGTAGTTTCCGAGATATCCGCGCTCAAAGTTCACTAATTGTGAAAAAGAAATATTGGCCTCACGTTTTTTGCCTTATTTGACTAACAAACTCTTCAGCACAATTACTGCACTTTGAGCGCGGATATCTCGGAAACTATGCGAGATAGCGAAAAACTGAATCCAATCAATCTTGTGGCACATTTTGTCAGCTTTAATTTTGTGTAGAATGGTCTTATCGCTAGGACGCGTAGTTTCCGAGATATAAGCGGAAAACCAAAAAAGGGGACCTTCTACGTGCCTCCCTGCACCCCACTCATCTCCTAGAACTGGGGACTTTTAGTATGTTCACCTCCTAACTAGTTCAAACAAAGACCCAAATTTAAAAATTGTGTTCCTTCCATTTTCCTCTACAACTTTTCGTTCACTGGACTAAATACAGTAAGGAACATAACTGATTCCACACACTTTAAATCAGAAATGATGTGTAAAAAATATGTTGAAAAAATACATTTGGACGGAATTTGTGAGAAACAATAGTAAAAATTGATTTTTACAACTTTTTTAGCTGGACTAATAACGAAAATTTAAACAATATGTTTTGTCAACTGGTATAAATAATATACGCTCTGAAAATTTCATTGAAATTGGTTAATTGGTTTACGAATTATAAACGATCAAAAATGGTAAAACTTGCAACTTTATGGTACACTACAAATTACCACTTTTGATCGTTTATAGTTCGCAAACCAATTAACTAATTTCAATGAAATTTTCAGAGCGTATATAATTTACACCAGTTGACAAAACACATTTCTTAAATTTTCGCTGTTGGCCCAGCTAAAAAAGTTGCAAAATTCAATTTTTAGTATTGTTTTTTACAATTCTGTCCAAATGCATTTTTTCAACATATTTTTTACACTTCAGTTACTAAACTATTTCTTCTAACCTTACAGAGAATTTGAAGTAGTTTAGTCCATTCATAAATAAATAATTATTTTGATTTAAAGTGTGTGGAATCGGTTATGCTCCATACTGTATATGTGCTATTCATTTCCTCTAAACCGAAATAAAATTCTACTTTGGTTTTGTTAATGTTATGATAGGCACAAAATGGATAGAAATTGTCTCCTTTTTCAGGAAATTACGAATTACAGAAAGGTTCTGACTACTGAAAGTCTAAAATAAATTGTAGGGCAAGGGGTTAATCATAATCGAGTCTTAGAAAACTGAATAATATACAGAAAAACTAGAGGGCTATTGTTGCTCGCTCGCTTCGCTCGCTCGCGAGTAGGGTTGTTTTTGCTCGCTCGCTTCGCGAGCTCGCGGGTAGGACTGCTCTTGCGAGAGGGTTAGTGATACGCATGGCTAGTAGGGCCTACTGATATTAATGTTTTTTATTTGGTGTGTGACTCTCCAAGAGTCACACAAAGAACTTCCCGATTCGTTACTCCTTCGCCAACATCGCTAACATCGTTTTTTTTTTGTACTTTCATCGATATTCTCCCAAAATGTATTCTTGGGAGTAGAGATGATAAATTCACTGTTGCATTGGAATAACTTTCGATTATTCCAAGCGGTAACATTAGCACCAGTTAAAAAAAAAATTTTTTTTTAATCTAAACAAAAATTAAAAAAAAAATTTTTTTTATGTAATTGCGTTTGGTTCTTTGGTGGAAAATGTTCGTCCTCCCTTATAAATTGCATTTTAGAATCAACTCTTTTCGAAAAAAAACTAAAAATCTAAAAAACTACTTGACCAATATGGACCAAAATCTAATCAGCTCTAAGTTACGACGGGGCACATCGATTGCATCATTCATCATCCTGATCGCGTTGTTACTTTTTCTAAAAACGTTAACGAAAAATTTGATTACATAGAAACGGCCATACGCACACACACACACACACACGAACATTTTGATAAAAATAGTCTAAAATGACTCCAATGACCATGAAACGTGAAGATCTGCTAAAAAATCGATTTTCGATTTTCGGGGTAATTACAATAACTTCCCTATAAAATCGGGAAGTTAATTTGTAGAAACGAACAAGTTAAGGAAGACTGCCGATCTCCAGATGCATCGAAATCGAAACGGATGTTTCGACATGGAACACTGACGAAGAAATCGATGGTGAGGAACTGATTCGGAAACGAAGGACCAGGGAATCGTTGGCGGGTTTCTGGGAAGGACAAAAAGGAGGCGCAGAAGCAAGGTGACGAGAAGAGAGCTTGTGCTCGGTGCAGTTGCAGCTGGCGCGCCTCGAATTAGCTTAAAAGCCTGGGGCAACGAGCGGTGTAACGCGCGGCGAAAAGCACAGCTCGCTCTCGTATATCACTCCGAGATAAAGGGCTACTAGGCTGCGACGGAAAGTATAGTGGTTTCTCGTCGACGACCTTCGGATAGGTGGCGAAACGCAGCTGCTGTTCGCCACGATCATTCGGTTCGCTCGCAAAACGGATACACCGTCCCGGTGAAATATATCGCGAGATCATCCGGAGTATTAAGCTCGGAAACTGAAACGGTTCCGAAGTTAACTGTTAATAACCGTTGCATAAAGCGAATCCGCGGTGAAGAACTGAAATTCTGTTATAACCGACAGGAAAATGGCTCGGCGCTATGGCGGATCCTGTTACGATTTTACGGAACTTTATCCTTCGGAAAGATGAGTATCCCGGTGTGCAAATGCTCGGGTAAAAGTTAACTATATTTCACTGAATTTTATTATCACTCGTAAATCTAAAAAGACCAATCGGGCTAGAAATTCGAAAAAAATCGCGCCGCTACTGTTAGAAGTGTAGTATAATGCGTGTATGTTAATAACACGAGTGCAACAGCGCAACCATAATTTTCCGGAGATTTTTATTACGATTAGTAGCGAAATTATATGCCGGTTGCGCTCCCGCTGGACAATATTTCTCGATCGCAACGGAGCAGAAAAAATGGTTTCCACGAAATTCGTCGCGGGCACAGGGAACCGTTTCACGGTCGTTTGCTAGAATTTAAGAGATAAAAGGTTCAACGTTGAGCACCTCATCTTCCGCGCACAGTCGCGCGTTAATTAAATTTCCTCTTAAAATTTCATACCTTTTTCTCGGGGGTCTAGGCGCTCTTTGTAAAAATATTACATTCCCGCGACGCAGTATGTTTGCGGGTCCTGTTGTTTATCGCTGTCGCTCGGAGTACAACTGCGTTAAGGCTTTCAAATTATTTTACATTGTTACCAGCCTCCCCGCTGCTTGAACAGCATCGCGCGACGCCGATTAACTCCACGCGTTGTAATTTTATAACTTTCCACAGTTACAATGTTTCGCGCCCGCACTCCCGCCATCCGGAGAGATTAGATTATACGGCAAAATATTCATTACATTTAATTGCGTTGCCAATTAGGATCCTTGCGTGTTTTCGCCGCTACCGATCAACGGGCTGCGAACTCTCGCATTCTTGCGGCGCAATTTACAACGAGGAAAATTAAACGCAAATCGCCCGGTGAAAGATTTCACCGTTTATCCGAAGCTAAACCGTGCTTCGTTACATTTCAATTATTAGTTTGTACATTACATAACGTGGATTTATGTTTACCACGAATTCATCCGCACCGCGATTCAATAGTTGCCCCGCTGAATTTGTACTGCGCGCAATTACTATCATTGAACTCTTCGGACATCGGAATACAATTCTTGCGGGATTGCTACGGCACCGAACGTAAACAATAGTGTCGCATACAGTGGACTATTTGTTAAAAGATATTCTAAATAGAAGCTTGGATCCTTATAAGTAAAGCCTTCGTCTAAGGAAAAGCCTCGGGTCCGTGCTGTTTCTTAGATCGTGCAGTTTTACTATTTTTGAGGAGAGTGACAAAAGGACTCGAAAGGAGTCGATGTCGAAGAATCGGCTGAAACAGATCTGAACAGGCCATAACACATTTACACGAGTGCAATCGTTGCCGTAAAGAGTGCAAACAACCTCTCGAATTCTAATTACTGTGAAGGAGATCGTATCGCAAGATTCCGCCAATGATAAAGTTTCAACAAAGGTGGAAAGTTCGTTCTACTTCCGCTTGCGGCCGTTGCAAGCCCTTGTGGGACGTTCGAGGATCCGCTCGAACGTCTTCCTTAATTTAAGCAGTTGAATTTATTTTTACCTTTACGCGACTTTCCACGTTACCGTGTCGTTCCGTTCTCGAATTCTACGATCCCCGGCATTGTATCTCCACCTGGAGGTTCGCGTGCTACCCCGAGAGAAATTTTTACGAAATTCCTGCGCCCGGAGAACACCGAAACTTCCTTCGTCCGTTTCGCTCGCCGGTACTTTACGATTTCCGAAAATGCGACGAGCAACATTTCTCGTTGTTACACCAGTCTTCCGGCAACGTTCGCTCGCTCGTCAGACCCCGTACGCCGCGCTCGTAAATCTCCTCTTTATTAAAGAAGTTATTATTTATCGTAAAGAAGTTTCCGCGGCGAATCTCGGGGCGTTAATTCAAGAGTTCTCGATAAAGTAATCTTCGACGCCGGGGCTGGCCCGCGATAACTTACGGATCCCGCGAGGAATATTCTGCGCTTGCGGCGCGGGCTGCGGGCGGCCGCGTGCGGTACGCGGAAACGCAATTTGTACCGCGTTATTCATAAGTGCGGCCGCGAAGAGATCGTACGATAAATCTGCCCCGGTGTCCGCGAAATGAACGTAACAAACACCGCGGCCCGCAATTTATGCGATGGTTGTTGCATCCCTTCGACAAAATTTGAATTTCCATTGTAGAATCTTCGTTACACGGACACCCGTTATATTGGCGTTTTATTACGATCAGAGATAATTCGAATTTCTAGGGCGGAGGAGGATTCGACGTATACAGATTTTATAGCAAATGAGGTTTCACAAACGAAAAGCACCTTTATGCGGAGATTATTCATTTCATCATTGCAGTGGAACCCTTCGAAACATACAGTGGGTGTACAAACTATTCGTACACTTTTTAAAAACCAATAACTTTTTTTAGAATTGTACCAAACGACCTGACTTTTTTATGATCAATTAGAAGCATTGGTTTACGAAATGATATGCAAAAAAAAATTTTCCAAAAATTATAATTTACAAGGTTACATGTAAAAATGAAAAAGGCATTTTTTATAATTTTTTTATTTGGATCCTTAATAAAAATTGAAAATATATGCTTAAATCGTGTTTTATATATGAAAATCGTAGTTTTGCACGACTTTTGATCAGTTTCTGCTTAAAATCCACAGAATCGTACATTTTCCGATGCGTGTCGTTTTTTCCTGCGTCAACCGATTTCGATGAAATTTTCAGTATGTGTATAACTAACATAGATCTACAAAACATGTATTTTCAATTTTCTTTTTCTCTAATTGATTAGAAAAAGTCAGGTCGTTTGGTACAATTATAAGAAAGTTATTAGTTTTTAAAAAGTGTACGAATACTTTGTACACCCACTGTAAATATTTGAATTTTTCCTTTTTATTCTGCAAAATTTCAGATCTCCACCCCCGTATTACCCTTAAACGAAAGGAAGAGATCCGAAATTTTACAGAATTAATGTAAAACATTAGCCAAAGAACATAGTTTAGCAGCCAAAAGACAGGAAAAATGGAATGGGTGCGAATTACTCAAGCTTAATAGCTCACTCGATACAAAGTTTGATTAATATTTAACCGATCCTTGTGGATCATAGTCCGCCTTTTTCCGCTAAAGCGATAAAGCGAAGTTGGAAGCAGCGTTAGCGAATCCCGTTGGTAAAATCTCGGAGATTTTCACGGCAAAAGAATAACGAAAAGCATCGTGGAACACGTGGCACGGTACCGTTTACCGTCGTCGTTAATCTCCGTTCGACGTTCACGCAATGAAACGAGCGATTTAACAAGCGAAATTGTTACACCGTATAGCTGCGGCCCACCAATAATCACGACAGAGAATTATTCCTCCTCACGATCGTTCTGTCGCAGACTTCCGCTAACGACTACTACCAATTATTAGCTCTCATTATCGCAGCTACGAAAATTGCCCCGGCGGGAACTGTTTTTCACTCGGCCGAATCCAAACGTTGTGTATGTATGCATATACTGTAGCACGCTCCTCTCCGAGCAGCTCCGCGCAACGAATGCGTTTCTCCCGGTAATAACCTATATTTTTCCCGCGATAATGTGACGAAAAAATATGCGAGCGATTTGTTTGCCACGAGTGCCGGCCGAATGGCACGGAAAAAAAGGAACGACCAGCCGCTTGCGAAATATCGCCGTGTAAAAGATTCCTCTCCCCTTTCGTCGTTAATTAACGCTTCTCGCAGGGAGCTTGCCGATTGGCTTTCTACTGTCGCTTGTCACAGTAATGTAACGATACTGTAATATCGATAAGAAATCGTTGCGATTTCTAGGAAAATAACTTTTTAAAGGTCTGTAGCGGCCACAGCTAACTTTTTATGTTTAAGATTCTGATAAAAAGATTGGACAAAATTTGGTGACTACAATGTGTCCGATTTTCCTCATTCTATTTTTTGGTGAAAACATTATGATGGTCCAAAATTGTCACCGAAATTTTGAGCCATCAATATCGTGGCTGTCAGTCGAACTATAGAGATGAAATTTTTGTGCAAAATCGAAATTTCAATTCGGCAGATTGGTTCGGTATGGTTACGTCTGACACACGTGATGTAACCATATTTCAGCGCGAAAACTCTCGACAGCTGTGCGAAGGAAATTAACAGGAGATCGAAAAACCATGAAAATTAGAAAAACTTACGTAAACTTGGAAGTGTCGCTGGTTTGTACATCTAATTTTGAAGGATGGACTAACGATTGGTCACGAGTGGTCACGCGAGGTTACTGTTTTGCACTAACTTCTGGCTTTGTGTTTAAACAGAAAATATGACGTGGGTTCGTTTAATTTGTGCGAACGGGAGGTACTTGCCATTTCTGTTTCATATAATTAACTTTGCTATTCTAGGCCGGGTTTATTATCAAAATTGGATCAAACAAAGCTTTCGACATTTGATCAAACACAGCTTTTTGATTAAATTCAGGCTTTGGAATTTCATTAAATCCAGCCTTTGAAATTTGATTAATATCGTAGCTATGTACCTCGAATTTTTAAACGCTTATATACGTTCTATTGCGACAAAGTGGAACTGAGGTAAATATTACAGGAATTAAATTTATTTAATGAAATGAAGCTTGATATTTATGCGAATGATTTATCACCGAGTAACGGAGATTGTTAGCCTCTTAATAAATCAAGTTATTAGATTAAAAGGGAAATAAATTCTGCATTGTTCCCTTTCCTTACAAAACATAATTCCAGCTTTCAAATGTCAAAATATTAATTTGACATCATTGCAGATGCTTCAAAAAAAGTTACAAATAGAATTTGACGATCTCGCGGTGGTCGAAATCGATTCTTGTCGGTCGAACAACATCCGACGAATCTTCGGAATCAATTTCCCCGGGATAAAATCCGTATAAAAAAGTATTACTCACTTTTCTCATTTCATTTTTGTATAGGAAACCATTCGACGCGGGAATTGACACAACTAGCACACCCACACGCAAACCCGTTCGCATTTTCGAAAACACGTCGAGCGTTCTTCCGAGCGTTCAACGGATAAATTCATCATTTCATAACGTCGGATTGAAGCACGCGTGAAATTCACTCCGTAATCGTCGAGAAATTCCGTATGAACTGCAACGTGTGAAATCTTGTTCGAACCATGACACTAATAAATGATTAAGCGAGACCCCATCGTGCATTTTTCCGCAAGTATGTTCCCACTTAGACACGCTCGGGAAATTACGAAACGCCTGGCGCAATTAACGAATTCTTCGTTAAACGGGGAACGCGTTCGTGAACCCCTTAAGCGAGAAATTATTCGAGGCGAGAACCCGCGCATACTCTCCTCGACTGCCGCACGGCAACTTTTATGTATTAACTACACTAAACGCCGACAATAAAGAGGGACACGCCGAACTTGACGGCCTTTAAATGTGCAAAATTTATAAGAATCGCTCATGTGTCTACCTTCGTTTTTTGAATTTTTTTAAATACGTCAAACGAAAGGGTCATTTTAAAATGAATACAGGAGTGTGCGTCAACCTTCAATCGAACAAGGGAACATTGTTATGCACAAAAATTTCACGATTAAACAGCTAAAAGATATTCGAAATAATTCATAAAAGATTTTTCGATTCGAAGAACCTTGAATCGTCCAAATACAGACAACTTCAAAAATTCTTCTCAATGAAACGAATGAAAATATCATTGTAAAAAAGATATTGTAATATTCTTTAGCCTTCAATTGAATAGGGAAAAAATACTTTTGCACAAGAAATTAGATCCAATAAATTCAAGAACGATTTTACGTGTGGACAAACCTGAAATCGAATGTAGGCAACTTTAAGAACATTTTTTGACGGAACGAATGAAAGGATCGTTAAGAAAAAAATATAGGAATATTGTTAATCCTTTAGTTAAGTGGGGAAAATATTTGTTTGCTGAAGATTGTGGAGTAGCACGGTAAAAAGGAGTTTCGTACCATCGCGTGTAGAACGAAAGGTCGAGCTGAGAAATGTCCCGAAATCGTGGAATCGGGAAGAAGTTTCAACGGGAATGACGCTTGGCTCGCGTCAGTGATTTCATGCGATCGCCGCGTTGGTTTGCAAGTAGCCTCCGTCAGTGTCAATTAGCCGTCATTATCGTCGTTTCAACGTAACTCGCAGGAAAGAGAGAACTCGAGACACGCATCGACGAAGGAAGGAAGGAGTAGAACGTGGAGGCAACTGTAACCGAGATTCTCTTCACCGTGAATGTTTCTGCTCGCCATTACTGGAAGGTTATCATTTAAAACAGTCGAGCAGTCCTCGTCGTCGTTACAAACGAGAGGAAGCAATTTTTGCGATCGCATTCCTGCGAGTAGAAAAATCAAACATCTCCGGTCTCGAGAGGCGAGGACTTAGAGAACTCCATTCTATTAAATCAACTGCGGGCATTTCTGCAAATATAGATTTTTATAGAGCCACTTGAAGGAACTGGCGTCAAATTGAAATTGATTCACTTTCCGTTTTCTGCTTTATCAGATTTTCTCCAAGCGAGATGAAAGCCTCGTTAAACTTTAATAAGTTTCTCGAAGAAATCTGCAGGCCGTCACAATGATAAATAATCGGAATCTTTGACACCTTTAAACAGTGGCTAAAAGATTCTATATTCTTAAATAATTTGAACACTCGTGTACTTTCTGCGTAATTCTTCGTTGCGTTTACAATATTTCCTTAGAACATTTTGACAAGATGAAAAATAGTAATAACGATTAAAACACTAAAATCGTTTCTGAGAATCCATTTACGTAATCGGAAGGATGATCCAACACATCTATGCTAATAAATGATCGATCAAAAAGCTGGCGCAATCGTTTACAATAAGTAAATTGCAGATCATTACGCATTTTCAACGGACGAATCGATCTAACAATGGGAGAAATAATAGCATCTTCATTATCTTCTTTTATTACTTGACTCTTTTATTACTTTTAAATCATTCAATAACATAAATCTGCTAATTCTGACTTTTCGAAACAATCGATAAAAACATCGTCGGTCTACTTGTAATTATGCAAAAGCTCTCTGAAACTTCGCTTCGGCCAGTTCATAATCGAAGTCAGTGTCAACTTCTAATTTATTCGGTCGCTACAAATTTATGATAATCCAGAGTGGTGTTGTGATACGCAACACAAACACCCACAGCCGTGAAAAAGCTGTTATAAATTGGTTTCTGGGCACAAAAAAATTGATAAACCTTTGAAAGCTTCTTGCGCTCACGTTGCCGTGGAACTTTCTCACCGGAAAATGGCGAGGTAAATACGCGCCATTAATTTTAATTTTTGGATAATCTTCCGCGCACATACATTGAGATTTACTGGCGGCGAACACAGCGCCGAAGTGAATAATTATTAACCACGTTATCCTGGTTTGACGAGCAAGGTTTCACACAAATGAATCAGCACTGTTTTTTCCAACCGTGAAACCCGATCCGTAAAAGCTGGATTCGGTTAATAAAATAACATCGCATGGAGCCTGTTTTAAATAACAATACCAATCTTTCGAAAACAGCAAAAATTTATAATACGCGTTTTCCAAAATTCAATTAAACTCGATTCTATTTTTCATAGACACTAAACCTACCGAGTACTAAAATTGACTGTGTAGATTTATAAAAACAACAAAACGTAAAATGGAATGCATCATTCCCCACGAAGAGATCGTTATAATTCCAATAGCCGCAGAATAAAATATATAAAACCGGTTGTTTGACCGACGGTGGTTTACTGCATATGTTGATTAAAAGTATACAAAACCTGTTTGAATGGCAGGTTTACAAAAGGCTTCAAGATCGTTTCATTTAATCTGCGGCTTGTAAAAACCGGAACCCATTGTGTGGAATGGTATTCGGTAATCCTCGGAACAAACAATTTTACTTTAATTTCGATATCATGCGTTCCTCGTGTTTCACATTTTGCTGCGAAAATACGGGCAGGATATTTTATTGTTTGATAACTTGTTTATCCGGCTGCCATTAAAGCTACATCAAAATTACCGAATTTCATTTGCGGAACGTAGCCGGCAATTTTTTTTATGGCGAGACCAACGAGTGACCATTGTTTTTCATAAAATGTTCTTTCGGTTTGCGCGGTCGCCGACCCAAGCCGTATCATTTAATAACAGGAAATATGGAAAAGCTTCGAATATTATGCATTCCTATGCCGCACCGTTCCCCTCTTTCCGACGTTTTCGTGCCCACCTGAAAATGTAATCGCAATATTACGGGATAAACCAGAGCTATATTCAAAACATTGAATTGTATGGCATCAGGCCGCGTCGCTGACGTTGCAGCTGATAACGTGTTTGAATTAAAGTGCAACACATCGTTCGCAACTGACCGCCATGATTATAAACTTCGAATAGGTCGCAGATAAATCACTGATTTCCCGGTTCTGTACCCGAGCTCGCATCGACGCCGATATATCGAAAACTATACTCGCGACAGATAATGGCCCGACACGTTATTTCGTTTATCCTTCGAATTTATTTTCCGTTCGTGTGCACGCGTCAATTGAATTCTTACTGGCGTCGTATGATGCACGCTGTGCCTCGTAAATATGCAATTCCAAGGCGAAATAAATTCAATTGATAAGAGACTGCAATTGTACTTTCGAACTAATAATAAGTAACTAAGTAACTCTTGAATTAACTACAGTAAAGCCCTGTGATCTAAGATCTAAGAAAACGAGAACTGCACGATCTAAGAAAAACGAATATACCCCCACTACGGGGTATAACCCGCGAATGGCCAAGAAACACGCCGCGTAATCCAATACGGGTCGGGAGAGTGTAGGCTACCCCCACCCTCGGAGCTCTAGTTGCCCGGTGCAATAAGTTTTCAGCTGCGCGCGCGCGGTCCGTGTTTACGCGTACTGGCCTGTTCTACGTTCGGCCAGGGCACAAATACAGTAAGGAGCAAAACTGAACCAATAACCACAAGTTTTGTATAAATCATTATTTATTGCTAGGAATATAGAAGAATAACAAAAAATCAACATTATAATTATTTTTATCATAGAAGTAACTTGAGATTTTTTTTCAATAATTAATGTCTCCTCGTTTAGTAGTGACAACAAAAATAGATTGACTCGGTTTTGCACCACGTCCAATACTTGGCAATATTTAATATATTATTTATTTTTAATATTTCGTCCACAACCCTTGTGCTTGTAAAACTGCACCAATTCGCTTTGGCATACTTTCTACTAATCTTTTACAATAATCCGGAGATATTTGTTCCCACTGTTCTTGAATTCTATCATACGAGTCCGTGATTGAAGTTGGTTGGGAGTCATATGCATCCCGAAGTCGTCTTTTTAGTAAACCCCATTTCTCTATGGGATTGAGATCGGGGCTCTGTGCAGGCCAATCCAGAACAGAACATTTTTTAGTACAGAGCCAATTTTTTACATTTTTAGCAGTGAGTTTTACACTTTTTTTGACGTTTAATATTTTTTTTTTCGATAACATTGGCTTCTTTTTTTCTTAATGCTTCTAAACTCAGTTCCTTTGAGGGTTCTTCGTCTTCAAAAGGCATATTTCCAACAGCATCTATGAGATGATCTTGTAAAATATCCTTGTACATGTACTGATTCATGATGCCATTAATTCGATGCAGTAATTCAACACCAAATGCTGTTAGGCACCCCCAGAACATTAGGGATCCGCCTCCATGCTTTAACGTTTGTTTCACATGTCGTGGTTTAAGCCTTTCTCTTTTACGAATCCAGCACCAAGATATGCCATCTGAACAAATTCTGTTAATTTTGGTCTCGTCTGACCAAATAACCCGTTCCCAGTCAGTAGTTGTCCAGTTTTCATATTTCCTAGCAAATTCCAAACGACGTTTAATATTTAACTTCCCGATTTTATAGGGAAGTTATTGTAATTACCCCGAAAATCGAAAATCGAATTTTTAGCAGATCTTCACGTTTCATGGTCATTGGAGTCATTTTAGACTATTTTTATCAAAATGTCGGTATGTGTGTGTGTGTGTGTGTGTGCGTATGTCCGTTTCTATGGTATCAAATTTTTCGTTAACGTTTTCAGAAAAAGTAACAACGCGATCGGAATGATGAATGATGCAATCGATGTGCCCCGCTGTAACTTAGAGCTGATTAGATTTTGGTCCATTTTGGTCAAGTAGTTTTTTAGTTTTTTTAGTTTTTTTCGAAAGAAGTTCATTCAACAATGCAATTTATACGAGAGAACGGAAAGTTTCCACCGAAGAAACAAACGTAATTACACAAAAAATTTTTTTTTCGATTTTTTTAAAATTAGAAAAAAAATTTTTTTTTTTTAAATCTTGTTTTGTACCTTAAGATGATGTTTCCGTTTACAATAATCGAAAATTATCCCAATGCAAGAGTGAGTTGATCATCTCTACTCCCGAGAATACATTTTCAAAGAATATCGATGAAAGTACAAAAACATTTATATTACAATCTTTAAAAAAACAATCAGTTCAAAACGAATTATTAACTGAGATTAAATTGAAAATTAATATGAACTATATGATAATTATTAATAACAGTGATGTTGAAAACGGATTGGTTAATGGAGCACACATGCGGAATATTAAAATTTATTACTTTTCAAGAAAATACTAAAATTCCGTCTATATTGTGATTAGATTTTCTATTGGCCAGAGTAGGAGTGAAAGTAAGAACTCGTTATCGTGATTATATGAAAAATGCAAATATTGATCAAAATTTAACACCAATAATAAAAATATCGAATCAAGTAAATATCTCGAGTGAGGAAAAATATCAAATCACACGTAGTCAATTTCCAGTGGTTCCTGCTGAAGCAATTACGATTCATAAAAGTCAGGGATAAAAAACATACGAGAAAGTATGTTTGGATTTTAAAAAATCAGAAAGGCCAACTTTACAAATGTTGTATGGAGCACTGAGCAGAGTTTCAAAATTGAGCGCGGTTTATATATTTCGGGACAATTTAAATTAACAGTATCGAAGAAAACCAAGATCAATACTGCAACCCCGGATAGTGATGAGTTGTATCGTTTGCGAAAAACTAATTAAGACAATTTACATTGCAACATTAGTATGCTATAACAAGGAACCAAGCGAGCAACGAGCATACGATATTGGTTTAATGCGACGCCATGTAGCAAACATTTTGATAAGTAGAAAACTATTGAATTTCCCTGAAAACGTATAATATTCTTAAAACATACACTTAATAAATAATAATAATAATATACAGCAACTAATGAATCGGGAAGTTCTTTGTGTGGCTCGTGGAGAGTCACACACAAAATGAAAGACATTAATAGCTGTGGGCCCTACTAGGATTGCGTACCACTAACATTCTCGCAAGAGCAGTCCTGCCCGCGAGCTCGCGAAGCGAGCGAGCAACAACAACCCTACTCGCGAGCGAGCGAAGCGAGCGAGCAACAATAGCCCTCTAGTTTTTTTGATAACATTGGCTTCTTTTTGTTCTTAATGCTTCTAAACTCAGCTCCTTTGAGGGTTCTTCGTGCTGTCCACTGACTTATTTGTATATTCGTGTCTTCTTTCAATAATTTTGCAGCCATTAATGGAACTTGAAGCTTCAACAGATGTGACAAACCGTATAATACTTCGTTCATCCTGCGGTGATAATATTTTTGGTCTTCCTCCAACATTTAATAATATACTTTTACAGTATTTTTTTCTGATTCTCTGCACTGTCGATTGACTAACACTGCAAGTTTTCGCCGTCTTACGCGTTGACAAGCCGTCATTCAAAAGAGAAATTATTTTTTTTACACAATTTGTAAAAGGAGCATTTGACTTCATATTTATTCTTACTTCACTTGCGGGCTTTTCCATTCGACAGATTGCGAAGAACTGAGTGTTAAGACGTAGACTAATAGTTTTTAAACATACCAAAGTGCTAGATGTAAACATGCTACTAGAACTAGAACATTCCACGCAAATATTTCTTGTAGAGACCGGTGCAAACCCGAGTCAATCTATTTTTGTTTTCATTGCTAAACGAGGAGACATTAATTATTGAAAAAATTTCTTAACACATTACCGACCGGTGATTAATGAATAATTTTGAAAAGTCTGTTTCATGGCTAAACACTTTTTAATGGAACCGTCAACAGTGACAGCAATTTTCATTGTAAACTAACAGGTCACTCTCAATAACGTCATCTAATACTTTCATTTAAGATTGTAACGTAGAAGAAAATTTCTATGCTTTCTTTTGTTACAGCACAATTATTGAAAATCCCATTAATAGGCTTCCGGTAGGTAAAGTGTTAAGTTACTTCTAACTATGACGAAAATGATTATAATGTTGATTTTTTGTTATTCTTCTATATTCCTAGCAATAAATAATGATTTATACAAAACTTGTGGTTATTGGTTCAGTTTTGCTCCTTTCTGTAAATAGTAGAACCGCAGGACGTAAAAAACAGCACGGACTCGAGGTTTTTCCTTAAATGAAGGCTTTGCTCTAGGCTGATTATGAAACTGCAACATGGTTACCACCAGAAAATTACGTTCTGTATTACCTGGATTAACAGCGCATTCTACAACACAAAATTCGTGACTCGAAGTGTACGTATCCTTCAGGATTTCATTCGACTGCAATGCGTGCCGCAAGCTGGGGATCCCAGCATCCGAAATCCTTCCCAGTTTATTCAACCAGACAGCAACTTTCTGTTTACCTTCTCCCCGTCACGAGGAAAATGCGGTTATTGCACGAGTATAAGCCAATGCTTGAAATAACATTTCAATCATCCCGGCACAGGTGAAATACTTCTGCCGGGGATGCAGATATCGCGAATTTAACGCAATCAGAATCGAGATATTTCATTCCGGCGATCCGTATCTATCTCTAACACGTGAGCGACCGAAATATTTTTTTTTATTGGACGCATTAATCTTGACTGACAAGAATCTCGTTTACCGCCGGTGGTTATTCAATATTGCAATATTGTGCGCCGGGATGCGGATTTCTCTCAACACAGTCACAGAAGGAGGTTGACAGAAACGCTGCAAGTTGACATTCGAATCCCAGCGACTCTTTGGAAGTTGAACCAGTTACTCTTCATTCGAAATCAAATTGATTTGACACTAGAAAGATTTATAAGACTCGCTACTTTTAACGAAGATATCTTATACAAGCATGTTCGGTAGGCTTTGAAGAATTTCTCCATGTAAGTCTCAATGAAAAATAGTTGATCGATTCATGGGAAATTGCGGAGAGGTTGCAAAATACACGCCGATCGCGAATAATCGATGTCACATAATTTTCGGAAATTTCTCGTGGAATAATGTTAGACAGTAACATTGTGGAGGCTCTAGCAAATACTGCCACGTAAGCTTCATGTTAAAAAAGCCCGGAGATTCGAGGGAAAACGCGGTAGAGTGACAGGATGCGACACCGCGCCTGTTTCAGGCCGCAGCTCTGTCGTCTACGGTATTTCCATTTTATCAAGCTGCCAATATCTAACGTCGGATTTCCCGTCGTAATATTCTGCGGGGCTCTGATGCCGCCTTCCATCACGCGCTTCTCTCCTTTATTCAGTGTTCCAGCGTTCTCCACGGTTCTCTGTTTCCGTCGAGTGGAGCCACGGCTCTTCCAGCGTGGCAAAACCGCCTGGTACACGGAAGAACGCACGAGTTCGAGGTAAATAAAATTATAGCGAGCCGAGCGATGGTCAGTGAAGCACCGAACTTCCCGTTGAAAGAGATCGAAACCCGTTACCGGTGCTACGGTGTATGCCGATACGCTCTTTCGAAAGCATCGCGATCCACAACACAATTTTCCTGAAGCATGCTTCGCGTACAACTATGTCGATTTATATTATAACGTTTTTATTAGCTCGCTTTCTTGTCTGCCCGTTCGGTACAAATCTTGCAATTGATTTTAAACTATCTTCCCGATGAGCTGAAGACTTGAAATTTTAAACATAGCCCAGATCTGGATGACAATGCAGTATGTAAAAAAATTTTAAAAAGCCTGTGCGCTTAGGAGATATTAACTACTAAATTTAACCGTTAAAACTCCTCGCGCGACGCACAGTGGGGTATTTGGCCCGAAAAAGTGGAAAAAATTCAATTTCTAAATCTTTGCGTATGGCATAAAATTTTTGTTGTTCGTTGTAGTTAAAGGTCTGAAGAATAAGGCTGCAATATTATTTTTTCTATTTGTACACCCGTGAAGTCGTAAACTTCATCGAAAGTCGAGAGATTTTAAGGCGCGCTTGGCGTTCTTAAACAGTCTCTAAGACAGCGTCTGTTCATTGGCGATTTTCATGTGTTTGAAGGGAAATTCTGTAAATTCTTGTATTACAAAAGTTGTTCAGGTAGATATACAGAGCACTTTCGCATAGATTTTATTTTGTTATCATCTAAATTAGTATAGTTATTAATATTTGAATATTACCAATCATTCTGTAAGCTTTTTAAAAATTACAAAACTTTATTGACAATTTTGTTATAGTATAAAGCCGTATTGAGTGCTCTTTTTGGTGTCATTACATTCGGTAAAGATTCGTGATTATAAGCCAACAAAGTTTGATTCCGGATATGTCCGGATTCAAATTTTATAGCTAATTTAGAATTAAGTGTTTAGCAGCGTTTCGCGTACGCGTACGTTCGGCTACGCTTGACCTCAAATGAAGAAGAAACATTATCCGAGGAAGAAATTTCTTATGTATTTTCCGATGAAAATTAATGGTAATCATTTAAAAATATTCTTATAATATACCGGGTGAGCCATTTAACGTGAAACAGACGTATATCTGGGAAATGAAGCTATTTTGGAGAAAATTGTTTCAGACAAAAGTTGTATCGTTTAGAGGGGGGCATAAAATGGTGTCATTGATTTGACCTTGGATAGTCGTTTGAAAATCACGTGAAGGTCATCTTCCATTTCTTAAATAGAACTCCCTATTTTTTGTTGCATATTCTTGTAGCTTATTTTGACAGCTTTCCAAAACACTATATTAAAATATTTTTTTCTTAAATATTTTTCAAGTTATAATAGTGCAAATATTCCACTATCGCCTTGCTTTTTCAGGGGTTCTCGATAATCTGAGGAAAAAATGTTTCGAACAAAAGAGGAACAGTATACAGACGTCTACAAATTTCAATATATAAAAGTTTTAAAAAAAATTTTTTTTCAAAAAATTGAGGTAAATTTGATTTTTCAAATACTAAAATGTATTTTGGATTTCATAATGTTGTAGCTGATCTTAAGGCGAATCCAACGATATATAATATTATAACCTTGAGCCTATAAATAACGCTACAATAGTTTTTTCCACTTTTTCAGGCCAAATACCCCACTGTGCGACGTTCGGTAGTACGTGATCGCGTTCAGCGATTCCCACTCCGCCCGACAGCGCTCCTTAACTCCACTACGCGTTCCCACTCTGACTCATCCCCACTCCACTGACCCGCTTCGCACAAATGATATAAAATGTTGTGCGAGTTTCCTCAATGGCAACTACTTTCTATTTACTTACTCTACTTACTATGTATTATCTTGTGCCCTACGGTTTTTGTTTTAAATCTTACAAGTATTTTCATACCTATTAAAAAAATTTTCAGGACAATTAATCCAGTCAACGAAAAGTTGTAGAGGGAAATGGAAGGAACACAATTTTTAACTTTAGGTCTTTGTTTGGACTAGTTAGGAGGTAAACATACTAAAAGTCCCCACCCCTAGGAGGTGAGCGAGGTGCAGGGGGCACGTAGAAGGTCCCCTTTTTTGGTTTTCCGCTTATATGTCGGAAACTACGCGTCCTAGCGATAAGACCATTCTATATCAAATTAAAGCTGATAAAATGTTCCACATGATTGATTTGATTCAGTTTTTTGCTATCTCGCATAGTTTCCGAGATATTCGCGCTCGAAGTTCACTAATTGTGCTGAAGAGTTAGCTAGTCAAATAGGGCAAAAAACGTGAGGCGAAAATTTCTTTTTCACAATTAGTGAACTTTGAGCGCGGATATCTCGGAAACTATGCAAAATAACGAGAAACTGAATCAGGTCAATCTTATGGCACATTTTATCAACTTTAATTTTGTATAGAATGGTCTTATCGCTAGGGCACATAACTCGGAATATATAACTTATATTCCGAGATATAAGCGGAAAACCGAAAAAGGGGACCTTCTAGTAGGGACTTTTAGTATGTTTGCTTCCTAACTAGTCCAAACAAGATCCAAAGTTAAAAACTGTGTTCCTTCCATTTCCCTCTATACCCCAGTGTTGGGCAAATTTTATTTTAAATAATAAATAGTTAAATAATAAATAAACGTGTGATTACTGAACTTTTTATTTAAATAAATTATTATTTCTTATTTGCAAATAAAAGATCATTTATTATTTGGATGAAGGTGGATATCAAATAAATAGTTTTTGGTCTTCTCTTATTTCTTGACTTTTTTTTATACAATGAACATGTGCGCGTTTTTTGTCTGCTATAGCAACCTTTGCAGGTATACCGCTAGTGATCGGGCCCCTCCGAAGGGCCTATCTGCCTATAAAAAAATACAATTTAATTATTTGTCAATACAAATAATAACTGAAATTGTATTTGTAATTAACAATTAACTGTAGTATTTTAAATAATTCATTTAGACTTGCTCAAATAATGAATAACTTGTTATTTAAATTTTTATTTAAATAAATTTATTTATTGCCCAACACTGCTATACCCCCCTTATGAGCATTCATTAACTGAACTATATCTGTACGGGGTTAGGAATATGGGGTAGGAAAAATTATTTTATACTTTTTAGTCCGTTTTAAAAACGTGGTATTTTTAAAAAATTCATTTTTACAATTAAGAATAAAATTAAATCCACAGTAGTAATAAAGAGCATCCTGTCAATTATGAATGCATCTAATATCAAAATCCTGAACCTATTGTAACCCTCTGAAAATTCCCTTTCGTAAATCCCTATTTTATTTGGATTTCATTCAGATTTCTCGTTGTCTTCGTTTAGAAACGAGGATTCGTGAAATTTCACGTCCAGACTTATATGGAAATGTTTGCTAGTGAATGCACGGCGAACTCGCCAACGCCGTACGAAACGGCAGGAAAAGAGTGTAAGAACAAATTGTGTAATATTGCTCTATGTGCACCACGATCACGTCAGATGGGCGGAGATGCGCGGCGAGCAAGAGGAATTCGTTGGAAGCAAAGTGGTAGACGATATAACAGGAAGTTCGAGTATCGCTCCTGGAACTCGGAACGTGACGCGATTGAGATAGTAAGCTCTCGCTGCGTAACGTATATGTACACCGGGTTCGTAAACTCCGTGAAAATTCTTCTCGGATCACCCTGCGATTGATTCGGTACGTACAGCAATGACAGAATGTAATTCTACGAGCGATGCTACTGTCAGAAAAAAGAAATCAATATACTCGGTTACATTCTCGTTTCTCTCTTCTGGTTCGTAGGAAAATTGTCTGGGCGCAATTTGCAGAACCTGATATTAGAAGTTGTATCAATTTCATGTGGAACCACAACCCATATTCATTTTTATCGAACCAATATTCATTTTTATCGAACTGTACGCTTTATTGCATTCGTTGCGTTCGTGTTTGAAAAGTAAGTGCATGTAATTCATTATTTGACTAGATTAGTGTAAAGATAGTGGTCGACATATTTTGCTCTATGTTTTACAGATAATATTTTTAGTAATCTTTACTATTTATCAAGAGGTGGAAAAGCTGAGGGTAATGTCAGATGTTTGATTTACACCTGTCATGAAACTACGATGTATTAAACATTGTTTGAAAGTCGAAGAAGTTAATATTTAAGAGCGGCTGTTTGTGCAATATTGCAAAGCAAAGTGTTCTTGTCCTTACATATTAACCTTTCGGCTTTACCTTCCCTCCATCGATTTCGATCGAAGACATTGCATTATACCCTTCAATCCCGGCTAACAAAACTGTCATCATAATCGCAACATCGGTCAGCGTTTTACATAGTTGAAGCGTTTCGCTTAATAAATGAGTAGGGCTCAGAATGCTAAAAATGGAGTGGTATCGCGATTGTTATTTAAGAAACTACGAGCCGGTTCACCTCGAACTATTCATGATAATTTACCTCATGCTCAAGGAATATGTGCAAATTTTTTCGTCACGGATGATATGCAGTAGAAATTGCCATACATAAACATTCTTGTAAAGTCATATAAAGATGTTTATCAGGGAAAAAACAATGAATCCAGTGTTCAAGTTAGGAATTGATGTTGAACCAGTGTTTTAAAGTAAAAATCGCTTTACACGCCTGTCGTCAATGAAATAACAAAGAACCCCGCACTAATCATATGGCAAATCTATCCCGGTAAAATCAGTTGGATTTTTCATATGTTGTAGTTTATGATCTACTGAACAAAAGATGTAATGGGCACAAAGCTCAATAATGGACAGTCATCGAGTTATAATCAGTCAAACATGATAAATTCCAGCTGCCGAATACTCAAATCAGAGACCACAACAACAGAATCCAAATGAGTAATACATAATAAGATCATTTTTTTATTAATCCACACACACACGCACGCAAACACACACACACACACACACACACACACACAGCAAAGAGGGTCTGGAGTCAAAAAATACTACGGGAGTAACGAACCGTGGGGTCCTTATCTGTGCTGTGACACGTAAAGATTTTTGTGGGAGATTTTTGTTCACAGACCTTTTCAAGGTCATTCAAAATTCAAAAATAATGACACCACCTAACAGATTTTGTGAAATCCTACTATGTTTGTTTCAAACATTTTTCCAAAAAATAAATACTTCCCGAGATTTGAGTATTCAGCAGCTCGAGTTTGTCATATCTGACTGATTATAACTCGATAACTATCCATTATTGAGCTTTGTGCCCATTGCATCTTTTGTTCAGTAGATCATAAGTCACAACATATGAAAAATCCAATTAATTTTACCGGGATAGATTTTCCATATGATTAGTGCGGGGTTCTTTAACGAGAATACGTGTACTCACTCTTCTGCTGCCCAAACGAAGACCATAATACCTCCTCGTACAGCCTAATCGCGTGGCGGTAACTTAGTCCGAATTTCGACGGTTCCCTGCCCGTTTTCTCGAGATTTGTCACGAGAATTCATCCCGAAAAGCATGATTAATATCTTTATAGCGCGTCAAACACGAGGACCGGCGAGTTCCATGTTTATTTCGAGAGCCGCGAGTGAAAATGTCGTGGCGATCAACGTACCGTTGCGATCTACACTGACACCGCTTGCACCGCGGAGCCCTAACGTACGCTGTATATATTGATTTCCCTGACCAATGAAGTATTTCTTGACATTAACAACCGTTGACGGTGAATATGGTAGCTATAGTCTTTACACATTTCTATTTTCGTACTCTAAAACGACGAAAAATACTTGTTTCGGATCTGACAGCTTAGAAGGTCTAGAATTTCGAAAAAATCACTTGGTAACTATATTATTTGAACTACATGGCGCATACAGTCGGTCACAAAAATATTGGGACACTCTTAAAAAGACGATAACTTTTTTAGTATTGGACCATGCGATTTGAACTTTTTTGAAAAGCAAGAGCGATTAGTTTACTACGGGATGTAAAAAGAAATTTTTTCAAAAATTGCGAGCGATCGGAATTGTAGAAAAAATACTAAAATTTGGATTTTCCACTTTTTTATGTGGGCCTATATTGAAAATTTAAAAAGTACATTTTATAGAACTAGTGTCGATTATTATGAGCTGTGAAAGTTTCATCGAAATCGGTTGATGCGGGCAAAAGTGACAGGTATTGATACATGAAAGAATCCTTAGATTTATTGAAGTTGAAGAAAATCGTGAAAAATTGCAATTCTCACCATCTTTAAACGTTTGTAGCTCATTGCAACGTCGACCGATTTTCACGATATTATCAGAATATGTTTAATTCACGCAGATCTACAAAACGTATTTTTTAAATTTTCAATATTCAGTAAAGAGCATAACTGATTCCACGCACTTTAAATCAGAACAACTTTTTTATGAATGGACCAAACGACTTCAATTTCTCTGTAGGACTAAAAGAATTAGTTTAGTAAATGACGTCTAATAAATAAGTTGAAAAAATGCATTTGGTCGGAATTGTGAGAAACAATAGTAAAAATTGATTTTTACAACTTTTTTAGCTGGGCCAATAACGAAAATTCAAAAGATGTGTCTGGTCAACTGGTATAAATTATATACGCTCTGAAAATTTCATTGAAATTGGTTAATTGGTTTGCGAATTATAAACGATCGAAAGTGGTAATTTGTAGTGTACCATAAAGTGGCAAGTTTTACCACTTTTGATCGTTTATAATTCGTAAACCAATTAACTAATTTCAATGAAATTTTCAGAGCGTATATAATTTATACCAGTTGACAAAGCTAAAGAAGTTGTAAAAATCAATTTTTAGTATTGTTTTTCACAATTCCAAACAAATGCACTTTTCAACTTATTTAGTAGACGTCATTTACTAAACTAATTCTACTAGCCTTACCGAGAAATTGAAGTCGTTTGGGCCATTCATATAAAAGTTGTTCTGATTTAAAGTGTGTGGAAAGTTATGCTCCTTACTGTAGGTCCACATAAAAAAGTTGTGAAATGCAACTTTTAGTATTTTTTCTACAATTCCGATCTATCGCAATTTTGTCCAAATATTTGTGTCCCAATATTTTTTTCACCGACTGTGTTTGCAAAAGTGCCGCGATCTCCGATTTAGATACATTTTTTTTCTGCAAATCTTTACGCGAAATAAAAATTTTGCATCGAATGCAAAACGTAGACCAATACTACTATATAAATTGAAGATGGGTTTTCGTAAATAATCAGAAAAATTGGTGTCATATAAATAGTCACGTAAATAATCAGAAAAAAATAGGTATATGTCTATATAAATATATAAATGCACCATTTTTTGTCTTTAAGAATATATCGCTGCTCCGGAAGTATAATGACGCAACTGCAAAATTTTGTGAAATTTACTTTATTATGTTGGCGGACTCAAAAATGCATTTACAAGATGTTTGTAAATCGACATAATTGTACTTACAAAATTCGCCATGGTTCAATTCAATTTTTTATAAATTGAAAAAATTTAAAAGTTGCAATAATAACCCACAATGTCTATAAACTACTCCCATAGAAGAATTAAAAACCTATAGGCCATTCTATTAAGACAAATTGGAATTATTTTTCTTTTGCTTGTCCTATAAAATTTCAATTATTGCAGTTGTGTCATTATACTTCCGGAACGGTGATATTAAGTTCATTTTTACCCGATATCAGCATATCTTTCTTTTTCCACAAGCACACCAATTTCCTGTCCTTGCGTTCCAAAGCGAGCCCAGCTTAATTGGTAACATAGGGATAGAAAATAAATAGTTTTGAAATGGTAGTCTCCGGTGAGCTAAACGCTTCGACAGCTTCGACTATCGAGTGAAAGACGAGTGGAGGAGGGTAAAGGTCGTTGGTATAATAAGCTGAGGTTTCTATCGCGGCGCCATTAACTCCATTATCGAGGGTGGCAGCGAAGGGATCGTCTAAAACTGTCGTAAAGTCCGCATTCCGGCGAATTGATCGCCGGTTATTCGGCGGCCTGGAACCGCGGCACCTTTCTTGGCTGCAAGGAGAGCACACACCCCGATCGATGTCCTAATTCAACAGGTGTGGGAACGCCGAAGATGCGGACCATTCTGCGTTCGACATGAATTTCTGGGAATCGCGGTGCTGGCACCGACGAGACCGATAAAATTCGCGTGCCCGAGAAATTCCGTCGATACCCGTGCGATGCGCGAGATAGCCGAAGGTGATGTCAGAATCGAAAGATGCTCGGATGTTCCCCGCGAACGGGAAGAAAGAGTGGAAGTACCCTGGCCCCGTTTGAATATCGAGTCATTTTCTTCCACTTTCTGTTCGATTTTATGAAACACCAGGGAGCAGTGTTCTCTTTCGCATTTATGGACGCCTCTGACAATTTCATGACAGCTGACTCTGTTCGAATCATCCAGTCGTATCCATAAAAATGTCAACTGTAGAGGTGAGTTGCATAACCAGGTGGTTTTTTAAATTCGGAATATTTTCTTGTCGTTTTATCGTATTAAAACGATGGCGTCGCGTAATCCCTTGGTATTATTTAAACGCTCTCCGACGAGTTTGTAACAGAGCTGGGGAAAATAGTATCTTAAATAGTAAATAGTAAATAATCATATTTATTTTAAAGTATGTGTACTACTTTGAAAATAAAATATTTCATTTCATGCAGTACTTTTTGAAAATAAAATAATTTATTTGAGGCAGTAATTTTTTTAAAAATAGTATTTTATTTGAAGAATATTAGAAATATTTATATTTTGTCTTTATTTTCAATTTTAATTTTAAATATTATTGATGAAAATAATGGTTCGAATTCAATACATTTATGAGTATAAATCGTTTCTTAACGATAAGATAGACTGTATGTTTATGCGGTTTCTCAGAGTATAACAATGCAGAAAGTAAAATATTTTATTTCGTGTTTCTGATTGTTAAAATAGGAATATTTTATTTTGTGGATTTATTTTGTTGAAATAGAAATATTTTATTTTAAGGTTCAGATTGTTAAAATAGAAATATTTCATTTTCGAAATTGTATATCTTATTTAAAATACTATTTTCTTTCAGCAAAATAAAATCTAAAATATTAAATAGTATTTGAAATATTTGTTTCGCCAAATAATGCTCACCTCTGGTTTGTAATCATTATATAAATTTCAATTTGCTAGATAAACTAAAATTAGTTATGCAAACCAAAGCTTTCTGCCTGCACAACAACAAACTGGTCTGAAATAAAAATGTAATTTGTTTCTTAAACGTTCGAATTGACTGATAATAGTATAACAGTAGGATTAAATGCGTCGAATGTTTTTGCTGTTCTAGATTACGCCGACGCATTATATTATTGTCACAAATGCATGAAATCCGCAATCTGCTAATGACCAACAGAAAGGTAAATGCAATCCACGATAATGGAATGAAAAGGAAATGGCACACGCAAGTAGACAATTGATGAAACCGCTGCATTTTTGTCGAAGAGAGGAGCTTGCGATTGAAATTCGATGCGAAAAAAGGGAACACGATGGCCCTGGATTTAGAACAATATTTTCTCCGTTTGATGAATGAAACGCTCCGTTTCGAGGACATGCGTTTCGACTGATAGATTCGATGTAATCACTCATTTTCCCGTATGCGCGGGCCTCCACGTTCGCTGAGCAATTTAAATGGCCATCGATGAATTCGGCCCATGCAGAAAGAGCATAACATTTTCATCTCTGCCAGATATCAATCGCGGATAATACGGCTCGAATATTTCATTTTGTGAGGAATATTTTTTTCTATCTTTTGTCACAAAAGCTGAAACATTGGGTTGCTTTCAATAATAAAACATCTGTGGTGCTGTCATTTTGTTGAGAAAATAAAATTATAAATTACTCATACGTACCTTAAGACATGCACAATAAAATGTACCCAACAAATTTTCCACTAATTTATTGTTTTTCTGGACAAAAGTGCTAAAGAGAACGTAGTCGGAGTCGACATTGACTTGTGCGTCAATAGTTGCTTACTTTAGTGCTGTACGCTACATATATCAATGATGCCATAATTATATGGCGTGAAAGAACAGTTGTAGTATTTCTCATCTGCTCTATGACGTTGTAACATATGTACATTCGGTTGGAAGTTCGCACATGTCATTTTAAGAATTCAGTTGTAAATCGTTCTAAGTACTCATAACTGTGATCAACAGGAAGACAATTGTAACGAAGAAATTTCTATACTGTGAATTTGATACATTCGTACCGAAAATGATAGGATTAAAAGAATTTAAAATCATCAGTAGACTACGGAACTTTCTGGAAAATAAAAAATGTTATATATCTTATACATATGTATAAGATATGTAAAATATATATGTAGATACGAAATAATATGAACAGAAAACGTATAAACTGAAAATAATTTCGGAATCACAGTACTGCTTAGGCTGATAGGTCTGCTCTGACTGACAATAATTCTGTTTCAATCCACAATTTGCGTCGTCAAATTTCTATACTGTGAATTTGATACATTTGTACCAAAAATGATAGGATTAACAGAATTTAAAATCATCAGTAGACTACGGAACTTTCTGGAAAATAAAAAATGTTCGCATAAATTGTAAGACACAGGAACCAAATAAAAATTGTATTCTTCTTTTAATTATTCTATTAAGCTGTGACTAATACATCGATGTCCTTAAATATTTTTAATACGTCCACTGTTCTAAATTGTACGTGCCCATTTTTGTTATAAATGCATAAAATCCGCAGTCTAATCGTCAGTCTATCTATTGGGTTGGCAAGAAAGAAATTTCGGTATTTAAGGTAATTATAAGGAAATAGAGTCCAATTTTTTCATTCAAACAATATGATCTTTAATGAATATGATATTTTCTCTTTTGTTCGATAATCTTTTGCCAAAAAGAACAAATAAGAAAATATTTTATTGATGAAAGTTCATCGCTTGAATAAAGAAATTCGATTTTTTATTTCACCTTAAAGTAACGAGATTACTTTCTTACCAACCCAATAGAACAAAACGAACATTTTTTTTATTGTAGCACCATACAATTGATGCAATAGATTTGAATTTGGCAATAGAAATCCACAGCCTAGATATCACAAAATCGTGTGAATGTAATTCTGCACTTTGTTAACAAACATAAAAAATATATTGTGAGCAACAGTAAAGCTACATACAGTAAGGAGCAAAATTGAACCAATAACCACAAGTTTCGTATAAATCATTATTTATTGCTAGGAATATAGAAGAATAACAAAAAAACAACATTATAATTACTTTTATCATAGTTAGAAGTAACTTAATACATTTTTTTCAATAATTAATGTCTCCTCGTTTAGACATACCAACAAAAATAGATGTTCGTGGAATGTTCTAGTAGTATGTTTACATCCAGCACATTGGTATGTTTACAAACTATTAGACCACGTCTTAACACTCCGTCCTTCGCAATCTGTCGAATAGAAAAGCCCGCAAGTGAAGTAAGAATAAATATGAAGTCAAATGCTCCTTTTACAAATTGTGTAAAAAAAATAATTTCTCTTTTGAATGACGGCTTGTCAACGCGTAAGACGGCGAAAACTTGCAGTGTTAGTCAATCGACAGTGCAGAGAATCAGAAAAAAATACTGTAAAAGTATATTATTAAATGTTGGAGGAATATCAAAAATATTATCACCGCTGGATGAACGATGGATTATACAGTTTGACATATCTGGTGAAGCTTCAAGTTCCATTATGGTTGCAAAATTATTAAAAGAAGATACGAACATATAAATAAGTCTGGACAGCACGAAGAACCCTCAAAGAAGCTGAGTTTAGAAGCATTAAGTAAAAAAACGAAGCCAATGTTATCGAAAAAAAATATTAAACATCGTTTGGAATTTGCTTCAAAATATCAAAACTGGACAACTACTGACTGGGAAAGGGTTATTTGATCAGACGAGACCAAAATGAACAGAATTTGTTCAGATGGCATGTTTTGATGCTGGATTCGTAAAAGTGAAAGGCTTAAACCACGACATGTGAAACAGACGTTAAAGCATGGAGGCGGATCCCGAATATTCTGGGGCTGCCTAACAGCATTTGGTGTTGGATCACTGCACCGAATTAATGGCATCATGAATCAGTACATGTACAAGGATATTTTACAAGATCATCTCATAGATGCTGTTGAAAATATGCCTTTTGAAGACGAAGAACCCTCAAAGGAGCTGAGTTTAGAAGCATTAAGAAAAAAAGAAGCCAATGTTATCGAAAAAAAAAATATTAAACGTCAAAAAAAGTGTAAAACTCACTGCTAAAAATGTAAAAAATTGGCTCTGTACTAAAAAATGTTCTGTTCTGGATTGGCCTGCACAGAGCCCGATCTCAACCCCATAGAGAAATGGGGTTTACTAAAAAGACGACTTCGGGATGCATATGACTCCCAACCAACTTCAATCACGGACTCGTATGATAGAATTCAAGAACAGTGGGAACAAATATCTCCGGATTATTGTAAAAGATTAGTAGAAAGTATGCCAAAGCGAATTGGTGCAGTTTTACAAGCACAAGGGTTGTGGACGAAATATTAAAAATAAATAATATATTAAATATTGCCAAGTATTGGACGTGGTGCAAAACCGAGTCAATCTATTTTTGTTGTCACTACTAAACGAGGAGACATTAATTATTGAAAAAAAATCTCAAGTTACTTCTATGATAAAAATAATTATAATGTTGATTTTTTGTTATTCTTCTATATTCCTAGCAATAAATAGTGATTTATACAAAACTTGTGGTTATTGGTTCAGTTTTGCTCCTTACTGTAGATAAGAATACAATGTTTGAAGCACGAAAATTGTTGCACACGTGCTTTCCAAAAGAATGAAGCGGACGAAGGAAAAGGAAATTTTGGTTCGAGGGAAAACGAGAGTGTTTCCATGAGAAACTCAAGGCGTGAAGTCGCCGAAGGGGTGGAAACCGAGCTGCGAGAAGTTTAGCTCAGTTATGCAGCGTCCTGGAATGGCAGCTGGGGATGGCAGAGGCCCGATGGAACGCCTAGAGCACCATCGGCCGCGATAATCCACTTTGTTAGCTCTGACGACGGGCGTGGTTTATACACTTGACTTTTATCGAATCGGCCAAACACCGGGAATGAACCTCTCTTTAAAGTTTACCAACCACTTCGCGATTATCTTATTACTTTCCCAACTTCGACTTTCTTCCGGCGATGTCAACGAACTGTAGTGTCCACAAACTACAGGACCGTTCACACTCATTCAAGCAATATAGAAGTAAAATTTTGCTTACCAAATTACTTGGCCAGGGAAGAAGTGATGTTGCACAAATCACTTCCGCATACGATCTAGTACTTTAAAATGGCAGTAGAAGTCGGAAACTCTACAGGAAATAGAATAAACAAAAATAGAAAAAGTCAGGTCATAGTCGTTTAGTTTCAGTACCAGTCAAAAAAAGAACTGTTATTTTCACAGCTCTTGAAACATTCATATGTACCAGTATCAAGAACAATGATTTTTGTACCCAGTTTTGATTTAACAGATTTAGAAAGGCTCGTTAGAAGGGCTCCAATATTTATTAATTCTGTTAATAGCATTTTATAGTATTGTAAATAACTTACCAGGAGCGCAACTCGTCAAAAAGTGGAGCCGAACTTCCCCAGAAATCTGAAATAAACTCCGGCACAATATACCCACCGTTCATGATCGTAAAGTATAAAAAGTTCGTGTCAAAAGTGTTTTTTACACCGCCGTAAAAGGAGGGTGCGGTCTCGGTAAAGTATTATGGCTGTTCGGCAGTTCCTGTCTCCTTTTCTCACGCGCCTAGTTCATAAAGGAAGAGGAAACTAGCGAGACGGGATCGACGAAAGGATTTGTGAGAGAAGCGATCACCGGAACCGTTTTCCTAAAAAAATATTTTAAAAATCAGGATTTCTCGCGGACAACAAAAGGAAGAGGTAAATCCTTCTATGGGGGATAAAGAGACTTTGTCTAGGAGCCGGCGAACTTTTGTTATCGTTCGGTGGGGCGAAGTTCTATTTGAAAAGACTGGCAAACGAAGTGAACGCATAAACATCACAATGTAGTCTTTAATGCCCGTAAAGCGCCGGGATTTTATTTCAAAAATGCCTTTCATACGATCGTAAAATGGGGGCGATACCCATAGAAGGGTGTTATCGCTGCACGCCCAGTGTGTTGCTCGTAAACGGCCGTCAAATGCTCCAGCCCGGCTATGGCAGCAGTATACGAACCATCCAGCTTCACAGATACGGCTTTTCCGCGTTCTTTTCCGCTGCCTGTTTCCCAAGGCAGCATTCGCGATCGTTAGCACTCTAGATTTCCCGGCATTCCGACTCCTATTACTCCGACACCATGATATCCGAAAAGAAAACGGCAAGAAACACTTTGATCACTGCCTTGGATATTACTCGGACATTACACTCGGAAAATGAACACCTGGATAAGCAGGAGGATCAGTCAATGACTAAGTTATAACGTCTGTATGTGGAAATGTCGATGCATTGCTCAAAAAAGTTTTACAGTTTTAGAGAAAAGAAGTTCCGAAATTTTCTCCAAAATTGTAAAACTTTTTTGAGCACTGCATCGACATTTCCATATACAGAGGTGATAACTTAGTCATCGACTGACCCTCCTGCTTATCTAGGTGTTCATTTTATAAATGCAATGTCCGAGTAATGTTCGGTACGACTCACAGTGGGCGCGATTGAAGAAGCACGCGACATTTTTGAGTAACTCTTAAACCACTGAAGATATTGCAATGAAATTTGAACTGAATATATAAAAAAATAATTCCTTCTCAATGATTTTTAACTTAATATTGTTTTATAAATTATTTATTCTATAATCTATTTAGTATTTTCGCTATTTAATGCAAATAGATAAAATGTTTAAGTTTTACATTATTGAGAAAAATTTGTTAAGCCTTTCGGAGGCTGCGTACTGGACGAATTCAGCGCGTAGCGCGCGTCCGAGCGCGGGCAAGGTAACGTGACACGGATGTCTTCAAACAATAATATCTTGAAAAAGGACTCGAACAAGGAAATAATTTTTATCACATTACATAGAGGAAGGTTCAATGAAAAGATCCTTACTTGTTAAAAAGTGGGCCCTCCAAGGACCAGAAAGATAGCGCATGTCAAAGATACAAATTTTTAACAATTATTTTCATTTCGCTCAGTATTTTTTAAAAATATGTTATATACCATAATTGTCAGTGAAAAGTATGATTTCTCATCAATAAAGTGTGCATTTTGATGTAGAAAAAAATTCAGGGCAAGAAGTTGATCACAGTTACCAAGACACTTTAAGAATGAACAGCCAAATTATGTAGGGAAAATCGATATTCCTAAACTGTCTAACTTCATGCGTGTATCACAACTAGAACTGCTATTGTATTTGATTAATTTTATCATTTTCGTGGTCAGTGGACATTTAGAAATCGATATCAATTGAAAAAATATAAAAATTAGAAAGTTGATTTTTTCGCAAAATGTCGCGTGCTTTTTCAATCGAGCCCACTGTGCGACTCCTTAAGCGAGATTTCGAACTCTGAACGTTTTAACACGTGGAAATGTTGGTCAACGAAATTTCGTAGACAGCGTAAAGCGAAGTGGGCTGAAGAAGGGCTAGGTCGACACCAGATCCAATTATTTTGTGAGCCGAAAATAGGAGACGGCTGGGTTCGACGTTGTTTCCGGTGCGCACGCGGCGCTCATTTACTTTCGAGTCACCGGTGTTATAGCGGGAAGACTGTATAGTCGGTATGTATATCCGTCGGTACACTTGGTCTATGCCATGGACTGTATGGCATGACTAATTATACTTGAGCCCGCGGCAGATCTCGTTGGCCTGGCCCTCAAGAGGCGGGAAGCACCCCATTAAAGCTCGAGCTTCGGCCGCCCTCCACAAGGAAGACCGCCGACCCGCCAATACGAGCCAACCAGCTGAAAGGACGAGGACGTCGAGCAGAAGGAGAAGAGGCTCAAACCTCAGGGACGAACGTATACGTGTATAGAAGCCGCGAGATGCGAGCATACGTTATTCTTTTTCCCTGGAGCTAGCTGCTCGGCCATCTTGATGCACGAACTCCTACAGAAGTACCTCGACACTTGGACCTTCATTATGTTCCACAAGAAATGTTATCAGTAGCATAATGTTTTGATCGTCTCACGTCTTTAATCTTCTACTTGATACGTTGACTGATGCACCAGCTCCTATTTTCCAGTACAGTAGTGCCTCAATACTTGGACCTTCATCATAATGTTTGTTGTAATACCTTCGTTGTATTTGTAGGCAACTGCGAGATAATTGTATGTTTCAATTGCAACGTGCGTTACGAACTCCTACAGAAGTGCCTCGACACTTGGACCTTCATTATGTTTCACAGATGATGTTATCAGTAGCAGAATGTTTTGATCGTCTTCTACTTGATACGTTGACTGATGCACCAGCTCCTGTTTTCGAGTACAGTAGTGCCTCAATACTTGGACCTTTATCATAATGTTTGTTACATATAATACCTTCGTTATATTTGTAGGCAACTGCGAGATGATTGTATGTTTCAATTGCAACGTGCGTTACGAACTCCTACAAAAGTGCCTCGACACTGGACGTCCATTATGTTTCACAGAAAATGTTATCAGTAGCATAATATTTTGATCATCTCGCGTCTTTAATCTTCTACTTGATACGTTGACTGATGCACCAGCTCCTATTTTCGAGTACAGCAGTGCCTCAATACTTGGGTCTTCATCATAATGGTTGTTATAATACCTCCGTTGTATTTGTAGGCAACTGCGAGATGATTGTATTTCGAGATGATTGTTTCAATTGCAACGTGCGTCACGTTTTAAGAGATCTTCCCCAATTTTTTGTTCCCGAGGCGATCCACCATTTCTTCAGGCCCTGCAGCGATCAAAAGAATTCTTCTTCGAAATGTGGCACCTACGCTGAATGCCAGATACCGCGGAAAATCACTGAGACACTCGATGTTTTAGGGTAATGGAGATTTCAGTTCCCTCGCGGCTCCTCGGGAACGAGTAATCTCGAGGATCGTTTCTGGGCGAGCTATACATATACCGCGCCTCCTTAGCTTGCCAAAGTGGCACGTGTGGCAAAATGCGCCTGTGTCTGTGTCTATGCACGTTCTATAGTGCATCTGTCCTCCATTCCTCGTGTACAAGGTGTAACATAATTATTCGACATGGATCCGACGCGACATTATCGTTCAGAATTCACTGAAATGATCCTAGAGATAAATATACCTTCTCGAAGAAATCTGGACTTTCTGTATTACATCTGGATCTCTTTTTACACGACACATTTTTACATGAATAATTTTTATATGAATCACTAACATCCATTTCATTTTACATGTTTTTCCAGCATGTTTTATCGAAATGATCCTAGAGATAAAGATACCTTCTCAAAGAAATCTGGACTTTGTGTTTTACATCTGGATCTCTCTTTCACGACACATTTTTGCACGAATAATTTTTATGTGAATTTCTAACGCCTATTTCATTTTACATGATTTTTCCAGCTGGTATTATCGAGTTTTATGCGTATGTGTTCTTAAAGAAATGAAACCGTAAATAAGACAACTAAACTCGAAAACCATAGTTAGATTAAACCATTTGAATCTGAAATCAGTATAACTATTTATTCTAAGTACTTACATGTCGATATCCTCGATGCATGACGTATAGAGAATGAAATAAATCGAGATTGAGGAGAAATAGCAACTACGGGTTCGGGCAATCGTGAATCAAGGTGCCACCGCTTACGCTTCGAATGCTTTAATTATTTATTTAAACAAATCCCAACATTCCAAACATTGATAGTTGTGTGTAGATGTAGGTGAGTGTACGTGTATCCGCTGTGTTCTCGTCTGTTTGATTGGATCCTGTATGTAAATGACGCAGTTTCGCGCGTGAATTCATCGAGAGTCTTACAGCTAATGAGACTCGTTCGACGCGAACGTGGGTATCTCGCTTAAAATCATCGATCGCGATTCGAAAACGAAAAGAAAATGCGTTGATCGAATGAATCGACCCGCCAAAATCATCGGCGGATCGTCAACGACAGGACTTTCGGACTTGTCATTCAATCTTGTCACAATCTCTCGCGTCTTCTCTTTCTCGCAAATTTCTTTCGCTCCTTTCTCTCTCTCTCTCTCTCTCTCTCTCTCTCTCTCTCTCTATCGGAAAATTCAAGCCATGTCGTGTTTCTAAAAACGTCCTGGGACAATCAAGTCTCCTCTTCTTGCCGCTAAACACACACATGAATTCTCTTTGGATGGCGAGCGTTCCTCGACTAGAGTAAATTATAGTAGTTAGGTTACTTACGGCTGGCCCCTCGCGCGGGTTCTTTCCTTCTCCCTTCTCCGTTAGCACACAGACACACACACACACGCGCGCACACCGATACTCGCAAAGACTTGCTTCCTGCTTAATTGTTCCTCTCCTCCTTCGTTATCTCAATTACAATGTTGCATGAATCATCAACGAAAGATCTCATTAGAAATATCCCGGCTCGCTTCGTAATTATCAGTGATAGATCGAAGCTCATATTTACCACCTGTCTTCCTCTTAAATCAATCTTATTTTAATTCGCATCTCGCGTTGCAATATCGCGCCATAAAGTCACGAATACTTCGGATCAACAGAATACTGGAACGTTCATAAATATGTTCAGACTTAGTAACACATGAAAGATTATAGAATTTAACAGAGTTTTATATTGTCTTTACGTTATCGAAGCTATTGATATACGTAACACTATGTTCAACAACAAACTTCAAGAAGTTCAAAAGTATAAAACCTTCGCAAACATTACGCTACCACAAATCTACTCAATTGGGAGTTCCACAAAAGCATAGAATCTGCAATCTACCAACAAACACGAACGCCGCTCGCTCCCTTCAATATGAAACGTAGTAATATTTGTCTCTGATTAATATTGAACATCTCTGCCAATCGTAACCACGCACAGTGGGACGAATGTACGAAAACCCGCGACATTGACTAAAATTTGAAGTTTGTTATAAGGCTTTGATGGCATATACAGGGTGTCCACACCACCCGTCCAGGGATGTTAACTTCTCAAATAAGCATATTCGGTAAAAATGTTTGTAATAAAAGTCGCAGGGATTAATGGAGGACATATGTCCATCACCTTGTATTTCACCATCGGATCCATTTTCAAGGTTACTTGGAGGTCAGTACGTATTTTTTAAATGGGAACCCAGTCGTTTTAATCTAGGACATAAGTACATATCTGAACGTGAAATTTCGAGCTCTTTCAGAATCCGTAGTCAAAAGTAGGGTTCCCATTTAAAAAATATGTGCTGACCTCCAAATAACCTTGAAAATGGATCCAAAGGTCAAATACAAGGTCATGGACATATATGTCCTCGAATATGCTTATCCTTTTTCCCGAATATGCTTATCTGAGAAGTTAGCACCCCTGGATGGGTGGTTTTGGACATCCTGTATACATACTTGCTTTACTGCACCTTGACGAGTGTCATTCACACATAGCAAGTCGAAAACAAAATTTTTTATGGGCTTTATAGACGAAGAAAAAAAATTCAATATTTTTATTACGTTTATATTACAATAAGCGTAAATTGGAAGGAAAGAAAACTGTGATGATTTTTTTTGTTCTTTGTCCATAAACCTGTATAATAGGTTATTAATACAATTATATTATCAGGTTATATATTATTATCATTTATAGAGTTATTAACACATTCAAAAAACCAAGTACTTATAGAAAAATCATGATTTTTTTAAAACCAACCTATCTGACAAAAATGAAATTCTATAAATGTAATGAATCAGTGGTATCTGATGATATTAACTTAAAAATTATTTTCTGAGGTTCTATAGTATGAATTGTCAACAGAACATGTCGGAAAAATTATAGGATAATAAAAGTACTGTTTTTTAAACTGTTAAAAGTCATATTTTCCTTTTGCCCAATATTTGGAAAAACAATTTTTGTCAAAATCCTTTAAAACATCTGCGAGTGCCTGGCAAACTTCTGGAATGATGCTGCTTATTGCCTGTTTCGAGATTTTAAATAGATATTGGAGGCTGCTGTATGAATCTCCTGTTGCTAAGAAACGGAGGGTTATTGCTAACCTGTCCTGAGCAGATATTGCTTTTCTTAACACAGTGTCCTTTCTTTCTATGCTTTTACCAATTGTGTTAAGTAAATACTCGATTTTGGTCAACAAAGTTTTTGACATCAGATTCGTATTCTGTACTACTGAAAACATGGATATTTACAATCTCAAGGCGATACAAAAACTGAAAGGGGTGCTAAACGCGATGTCCAGCATTCCGATACGTTCGTCCCACTGTGCCGCGCACCAAATATCGCCTCCGAAACAGCCATAAAACAATTCCCAAAGCAAAGTGTTGCAACGAAAAAGGGACTAGCCCGAATCTTGATAAGAACGCGGAAGAGCATAAGTTCAGGGAGCACAGTCGTTGCCAGCACGTTTCAAAAGAAGAATAGCATCAGCCTGGACCCATACACTCGTCCCAAGCCGCCCACATAGAATACAATTTACAAGATGCGTCGCCCGTCTCGCGCCGAGTTTTCGCAACCCTTTCGACACTCTCTCACTCGCCACACAGACAAAACAAACATTCTGTCTCTCGCAAAAATCTGGAATCTCGCACACAAGGTACACGCACGATTACACAGAATTCCAACGACTCGGCAATTTATTATCTAGCAGGTTCCGCTCGATAGAACGCCTGCGGCTTCTTATGATCAGGTCCAGTCTCCCCGCGACCATACTCTCGTCTAGCGGCACCGAGAAGTCGAGGTCGGACCTTCCAATTCCTCGAATAATTCCACTTAGTGCTCCGACAAATCCGGATAAAAGGAAGCCCAGGCAAAGCAAGCCTCTGGCTCCCTGGCGCGTTGTCTTTTGGGTTCCTGAGATTATATCAATCCCCTCGTTTCACGGCGTCGGGCGTCGCGACGACCTTTCGCCCGACGATTTCAACTTCTTGCACATCCACGGGGTATGTGCGCCCGCCCGATCAGTCGAACTCGTGGTCTCGATATCCCGTTTTCTATGGAACTTGCCCCCCTTTCCTCTCTCCACCGGCGAGAATTCCCCATCAGAAAACTCCGGCAATCTTACCGGCGCACCGGAAAAAGGTAAAGGATCGGTGAAACCACCGTCCGAGATTTTCCTCCATCCCACGTTCTTCTTTAGCCCCCAGACAAGTTTCCCGACGGTTTCAATAGCCCGGATAAGGTCAACAACATCCCTCCCTCCCTCCCGCCCACCCCCAACCCCGATCACGTTAATTCCGTAGAAGGAAGAGGACCTTTAAAATCGTCGTCCCGTATCTACGATAGCGCACGGAATATTCAGATCGACGATCGGTAAACGGTGAAGGTCTATTTAGATCGGAAACGCTCGTCCGATAGTCACCAGCCATGGGATTCATCGGCTCGGGTTTCTAATGGAAACAATCCTGTTGTCGAAATGATTTGCGCGAGGGAGGCTTCCAAGGTTCTGGGAATTTATTATTTGTTCGTTTAGTGGAATTTTCACTAGATTGATACCATCATTGTTTATGCTTATGAAAAATCGAGTTCTACAGAAACACAGGGTGGTCCATTTATCTTGAGACAGTGAATTATTACGGAAACCAGCAGGAATATGAAAAAATGTTTTATATAAAATATTCTTCATATGAAGGGGCACACTTAATGGCGCTATGCACATTTTTCCATAATGGCCCTTTAAGGGTCAGATGAAGGGCAACTTCATCTTTTCAAATGGAAATCCATATTTTTTAATTTATATTGTTATTCTACATCAAAAAATAATAATATTTCGCATAGAACATTTTTTTCCTGAACTTACCATTTTTTAACGATACCATGATAAATATGTTTCTTCTATCGATCGTATTTGCTGTTAATAACGTAACACACGTGCCACATAATTATTATAAATTTATTTTCCCCAAAGCAAGTGAGTGAGTTTTTATAAACAATATTCCTTATATTCAATCATCTAATAGTTTTTACATTTTGACATTTTACATTTTTCAACATATTTACTTTACAGACGCGATTCAAATAAATCTTGAAAAGGATCCAAACTAGGATCGAAACGTTGATTTTGTTTGATAATTAGCAAAATTGCTTCATAATTAGTAGTAAACGATCGAACCGTTGCGCCGAAAGCATTTAACATTTATTACCATGATAAATGTTGCAAAGCTTGCATAATGGCATAACAACATGTAATTGTGAATCTTCATCTAGCAGGCGGCAATAAGAAATACGTACTTTATCGGATAATTTATTGATCGTAACAAAAAATACAGAAAATTGTGAGCAATTAATCAACACATTTTTCAATCCTTCTTTTAAAGGAGTCTCGTGCGCACATAAGCATTTCAATTGGAATTGAATAGCACACATCACGTATGCGTTCTCGCATATTTTCGCGGATTGTGGGGACATCTTGATAAACTTTGTTTTTCTATGTATACCCAAAGAAAAAAGTAGGGTGACGTTAGATCCGGATTTTTAGGACTTCAGATCAAACTCAGTATTTTTTGTCATTACAAATATTGGGATATTCGCCACAATTTGTTTAATAAAACCGTGCACGCTAGGAAAAAATGTTTTATGCGAAATATTATTATTTTTCGATGTAGAATAAGAATATGAAATAAAAAATATGGGTTTCCATTTGAAAAAATGAAGTTGCCCTTCATCTGACCCTTGAAGGGCCATTATGGAAAAATGTGCATAGCGCCATTAAATGTGCCCGTTCATATGAAGAATATTGTATATAAAACCAGACCACCCTGTATATCTTATTTATTCTGCAGTCTAGTAATGAATCTATTTTCAGTTTGGATCTACGCGACGACAATTTTATAGAAAGTACGTGCATTGATTGTGATGACAAACTGATGAATGCTTAGTTCTGAAACGTTAGAATATAGAAAAATTGAAGTCAGGTATTAAAATTATTGATATTGTCTTCTCGAAGCTATTTGCTTCGTTGGGAGTAGGTTTTGTAGTGTTGAGCTTTGGAAACGACCTCCCTGATTTGTTTAAAAGGATCCTGCTAGGATGCATTCTATAATAGGTTATTCTTATTATCTTGATAGAAATAGATGTGCGTGCATTATCGGCAGTTTCAATGTTAAGAATGCTCCATGAGAAAGGAATAATTTTGATGGAATTGTTTCTTGAATATTATGACGATCGCTAAACAATGAACCCTGCTAGTGACTATCGGCTAATACAGTATAGGTTTAATTGTGATACCCTTTGAAATCGAAGTATCAGATTAATGCACACGAAATCCCACTTGTAGGTCGAAATCTTGTTCGAATACTCAAACGATTCACCTTGCATTTTAATTAAAAAAAAAGTAACCTGTAGAAAATTTTGACATAATTGTTTATTTTCTAAACGTTGGAAAATTAAGAGGATACGGTACTTACTTGCATATAACCACACGCCTTCGTGTTCGAAAATGCGCGTTGTAATCTAGAAAAGGCACAGAACAAAAATTAAAAAATAGTGCGTGATAAAAAAGAAATCGATGTAATTTCGCGTGCAGAAATCCACCAGAGAGACGCTTCCGATTGTCTAGCATCGAAATCATTAAGGCCATTGATTTGTGCTCTCAGTCGTCGACACGTTTGCTCCTGATCTGATCCAACAACGGTGTTTCTACGCATAGACTGTTCAGCTACTCGGCGTTAAAACTCTAAGAAACCACAATTACGGACATTCGTCTTGTGAAGCCCAGTCCAGACTGACGAACATTGTCTGCACACAGCGGTAGACACACGAGTAGTCAGTGTGAATACGCAAACCTCTGAATTCAAACAGAAACAAAAATAGACTCCTATCATTAAATTCAAATATATTCGCTCCGTACGGAGCCAAGTAACAACAATTTCCTTGTGGCAAGATCAAAAATCCAGATCGTACAAACAACAACAGTGCGAGACTATGCACACCTACATAACAAACACCCTTCATCTCACACATTAAGTACAAACAGCCAACCTAACAGTTCATCTCGGACTGTCTACAGACTGCAAATCTGAACCAGGCTTCAAACTCCCACGATTCACAAACCTCCTCCGCGAATCGTCCCTCGAACTGTTCCTCCGCTGAACCAGAGAGCTGCGAGCCCTCCTGAGAATCAGCTAACCTCTCAACAACATTTCAAATCCGTGGCACGTTGCAAACAACAGCGGCAACACCGTAAAGACACCTCTCACGATGCCAAAAAGAAAAGCCGAGCTGGCCCGATCGACCACTGCCAGCAGTAGCGACCCGTCTCGATCAGCCTGTGCCGAAAGAGTCACCATCAGACCGAGATCTCTTGAATTTGAACACGTTTCTTGGCACTGCCTGGTGTGCCGGGCTGCCTGAGTATCCCTGGACAGGAGAGTCCAACGTTTGGCGCTGGGACCTTGGGTGGCGGGGGTGGTTCCGGTAGGTTGTCGTCGTCGTTGTCGTCGTCGCTGCTGTCTGGATCGTCGTCGTCGTCGTCGTCCATCCTTGCAGTGGTAGCGTCGACGCACGGCGACGGTGTTCGGGTCCTCTGGACGCAGGGGCTCATGGTATAGAGCGGCGGCTCCAGGATCCTCTTGCCTCCACCTGGCGGTGGAGAGCACTGGAACTCTTGGAGCTGCAGCTCTAGCTCCTGCGCCAGCTTGGTCTTATGCGGGGGCGGGCTGGAGGACGGGGAGTCCATCAGGTTCAGGGTGGACAGCCTTTGTTTGCCAGAAGACATCTCTATTCCTGAACAACCGGCCTCCAGCAGCTCCTCCTTCTTCTTGTCGCCGAAAGAGGACAGACCGGCAGCGTTCGACGCGTTCCTGTCCCTCTGATGGTAGATCCCGGCGAATATCAGGATGTTCAGCAGCAGCAGGAACACCCCGACTGCGATCGTAACCGTCAGAGCCGTCGTGTAGCTCTGGTAGTGGCTGGAAGCCAGTTTTCGCAGCAAGTTGTTGGGACCCGGCCCCAGGTTCGAGTGCTGCAACGTTCTCGCGGTCGTCGCCATTGTTGTCGCCACCGTCGCGTTCGGCGTGCACTCCGTCGTCGAAATCACGCTCGACATCGACGACGGCTCCGTCGGCGACGGCATCGGCAACGGCGGCGCCGGAAGCGGCAGCGCCAACGTCTGTGAACGCACCGGGCCCTCGTACAAGCTAGAACTCTCCGACAGGTGATGGTGGCGCATGCTGATCTCGTAGCCTGGTCGGTGCAGCTGCGGCAACAGATTCAGCCACAGGGACATCTTGTGGCCCCGATAGTGCGAACGCATCTCCGTGCTACGACCTGCCTCCAAGTACAGCTGGTTGATCGAGTCGTACGAGTCCCAGAACGGCGGGCTCGTGGGAAGACCGTCCGATCCCGTTGTCAGGGGGCTCGCGCCGTTAGGGTCCCTGGAACAACCAGGACAAGGACATGCATCGTGGACTGAGCGCTCCTTGACCAAGCCGGAAGAGTTTGTCCAAATAATATCTATCTAAATACAGGGTGTCCCACGCAACTGGAACAAGCTGTGCCTCCATAACGGTCGGGAATAGAGGAAAATGTTATAAGAAAAAGTTGAATGGTATCATACGGTGCATACTACGCAACTAATTTCATGCACTTTTTTGCATCGGTGCATCAGAAAAATGCAACCGCACTTTTTTTAAAAATGGAAACCTACATTTTTTTACTACAGCAATCGATGCAGTTTGTTGTGCTCTACATAAAAGTACTAACATACTTATGCCCTAAACTTATTCGTTAAGAAGTTATCGAAGATGAATTATTTCGGTCTCGGCAAGTGTTCCGGAATACCTACGTTATGTTCCATTATAAATCAGAGAACTTTTAGTTTCGATAACTTCTTAATGAATAAGCTTAGGGCATAAGTATGTTAGTACTTTTATGTAGAGCACAACAAACTGCATCGATTGGTGCAGTCAAAAATGTAGGTTTCCATTTTTTTAAAAAATGCAGTTGTATTTTTTTGATGCACTGATGCACAAAAGAGCATAAAATTAGTTGCGTAGTATGTACCGTTTGATGCCATTCAACTTTTTCTTATAACATTTTCTTCTATTCCCGACCGTTATGGAGGCACAGCTTGTTCCAGTTGCGTGGGACACCCTGTAGGTCGAAAATAGTATTCTGACGTTTTCAAATTCTTTTAATCGTCCTACTGTCCTCGGACTCCTACAGTAAGGAGCATAACTGATTCCACACACTTTAAGGATGTTCTGGAGGTACATAAAAACGCAACAAAATTTTTGAAAATTTGACAAGACATAATTCTTACTAAATTAATGCAATCACCAAAGTTTGGGTTCGATTCACTGCACCGTTTAAGAATTATAGCAACTTAAAGTTTGCACATTTTAACACGTCTTCTTATGGAGAATTCATAAAATTCCACTTCAAACCCCATTTAAACCTTGAAGAAACGCAACCAGAAACTCCAGTTTTTTTTATACAGGGTGCGGCGCAATTTAGTCCCCACGATTTTTCAGTCCCTTCGGATGGTCGGACAGAAAAATGTTTCATACCAAAGTTAATCAGTATTTAACCGACAAGAAATTGCGATATTTTAAATTTTTTAAAAAATCGATTTTCAACAAAAAATCAAGGTCGCTGTCATATCTTTTAATGGAACTAGGTATTTTAAACTTCATAATATTGTAGGCGACGTCGAAACGAATTCAACGACCTGCTATACAATGACTTTCAGATGACCTTGAAATTTAATTTAATTATTAATTAATTACATGTACACGTTTAACATTTATGTTTTCAATTTGGCTCCGTATGAAATAGGTTTTTGGCGAGTTAAGTTCTGAAGCAATGTTTGCGTTCATTTGTTTACCTGTAAATGAGAGGCGTTGCTATTAAGGACCGTCGAATTATTTCAAATATTCTGACAATTGATTCATGGCGATATTTTCTTTTTAGGTCATCTGAAAGTCATCGTATAGCAGGTTGTTGGATTCGTTCCGACGTCGCCTACAATATTATGAAATTAAAAATACCCAGTTCCATTAAAAGATATGACAGCGACCTTGATTTTTTTTTGAAAATCGATTTTTTTTAAATTTATTCAATTACAATTTCTTGTCGGTTAAATACTGATTAACTTTGGTACGAAACACTTTTCTGACCACCTGAAGGGCCTGACAAAACGTGGAGACTAATTTGCGCCGCACCCTGTATATAATAAATATTATGTAATTAATTATGTTCAAAATTTATTAGGATTCACTAAACAGTTACAGAGCAAAAAACTATAAACTGTTACAAAACGTCAAATTCATCGTGTTGTGATTGTTATTTGTCGTGTTTATTATTTTGAAGTTCAAATCAGAAGGTACAATTAATCGCAAAAGTCACTTACAACTTTTTATAATATGAAGACAATTTGATTAAAAAATAAATATAACATGAGATTCACTAATTAAACGAAAGCTTTTTAAATGAATCTATTTTTTTAATGCAAAATATACTCATGAATGGCTTCCATTGTCAATATATTGATGGATTTCGAATTTCTTATACTTTTGTCTCCCACTGTACCTCCAAAACATCCTTAAAACAGAAAAACTTTTTTATGAATGGTCCAAACGACTTCAATTTCTCTGTAAGGCTAGAATGATGTGTAATAAATATGTTGAAAAAATGCATTTGGACGAAATTGTGAAAAACAATAGTAAAAATTGATTTTTACAACTGTTTTAGCTGAGCCAATAACGGAAATTCAAAAGATGTGCCTGGTCAACAGGTATAAATTATATACGCTCTGAAAATTTCATTGAAATTAGTTAATTGGTTTGCGAATTATAAACGATCAAAAGTGGTAATTTGTAGTGTACCACAAAGTGGCAAGTTTTACCGTTTTTGATCGTTTATAATTCGTAAACCAATTAACCAATTTCAATGATATTTTCAGAACGTATATAATTTATACCAGTTGACAAAACACATTTTTTAAATTTTCGTTATTGGGCCAGCTAAAAAAGTTGTAAAAATCAATTTTTAGTATTGTTTTTCACAATTCCGTCCAAATGCATTTTTCCAACATATTTTTTACACATCATTTACTAAACTAATTCTTCTAGCCTCACAGAGAAATTGAAGCCGTTTGGTCCATTCATATAAATGTTATTCTGATTTAAAGTGTGTGGAATCAGTTATGCTCCTTACTGTATATCATCTACTCCATGTACTATCGCAAACGCATAGAGTCCGCAGTCTAGTCAACACTTTCCACGCGTATACTTTATCTCGCCAAATCAATTAACTCTCTCGGTTCCAAATGGATATACTGAATGTAGAGTAGAGAAAAAAAAGCAGCAGTTCCCTCGTATTTCGATGGTGCCGTGGAATTATTTCACAACGTCGAAAGCGGGGCACTGTCATTTTTCGATTTGTATAGCGAACGAAGGACGAGAAACTTGGCCGGAAATTGCGTTTCAAAATTGAGTTGGTCGGACAGCCGGCTTTCTCTGAACCAGCAGGTGTCCCGGCGATATCGCGTGGACACGAATGCAATCGCATCGTGTGTTTTCTATCTCACCCGTTGCTGCCTGCCGCAGTCAGCCTTCTCCTTTCCGTGAAAAACGAACCGGCAGCCTGTGTGTCGTTGCTCGTAAGGATCAAGAAATATACGAGAAGAAGCGAGAACAAAGAGCAAAACATCGATTCCGCCCGAGTCGAACGCCAAGAAATCTGGGACGAGGCGAGATACGCGAAGATTGGAACCTCGGCCCTTAATTAAGAAAAATTCCAATCCTACCTACACACCCGGTAATTAAATTCAGCATATTTAATTAATTACTGCAGCCATAGAGCATTCATTCCGATTAATATAGGTGCGTTGCTTTGTAATCCCGAGAAAATTGCGTTTCATCAGATTTTCCACGGTTTTCCACGATTTTCCACATTCATGAAGTTCATTTAAAAATTCCTTGGCGAACGCAACTTGTCTGACCAAGGACATGCGTACTCTACTTGTCTGACTAGACTGCGGAAACCGTATCACAGCGCTTTTGAGGACACGAACTGTCTTAAATTATTATACTCTGTGATTTATATGCACTTCAGAAACAGGTAAATGAAGTGTATTGTAAAACAAAAATTAAAACAATTTCGAAATATTCATGCATTATTTTCGATTCATTATAATTACCCGAGCTAAAGAAAGAAATTGTAATTTTGGAAAATCAGTCGAATTGAAAACATTTCACTACAGAAAATGAGCATAGAGCTTGACAAAATTCAAGATGACTTTGATATCTTGGAGAATGCGCGATTTCAGTGAATCTAGTAAATCTATCCGATGAGTTTCTCTGATATAATTCGTTTAAAACATTTTCATATTCCATCCAGACTGTGTTAGTAAAGTTTGAGGACATGTCTTCGTCACCTTGATGCATCGTGTAATTTTTCCGGACATGGCGCAGTTATTTGAATAATGCTAGGGTGTAAAGGAAATTCGAGGAACATGACTGATCGTCGTGTTACAGGTAAGTTCGAGGTTCACCAAGACAGCTCGGTGACTTCGTTATCCGAATCCCTGGTGGCAGTGTCTCAATTTTCCGCGATTCCCGTTCCGTCCGCGTTCCGCGGAAGAACACCTGCTACGCGAAGTCCGAAGATGTTGCCGATTTGCCAAGTTTCCTGCGTCCAAACTTCCAGAAATCAAGTTGACCAGTCCACCGACTACTTTCATTGTAGATTGTTCGGTAGACGAACTTCCCGTAACTCGAAAAGTTGCCCAGCGAACGAATGTTTAAACTTGTTCGCGTGAGGGCGCGCGATACGGGAGCCTACGATGTTAATTAAGACGCTAACGGTCCGTCAGGAACGTGATTCTTCACTCACGAAATTTCCTCAAATCGAACACGCAAATATAATCAACCGTTCTGGTAATCTAGAAACAAGGATCTCGTGTGTGTAAATTGCTGACTCGGCCGAAATTAAAAATAAAACGTGGAAGCAACAGGTTCTACCGCTTTGTTGCTTGTAAAAATGGTGCATTCTTTGCGCTAACGATTTTCAGATTACCATGGGAAACTTTGCAAAAAAAAAAGCGAAATTCGGACAAGCGAGGACACGGTGGCAGCTCTATTCGAAGTTCAATTGCCCGAGTTAATAACTGGACTATCCCGATGTATTTGCATGGAAATTGCGTTGCGCACTGGCCTGGCAGACTAATCAACTCAACTGTTAATCCAATTAGATTCGTTATTCGTGATTTGTGACCGTAAAAATCCGACTCGATGACTGCAGACTAATATCGACGGAGATACAAATGTTTTATGTCGGCTACAAATGGGCTGTCTTTGTCAACCGACGAAACCGATAATCAACCCTTGGTCCGAATTGGACCGAAACGAGTCTGTCAATCAATATGGTGGACAAATATGTAAATAGCTTTCGTAATTTTCGTTTAATTTTTCAAGTATCGATTCTGCTAATTTCGAAAGCAATTTCCAAACAGCGAATTCAGAAGCAAACAAAAAATACGAGACACGAACGAGTGGAGTAAAACGTACTACTTTCCCAGAGCGAGCAAAAAATTTGTTAAACAAGGAACAGACGCGGATGAAAAAGCAGATGATCATCTGATACGTTGCGCAAAGCAACGCATAAAAATTGGAAAAATGTTCCATCATCCACACCGAGTAGGACACTCGATTTTCCTATGAGATTCTTGCCGGGCCAGTAGCTCTGCGATGAGTTCATACGGTCGAGCAGATCCAATTTCCAAGGATACCCGAAGTTCCACGGTCTTCGACGGAACAACAGAAACGTAATTCCGTCTCGAACGAAAAAGCGACGCAGTCGCTAGAAGAGAGAGAGAGAGAGAGAGAGAGAGAGAGAGAGAGAGAGAGAGAGAGAGAGAGAGAGAGAGAGAGAGAGAGAGAGAGAGAGAGAGAGAGAGATAGAAGTGGGACATACTCACCCGCGTTTCACGAAGTTCGCCAAGTAGTGGACCAACAGTTTGGACAGGTTCTCATCGGCCGAAGTGTAGTTGATCGAGGCGAACAAAACGGACACCACCTCTCCGCGGAGAAGAGGTATCCCCAGGAGATAGGGGATCTCCTCGCCCTTCTGGCTGGGTCGATTCCCGAGCTGAAAGTGCAGGAAGTAACCTCGGCCCCCGGCAGCTGAATGTAGCAGCGCCAACCTAAGGAGAGGAGCCGCGACCTGTCCGTCCCCCAGCAGAGCCAACAGGCCCTCGCAGATCGCTGTTGGGCTCAACTCGCCCCTCTCCCAGTCCGTGTACTCGTTCCGCAGAGTAGAATAGATCTCGTGCAGGTGGTAGCGATAGGTGTTGCGGACGTAGGTGCGGAGAATGCGATCCCTCCTGGTCTCGTTCAAGCCATTCTGTAATCACATCAACAGAAACCTTCGTTACTTATCTTCTTCCTGCTACATTCCTCAATTTTACCAATGTTTACGTAAAATACTTCGGGGAAGAAGTCAGTGGCATGTTCTTAAATGGAAGGAAGGTGTACGTTGGTAAGTTCATACCGCGAATGGAACGCGAAGAGGAACTGGGAGAAAAAGCCAAGCTTTTTACCAATGTTTATGATTCCTCAATATTTGCGATTGTAGGGTCTAATAAAAATTATAGCAAACGCGACAGAATTTGAGTCACATTTACTCGTTTAATCCACGGTATAGCGCAGGCCTGGCCAACCCAAATGGTTTCACGGGCCACTTTGATGACGCGTAACGTTACAGCGGGTCACACTTTAGATAAACATGCTTTTAAAAAATGTAATACAAATACAAAATTAATAAAACTTTATTGTTATACTATGATCTAATATAATTAACTCTCGAGTCTTAATTAATGAGACATTTGTTTATCCTTTCTTTCACTTAATTTTTGTAAATCTATATTTATGTTCGACGTTGCACATCTTACAATTAGCTGGTTTTCTAAATCGGCATCAGTTAATGAAGCACGCGATGAACTCATTGTTTTCATCTCCGAAAAAAATGTTTCACAAACATATGTGGTTCCACAAGCACTTCCAACTCGTTGTGCAAAATATCTTAAGTTCGAATATCTCTCAGATGTAATATAAGTATTGTGAAAATTAATTTTTGATGCGGACGCAAAAACTTATTTTATTTCATTGTTGCATTGTAACTCAATTATATCAAAGATATCGAATATAGAACTGGAGTTCGTAGTCGCACTTGCGCATTATAACAATGACACATGCAATATTTTTTGTACACATACAACGAGAAACAAAAGTTTCAATAGAAATGTGAAATCGCCTGGCGGGCCGCTTGTTGGCCAGGCCTGCCATAGTGGAACCTCGATCATCTTTTGATGCAAACAATTTTTAATTTTGGACGAAGACGCCAAAGCCAGCGAAGATACCAGCGACAATCACTATGTGGGTGCACACCGAATATGTATATCGATTGGAGATAGCTGTCGGACAGACGCTAATTAGTGGAAATTGGAGTCGATTGCGTTCCCAATCATAACTAGCCGACATATGTAAATGAACAATTCGGCCAGAATCACGGGACGTCCGATTATTATCAAATTGTCAAGGAGCCTCGGAAACACGGTTCACAAGATGTCTGACTACCGTGACCATCGTATCGCTGATAATGTCCGCTACCGGAATCGATAGCCGCGTTTTCCACCATAGAGTTTAGTAATTAGTAATTTACTGGGCTTGTGTCAATTATCACTGCGACGGACCCCCCGGTATAGGCTGTGCCTGTGTCTCGTTAAATTTCCAGTCTTTATTGACCCTTTGCGCCCCAACTAGTATCGCTGGCACAACTAACAGGCTTCCACTCTAAAACCTGGTAGCACACAGTGCTTCGGAGCTTCGAAATAATTTCTAGTAATTTGAAAATGGAAACCGTGCCGCTGTCATCGCGCCAGAAGCGTAGAATTTTTAATTACAACTGAAACTTCGATTTTAAACAAGATAAAATACGATAACTCTGTTAATCAAAGCAACGTTGCATTAAAATAGACATATATTATTGAAGCGCCTTGTTGTTATTGAAAAATCAGTTTAAAGTGATGATGCGAAGAAATCTAGTTTGGTTTTTACCATTTCGGTCCCCGAGAAAAATGTAAATAATCCAGGTTCGCATGGCAGCTACGTATGTTAAAATTGAACGCAATCGCGTCAGTATTTTTCGAAAAAAGCGAGTTTGTTTTCTCACAGCTTCAACAATTTTTATAATTTCATTACGATATTTTTGGAATTATTCGAAGCCCGAAAACTTTAATATTTCCGTGAAAATCGTGGACTAATTCGCGCACAATGCGGGTGGAGCGGGTGCTCGCGTCCCGAACTTTTAATTGAAAATTGAAGGAACTCCGATGGAAGTAAATAAGTTATAGGGGAGGGTATTCGAAGGTAGGAAGATGGTGCAGGGTGCCGTTAAACTGAATAAAACTCGGCCGACCTAGTTGCAAGTCCGTGGCGCGTCGCTTACCTGTATATCGTCGTCGGTGAGGTTCACCCAGGCTTCCTCGGACGTGAGGCCGAGCAGCAAGTCTCTGTCGCCGAAGCTGGCAAATTCTGTGCCGGGCCCTGGCATCAGGGGCATCAGACCCGAGGATGAAGCAGTCGGCTGGAAATTCTATTTGAAAAAATCACAATAAATCTCCCTGAGATTCATCCACTAGCTTGCACATCCTCAACTAAAACTTGATCGTAAATTAATTAAAATTGTTCTACTTGCTGAGACGCGTATTAACCATGCCCTCGAGGAAAATTACGAAAAATCGCATAATTCTCAGTTACATGAGCTGGCTCCCGTTAATGCACCGACTCCTGCTGCCGTGCAATTAAGTCGACGTAAGAAGAACTTCCGACAACTATCGATTTCGAGATAGCTACGATTGCGAAACTGCGCGGTAATTGCAATTACAGGGCCGGTATACTTTATGGCTTTTAATTAAAAGTTCGCCGACATGCGATTCTGCTCGACGATATGCCGGCTGATCGGCTCTCGCGGGAAAAAAACTGGGAAAGAGATACGCGTGTTCGTTCGGCAACGGGGGTGTGATGATTAACGGTAACTACGAAAAGGAAAGGAGACTTAATACCGGATCCGCAGATTCGACATCTGTCAGCCAGTTGTCAGTTCAATTAACAAGCTCATCGCTTACCCGTCGACTCAGTGTTCGACACAGCACGGATGCAACTTGCGAGTTTTTCGCCAGAAATGCACCGAATCGGTTTGTGCAAGCGTGAGACGAAAGCTTGATCAAACGGAATCTTTAATCCTCGGGCGTGATGCTGAAATTGTTAACTATAGACACACAATCAACTGGAATTGCTTTGAATACTGAATTATATTCGATCGATTCTGTAAGTCCTGACTGCAAGTGGCTTCTTTCCAATTACAGTTCTGTACATTTATTCAATTTGTAGACTGTGGATTTTTACGCAAAATAAAAATTGTAGGCATTCATTTCAAGGACAAATTCTACCTTGAAATTCTAGAAAGCGAATTCTGTAAGTCCTGACTGCAAGTGGCTTCTTTCCAATTACAGTTGTGTGCATTTATTTAATTTGTAGACTGTAGATTTTTACGCAAAATAAGAATTGTGGCATTCATTTCAAGGACTGATTCTATCTTGAAATTCTAGAAAGCGAATTCTGTAAGTCCTGACTGCAAGTAGCTTCTTTCCAATTACAGTTCTGTACATTTATTCAATTTGTAGACTGTGGATTTTTACGCAAAATCAAGATTGTAGGCATTCATTTCAAGCACTGATTCTACCTTGAAATTCTAGTAAGCGAATTCTGTAAGTCCTGACTGCAAGTGGCTTCTTTCCAATTACAGTTCTGTACATTTATTTAATTTGTAGACTCTGGATTTTTATGCAAAATCAAAATTGTAGGCATTCATTTCAAGGACTGATTCTACTTGAAATTCTAGAAAGTGAACATTGACGCAGGGGTACACATTGGCGCCTACCCATTGTTAGACGTCGTCCCCGAGGGGCTAAATTGTATTGATATTAAGTTGAATAGACTGTTGTCAACTTTAGGAGACATTACTATGATTGGAGAATCTCCAATACCTGATTAACTGGCTGAGGCATGACCGCTCCATCCATGAATGGAGCAAACCCGGATGTGAATCTCGGCGGTTCCAATCGTACCGCGAGAAGCTCCTCCAGGTTTCTCAAACGAAGGCACGGCGCGATGTCATCAACCTCGACGTCACCAGGACACCCAGTCTGCTCGCCGGCGCTACGTTTCACCGTCAACGGGTCTCGTTGGATCGCCCAGGGTGATAACGCCGAGCCACCTAATAAAACCACCCTCTCGACCAGCTCTGCAATATTCAACAGACACAATCAAGAGTACTTTCACAACTAAAGCCATTTGAAAATTTAATTGTATTGGGTAGATCGGGTAGACGCAAATCAATACAAGAATTTATACAAGCATCCCCAGGGCCACCCTAACCACAGGGTTAAATGGGCTAAGCCCCGGGGCGCAAGCTTTTTGGAGGCGGCAATTTTTATTGGTGTTATATTTTTTTGTTATTAGTTTAGTAATTAGATAAACTTCTAGCAGAAGTACAAAAGAGAAAGTGTGCCTATGATGACATTTACTGAAAATTTGGGTTTCTGGTCAATTTAAAACATTTAAATGAAGACACAATTAGAAAGAATGCTGCAAAGTTAAGCGAGACGTATATGGACGATCTAGAAAATAATTTTATTGAAGAATGCCTTCAGTTTAAACACGTATATTTATTGGAATCTAAAGAAAATATATCTACTGCGAAACTTAGTTTAACGACAATAATTGACTCAAAAATTGAGTCTACATTTCCTAATGTGGCCACAGTTACAGAAAGATCTTTTTCAACACTGAAAAGGATAAAAAATTATTTACGGTCTTCTTTGGGACAGAGCAAATTAAATGCTTTGAGTATTCGGTCCATAGAGAGTGACGTATTTAATAACTTAAATACGTGTGATATTATTAATCAATCTTTCAAAAGAAAAAGCTAGGAATATAAATATACGGGGTGTCCCAAAATTCCTTCAACAGCCGGAAATGGGAGGTTCCTGACGTCATTTGAAGCAACATTTTCCTTTGCAAAAATGTTATCCGCGGCTTTGTTTAAAAGTTATTAACGAAAAACACGGACCAATCAGAGTGCGACCTAGACGCGAGTTGGCACAGTCGGCCAATAGACAGTTGGCGCGCCGAGTCGACTGTGCCACCTCGCGTCTAGGTCGCACTCTAATTGGTCCGTGTTTTTCGTTAATAACTTTTAAACAAAGCCGCAGATAACATTTTTGCAAAGGAAAATCGATTCAAATGAAGTCAGGAACCTCCCATTTCCGGCTGTTGAAGGAATTTTGGGATACCCTGTATAAGTAACTTTTCTTTTTTGTTTACTATAAAGTTTGTTTTTGTACATATAGGTTTTTTTAAGTTTTGTATGAATGCTTTTGTTTAGTGTAATGGTAATAAATTGACTTTGTCACCCTGCTCCCGCTAGCCATCCCGTGTATTCTCTTATGAAGAGGGTCGCATGATTTTTAGTAGCCCACGGACGCCAAATATCTTAGGACAGCCCTGAGCATCCCCGTTTTTAAAATTGACAGGCTATTTTCATTATCATAAAATTGTTTATAACCTAATGATTAGGGCAGATCGCTATTTGCACGAACGCCAACAATCCAAAATTTTCACCCGGTTTAAAGGACATAACAAACGGTTTTCAATGGAAATCACAGTTGTCGCAAAACGAACTCTGAAACACGGAACAACAGGGTGGTTTTCACGTGTGTCGCGAGGATTTTCAGCTCGTCACCTTGCAACGAGAATACTCGTGGCGAAGAGGGCCAGCATTAGGGGCGAATCCGAGCAGAAGGGTGAGAGGTTAAAACGCATTGTGGAAAGGCATTAAGGACGACACGAGGTGGGTTCGTTAGTGGAATGGAGGTGCAATCTAAAAAACGCGGCACAAGAGCCTTCCCCCTTCGGCTCGGTTCAAACCCTGCGTCCTCTGCATCCTCTGCATCCCCGGTCTGTTTCCCTTATTGTCTGTCGCGAGGTTAGAGAAGGCTACACTCTCGAGGAAGCTTGTTAAGGTCTCTAGTGGCTGTCGACGACGGAGACGGTAGCGGCATCGTCGTTCTCGAGGAACATCCCCTCGACCGCACGTGTCCTGACACCTTCGACTTCGGCTAGCCACGCGAGACACTCGAAAATGGCTACCAAAATCACCGGAACCCTCAAGATCCTTCTAGCAACGTCACTGGACTGTGGATTTTTATGCAAAATAAAAATGATCAACATTCTGAAATTCTTCTGAGCTTTTCACTGAACCCCTTGCCGTGTTCCAACGAGTCAGACTCGTGATGAAGATTTTATCGGAGTCCAACAAATATGAATGTTACGCGTTTCTTTTTAGATGAAATCAAATTTAATTCGTTCACATCAATAGCTAAGCATTGAAATAAATGTGTAGCCATACAAAAAATATAAATTTTATTTTTCCGTAAAGACGTTCCAATCGCTGTACCTGTAAAGAAAATTTTACGGCAAAGGGGTAAAGTAATAAATAATATTACCCCCTCAAATAATATTAGATACTATAAATAATATTACTCCCTCAAATAATATTAGATACATAAATTTTCATATTAATATTTAAATAATTAATAACCCCCAAATATATTATTCATTTTTAATAAAATTTGTATATAAAATTAATTTTTCATAATTTTTTAACCTCAAAAAAACTTCCCCATTTTTTATTTAGTGTTTTTAATGCACCAAACAAGTTATTATTATTACATTGAAAGATAATTATTACCTGAGTAAAAAACCCTTAATTTTCAGTTTCATTAAATAAATATGAAATTCATATAAATTTTTCAATTAATTAAAAAATTGTATTAATTAATAAAATTTTAAATATTTAATTTAATCATGACTATTATCAAATAATTAAAACTTAAGTTACTTTAAAGGGTTAACGAAATTCACTTTTCGCACAGACATAAAAAATATATATCATTTTCCGTTTCTTCTACAATACCTAGTCACAAACGAGTTCCGTGACTCTTCCGATTCGCGAATTAAACACTGCGGATTTCCAGCGTCTGCGTCGTCTACCGGTTCCCGATGTTTCTCTATGTTTTTTTTCTCCTATTTTTTTCGGATAGTCGGGCCATCGTGGGATGGGGCGCGATGAATGACGGGAAGCGTGGGCGAGGCGCGGACAGATATCCAGTTTACCTTTTGCCATGGGCGAGGCGGCTAAAAAATTGGCGAGCGCGGCGCCGGTTCCGTGGCCAAAGAGCGTCAGTCGATTGGGGTCGCCGCCGAATGCACCGAGATTCTCGTGCAGCCAATGCAGCCCCGCCACCAGATCCATCAGGCCGTAATTTCCCTGCGCGCTCGTCTTCGGGCCGGTTTTAAGAAAGCCTGCAACCAATTTCGACGGATTAGTACGTGTCCGTTAGGTTAAATTGCCGGCGCGCTCGTTCCCCGATGGGAATTAAACAGTTGTTTCCCTCCCTTAGAACAAGAAATTTACGGCGACGGCTATAAAACCGATGGACGCGGCAATCTCTTTCGAGCAATAACTCAAAAAGCTTCCACCCCCTGTCGACCTTAGCGGAGTTGAATTAAAACCAGAGAGTTCGGGAGCACCTAAATCTTTTGAGATCTCCGCGAGCTCTGCCCCTCGAAACGAGGGAAGGAGCACGCCCGCGAAGAGAATTTATCTATTTATTGTATCGCGACACTCTGTGCAAATAAATTTTTTCCTCCACAGAGAGTGTTGAAAAAATTGTTACACTGGGACAACAGAAAATTGCTACTGTTCCGTGTAAGGCGATTAAAAAATTGCTGCAGATCCACCTGACGCAATAAAAATATTGACACATCGCAATGGAAAACTTGGATTGTCCTCGTAACTGAAGGAATTGCTACCGTAGAATACTGAACAGAGATATCAAAAAATAACTAGTGCCTTGTGAAACGCGATTAAACACGGCTACTGCCTCCGCACACACAAAAATTGCTAATCTTCATAATGCAAATAAATAATTGCTACTGTTCCGTGTAATGCGATTAAAAAATTGCTGCAAATCCAGCTGCCGCAATAAAAATATTGACACATCGCAATGAAAAACTTGCATTGTCCTCGTAACTGAAGGAATTGCTACCGTAGAATAGAGATATCAAAAAATAACTAGTGCCTTGTGAAACGCGATTAAACACGGCTACTGCCTCCAAACACAAAAATTGCTAATCTTCATAATGCAAATAAAAAATTACCACTGTACTGTATAATGCATTAAAGTGATTGATATCAACCATAGCAAAGCAAATTATTGCCGTAGCGTGTAATGCGTCGGAAAAATTCACACCGCGTCGTCCAACGCGATAAAAAATTGCTTTCGCCTGGTGTAACGCAATCAAGAAATTGGTAGGAACCCGTTTACTCAAAAGATTGCCTCTCCGTGTAACACGACTGAAATTTATTGCTACTATATCCTGTTGTAGCAAAAAATTTGATCAAAAAATATATTTATAACGTAACGTTATTACTTCGTATGACACGGTTAAAAAATTGGTTACCTACGCACACACACGTCTCGCGATGTTTATTCAATATCGTACTCGCTGAATATTTTTTCTACCTCGGAAAGATATTGATTTCATTACGAGACCGTAATTAGCGGCCAGCATTTATTATACATTTAATTATGTTACGGAGAGGCGTCTCCGTAATTACTCAAAGCTGATCCCCCGTTTCATTAAATTTAAGCCGGCGTCGGCATGTCGAACCTCTCAGTCAAGGTTATTCACAGACAGCAATCAGAAACTTTGAAGCATGAGTTACGCGAGGATATTGCTCGACGTACTTTGCGGTGAAATTCCGAACTGATTGCTGATACGGAGAACTTTCCAATAAAAATGCAAATTCCCCCACCCGTTCTATTATACACCCTCTCTCTCCCCCTCCTCCTCTCTCCCTATCAACCCTTCATTTATTAAAATCGTCGAAATATCCCATTAATACCGTCAAATGCCTTGCTAATATTGATTTCCTGCCAACGGCTATTATACACGTACTTTGTTTAACAACGCGTCAGACATTCCTTTCACTAAATTATATATTGCTGCGTTCCATAATAAATTGAGTGTGTTTTATATTAAACTACAGTTGATTTAAGCTTAACGTTTTATCGATCCTTCGCTTTAACACCGCGGCTTGAAATGCGATACAAACAAGATTAATCATTTATTACTCGATCCACTTGCACAAATACATGTTCAATTAAAAATTACCTTATAGAGATATTATAGAAATGTGTGTACTCGATGTTACTTAATATTTGAATTACCTGTAGCACTTTTTTAAATGCAAATCAAATCGAATACATGTTCAATTAAAAATTACCTTATAGAGATATTATAGAAATGTGTGTACTCGATGTTAGTTAATATTTGAACTACTTTTAACACTTTTTTCAATGCAAATCAAACTGAGTTTCACCCAGTCAGCATCCCCTAGTGGAAACAGGGTGCAACGTCATAGCAAGTAGCAAAGAGAAAAAAAATGCGGTGAACGCGGCGGTGGATACGCGATTAAAGGGAATGTAGCAGCCGTCGCGGATTGTGACTAACATCATATACGAAAAGATTGATACAGCCTCGTAGAATACAATTAAAAAGTATGAAAAATTACTACTGCCTTGTATAATGTGATAATAAAATTAATACTATACAGGGTGTGGCCGGACGAGTGGTACAACCGAGCAGGGGGTGATACTACATGTAAAAATAAGTCGAAAAAAAGGAATAGCATTTTTTTTGTTTGACGCTTCGTTTTCGAGAATGTCGAGTTTGAAAATGCAGCGAATATACATGCTATTGCATAGGAATCGTCTGACGCGTCTGACTATGATCAACCAATTCTACTTCCCGCATATATTAAAGCACGCGAACCTGGCGGAACTTTAAACTCGATTTTCTCGAAAACGTACCGTTAATCGAAAAAATGTTACTCCTTTTTTTCGACATATTTTTACATGTACAGTAAACGTTCTATAGATGCGAAAATTTTTGTACGATAGATGCGAAAAAAATATCCCCCCCCTAACTTAGTAATCCGATCTCGGCTCGGTATATCGGTGTAAACCCCTACTAACGCGACGCGGAGAGTCGCAGTCGTCGGCACAGTTCAAACGCCCATGCGTCATCGTCATAGCAAAATTGAGTAAACAAAATTAAAAATTGTTGCAGAATTTAAAAAATTGAAAACGTTAAGATATGATTTCTCCTCTATTAAAATCATTAAGGGAAGAAATAACATAAAATTTGATTTCTATTTCTTGCAATCGATGCAGGCAATTTTTATTTTACATAAAGATCCGCAGTCTAGTCATCACGATGTAACCCCAATATTTAATCTTCTTTGTTTTACGTTATTCTTTTATGGAACTTACAGCGACATATTCCTGGCATTTTTCTAATTCAAAATGACACCAAACGCGATCTAATTTCAACTGTATTTAGTGGTTTAATCGATGATGAGAGTTTCGAACCCAAGGAAGGAAGGACAGCGCATCAGAAAGAAAGAGACGCGGACAATTGCCGTGGTCTCTCTTTACACGCGCTGTCCTTTGGATCCTTCTCTACGTTCGGCTCTGCCTTTGAAGCGCAAAAATCAATTGCAAAATTTGCCACCGAACAAACAGACAAACAGACAAACAAACAAGAATGCGAGCTAATAAAAACGTGGTAATAAAAAATAGGTACCCATATGCAATAGATGCGAAAAAATCCCCCTGACGTCTTCGCGTCTATAGAAAATTTACTATAGTATCACCCCCTGCTCGGTTGTACCACCCGACCGGCCACACCCTGTATATTATTAGTATCATTCTGTCAAAGATCCGCAGTCTATTTCCGAGGGACAAACCATTAGCAATTTTTCGAAATCGACACCTGATTGGAAATACGGAGCAGCGGCACGGTAAAGAAAAAAACCGTGAACACGGTGAAAGATACCCGATTAAAGAGACGAATGTAGCAGCCGTCGCGGATTGCGATTGGATCGCGGAGAGATCGTTGTAGCTCGTTCAGTCGCAGCGCACGTGTCTGAATGAGAGAGAGAGAGAGAGAGAGAGAGAGAGAGAGAGAGAGAGAGAGAGAGAGAGAGAGAGAGAGAGAGAGAGAGAGAAACGGCATCGATGAAAAACGCGCGGTACGCCGCGTCGAGTGCGCGGCACGGCGTACCTAACCGTACGAAATTCAGCAGTGCCTGATGACGGAAATGGGGGAGGAAAACGGGTCAGAAAAGAACCAGGAAGAAATCGAATCGACCGACTGCGGCATATTGGATAACGCCGCGGGCGCATTGTTTCGCTTCGACGGCAAACGGAACGCGCTAGACAGCTTCCACCGGGACAAAGGGGAACGACGAAACAAGCCCCGCCGGAGAACTGTGTGTTACAGTCCTCCACGCTGCTCTGCTTCACTCTGTCCCACTCTGTCCCGCTCTGTTCCATCTCTGTTTCAAACACAGAAACGATATCTCGATCCTTCTCCAACTTCTAACACGCGGTTCCGTAGAATTTTTCTACAACTCTCTTTCATCGGCGTATACCCCCCCTCTCTCTCTCTCTCTCTCTCTTGCACTCTCTCCTTCTCTCTCCTTGGCCACCGCGATAACTGAGACAACAGAATAATATACAGGGTGTACGTGTTATCTACGAAGCTTTTCTCCTAGCTGAAAAAGGTGCGCGCGAATAAATGGGAAAGGGAACAATCCCGTGCTACTACTCCTTCTGGGAAACGACAGCGAAATCGTGAAACCGAGTCGAAACGTTCTACAGGTTGTTCATCAACCTCTGTCTGCGCGGGGAAGAGCCAGACAAGAAAAGATTGTTTTACCGTGCACCCGGTCGATAAGGCAAATTTTATGTTGCCCTGGCCACTGACTTCTCTCCATTCTCCTCGCAACATGGTTCCGAAAATTATGGCTACACTGAGGATCTTCATAAAATTCTCCAAGTCAATTGTAAGAAAATAAAGTCGAATGGAAATGTATATAATGTAACAACATCCTTTAATTATTCTGTCTCATCCTTGTTGTACCTTGCCTATTTATTTAGCATGAAGATTCTAATAATGAATGCGAAAGAATTTTTTTCCCAAAGCTAAAGATAGCTGTTTATTTCGACGGAGATGAGCGCGTCGTGTGGCGCAGAGAGTAAAATGGAGAAAAATAATTTTGGGAACGAGGTTGCGGGAGGAAAGTGGGTGGCGCGTGGCAAAGGAAAGGGAGACTATTTTTCCCGTTCGCTTAGGCGATACATTTTCGTGCGCGGCCCCTTAGGAAAAACGGGTGGCGCGCAATATTCAAAATTCCTTCGGCGATCGCCGGGGGCGAGTCGGCGAATAGATATACGCGGGAGAGATTGTGCACGTGCACGGCCTCGAGATCCTGATGCATGAGCGGACGAAACAGTGGCGTATTGTCCCGCGAAAACGGGTTGCCCTGAATGGAGAACACGGGGCGAACGTTGCCGCTCGATTTACCCTGAATTTATAGCACGCCTATCTTGCGCGCGGGCTCCCGCGCATTAATGCCCCGTTATCGTATCGCTGTGTGACGGGTCAATTACCTTCGACAACCAACAAAAAAGGTAACGAGAAGGACCCTTTTCAATCCGCCTTTCTATTCGTCGCTTTTCACTGACCCCATTAATTTCGTCCGGTTACCCCCGGCCACCCTGAAAATTCTATTCACCCCCGCAGACCGACGATCCACGACACTGATCGTGATCGATCTTCAGGCTGAACCCGATCCTTGACGGTAATTGCGCTAACTATAAGCTTCCGGCGAAATTATCGCCATTCCGAATTTCTTCGTTTGTTTACGATTGTTCAGTTAGAGAACTACACTCCGCGACAAAACTATAAGACACCTGCGATTTTAGCTAATATTTTAGTAATACCAATTTTTTCGTAAAAGTTTTCGTTATTAATCCAAAGAATCAACTAAAGTACATACATTTCCATAGCGGCAATGTTGTTGAATTAGATTGGAAAAAGTTTCATTAAAATTTCTAATTTTTGATAAAATAAGGTGCGACAAAACTATAAGACAATGTATATTTTACGTAAGAAAAAGTCGGTGGCAGTTAATGAAAAATATTTTTTTCTATTTAGCAGTAATGTGTTGTGCCACCTTTATTTTTTATAGTTTCAATTAATCGTCGTGGTATCGATTTATATAAACTTTTTATTTGATCTTCACTTAATTTGGCCCATTTTTTTCAATACGAGCTTTCAACTCTTTTACCGACAAAAACTTTTTCCGATTTCCATATACAGCACGTGTTAAAATTCCTCAGCTGTTTGCTATTATATTTAAATCTGGAGACCTCGCAGGCCATGGTAAAATTTGTATATTACGGTCGTCAAAATATTTTTTTACACGTTTCGCTGTATGCACAGCGGCATTATCGTGTTGAAAAATATAATTTTCACATGCAATAATGTTTGCATGTAGCGTTAATAGTTCTTCTAATATTTCTATATATTTAATTGTAATCATGCTGGTGTTAATAAATTTTACATCGGTTCTCCCGTGGTACCCTATCGCGGACCATACCATGATGCCGCCTCCGCCCATTTGCCTCCTTGACAAATGCAATTCTTCCTTCCGCAAATCATGAAAATAATATGAAAGACAATCCGCCAGTCCATCTAAATTGAAACGTTTTTCATATGAAAAAGTAACTTTTCTCCACTTTTTTTCCACTGGAGGTATCTCTCCGCAAAATCTTCCCCGGCTGCTTTATGTCGAACCGTAAGTGGCGGTTTTTTCTGCAATTTTCGTCTTTTTAAATTCTTGGCCCGCTTAATTATCCGTTGCGCATTAATGCTCTCTACTTTTTAAATAATTGAGCACGGCACATCGACTTTGCCCAGTCACTCTTGAAATTTCTCAAATAGAAGCATTCTTTTCTTTTAAATTTACGATCACTCTTATTTCACTGTCTGTCAGCTTTTTCCCACGCGGCATTGTAGTTATATTATGCAAGAACAAAATTACAAATGTTTAATTGTAAGTGCACAATTACCTCTAACACTGTGACTGCGATTAGAGTATAAGATCGACTGACGAAAAGCTACTATCTTATAGTTTTGTCGCGACGAGAACAACATGTTTACATACATTTCCCAAATTCTTGGAATTGTAGCCTTCGATATTTCGTAGAATTGTAGAATATACTTCTATATAGGGTGAATTCGATAAAGCAGGACATGTAAATATCTCCGTTACTTTTCGTTGTACAAAAAAACTTCGTAGGGCAAAGTTACACTGTTTGAAGGGCCACATATAACGGTGTAAGGGGAAAAAAATTTCAAGGTCATTTTTATGAGATTTCATGGTTATCGATGTTTTTTTAAATGGAATGAGTTACTTAAATTGAAATATCTCCTGAACTACTAACTTTTCGACATACATAGGTTAGTACTTTTTTATAACGAATGACCAGCTGCATCGATTGATGTATTAAAAAATACCTCATTCCATTTAAAAAAACATCGATAACCTTGAAATCTCATAAAAATGACCTTGAAATTTTTTTTCCCTTACACCGTTATATGTGGCCCTTCAAACAGTGTAACTTTGTCCTACGAAGTTTTTTTGTACAACGAAAAGTAACGGAGATATTTAGGTGTCCTGCTTTATCGAATTCACCCTGTATAATGTAAACAATAACACTATGAATGAAGGAAGACAAAACTCAAGACTTACATAGCATTTTCATCGAACTACGCACATGTCTTATAGTTTTGTCGCGGAGTGTATTGCATTGATGTCAGGACTATTATCGACCAAGTCGGTTTATACGAATTAAAATTGATTCACATTAGCACATTATAATAATAAATTGGCGTTCGTTGACTTATTATAACAGGTTTAAATGTAGTAACAGTTTGAAATGGCGGAGGTTTTGTTCTTTAAAGTGACTCGAGGTTTTTCTCATGAATGTTACACTCGATTAAAGATCGACGATTTTCGTAGCAAATCGAATGATGCTTTATTTATATATTTATAGATAGTTTTATTTATAGACACCAGTATCTATTTTATAAAGAAATTACGATATTTGCCCTTTTTATTAAGTATCGCCAGCACTCTGCTCGCCTAATACAATTACAGAAGCACTACTAGGCACCCGCTTTTATCTCCTTCGGAGAAGTAAACTGGATCATTATGCTAATACACTTTATAGCACGCGTTTCCTATAAATAGCCAGCCGTCGAGTCATCAGATTGTCATAAATTAATAAAAAAGACGTACAGATTATGAACCGCGGAATTCATGCATTTAAAATAACAAACATGAATAGAAACATCAATGATATATAACATGATCAAATAATTATTTAAATATTAAAACAAAATTTGGATCAATTGGTACAAAAATAAATTTTCGTACCTGGTCCTCGAGTAAACACTTCTTAAATAGATTGTCTTTTAGTTAATCATTGATTGCATGAAACCAGCAAGCGTTTTTGTATACAATCGTCGTGATCCGAGGAGTAGAGAACTCCGAACGCGTCGATTGGTGAGTACACGAACGATTTTAGCAGACCTGCCGGCTGTTGGTTCCTTTATCCCGGTTCTGCCTCGACTTGAATCGCGCAACTGCGGAAAATGAGCTCGCTTCCGTTCGAGAACCATAATTTCCATGGCCCCTCCGTGCTCCCCGCGGCCCGGCATCGGTGGGTTTTGTTTTAAACGCGAAGTTGTCGGGATAAAAGAGTAATCAGCAGCCGGGGTTGAATAGGGCCGATATCGGTATCGGGTTGCCAGAGGACAGAAAACAAGGGGACCGGATCGTCACTTGTATCTGCTCCGTTGAAACATTCCTCGCGCGAAATTACGCTTTGGCTCGATATCATCTGCGACTTCTGGGCCGGTTTCTCTTGTTCCGATTGAACCTGGCCAACCCGGCATCCGATTGATGCGCGATTTAAATCGTTTAACCCTCATTTTCCCAAATTAATTCGCCTCTTGGCGTCAGAGACACGAATGGTAACGCGACGATAAAAATATGAAAAATATTGCCATTATTTTTTCAGATTAATTCTCATTTATCTAAATCAATTTTTCCCGTGGTATCAATGGGATGATATCTATTATTTTAAATAATCGAAGAGACACACGCATCATCGAAATTATAACCCAGTTTTGCAAATTCGGAACCGATGCAGTCTGCGCCTTTTCTGGACTAGTTGACTCGCTTAACAAGTTCGAGGCGGTATCGCGAAATGCAACAATTCAATGGATATATGCAACAATAGCTGCACAATGGGAGTGCACACAATGGCAAAGCCCATTGAAGAATACTTCGGGAATGTCGGTGACGGCGGCTAATGATTGGCCATTTTAATAGATAGCGAAAAGTCTGCGAACGTTCTAGAAATCTGCAAAGTCTGCTATCGTTTAAGCTGCATTCTTTGCTTGTCAATCAGCTGCGTACTGGATTAGATCATTTGTCACTAGAGTGCATGTCTTTGCAGTTTTCACTTTGCACTTTTCTGGATTTTTAATCACTTCTTGTCCATTTAGTCGAATTATTAAAACATGCAGCTGTCTTTTTTCCGCAACTACTTTCAGTGGGATTTGGAGAAAAATTCAGTTGATTTATCACCTATTCGGGCAGATCTTTTCCTAGGTACCCACGGAAAGAAAATTCTTTTATCCGCGATTCCAGCTGATGGCGAGAATTTCGCAAAAAGTCTGCCCACACCTCCAGACTTAGATGCATATCGCCTAGCTCTGAAGGCCCGCGTTCTGAATGCTTTTCATTAAGATCCTGAAAAGGAAAAAGGGCGTAGCTGGTGAAGCGGCTCCTATCGGTGGGACAGACGGTAACAGGTTTCACCCGAGCCTCCCTTTGGCTCTTATTCAACGAGAAAATTGCTCGGTGAAATATTCACAGAGCGATTAACCGACGGTTAAGTCGTCCATGTTGATGATGCGAACGTCTGCGCGCTGGGGACTCTCGGCTCATCCGAGATATCTCAGATTGGGAAATTGGGAAGGCTGATGTCCACGGCTGTCACACGCCGCTCCTCGAGCGTGTATTTTTAATGAAAATCCATTTCAAACGATCACCGCGAAAATCTCTAGGCAATCTCGTAGCCCCCAGATATTTCGAAATGTCTCCGCTGAAAATGCTCATAATCTAGATACCTCTGACATCTAAAATATTAATGAAGCTGCCATTGTATTGGGTTGGCAAATAATTTCGTTCGGTTTTTGCGATCTATTCCAATGTAAAACACCGAACGAACTTATTTGCCAACCCAATAGTAAATAGATGTTCGGCGTCGACCGACGGTCGGAGGCGCCTAATGCCGGGACCGCTCAGAATTGAACGCACGCAGAACAAACAGGAAGGAGCGGGAGAAATAGAAACTGTCGCAGGTTATGCTCAATACTGAATTTATTTAAGTCCGTTATTTCGGCGCGGCGATTCGGCTTTGTCTTAGACGGAGATCTTGAAGCGTGCTATGGCTGCCATCGGAGCGCGACGGAAATCTTGCGCAGCACCGTTATTAGGAACCGCCGCGAGAGGAGATCTTCGACGCGACGCAGAGGAGATCTTGCCGCGGGCAGCTGCACGATGCGCGACGCAAATAATTATGCCAAAAAAACGAATCGGCGTGATTGTACAACTAATGCGCACACTTAACAGACTTCCACAGCTGGAATCGCGTTAGAATTTTCGCTTTTCACTTTGTTTAGCGCGCGTATAGAGAGAGCGAACTAATGAGCGCGCACAACGCAATATACGATTCGGAAAAGGAGCGTGAAAGAGCTAAAGTCGTTCGACGCGAACGGAACGATCAACTAGAGAGAATTTTCATCAAGCACGTAGCGTAAGAAGACGAGGTAATCACCGCGATGTAAGAACAGAGAATGTCTCCTCGCCCGGTCTCCGACAGACGAGGGCCCTAATTATCGTTGAGCGAAAACAATATGTTCGAATCTGATTGGCCGAGACTTGATGTTGTTGATATTCTATCTTTAGAACAAAGACATCCCGTTCTCGACTCACGGTATCGCGTGATCGAAACGCGACTCTTCACAGTTATAAAAACTGCGGAATGTTCGGCTTGTCGCTTCCAATCGTCGAATTTCGAACAATAGATTTATATTTTTTTTGCCTTTCGGCCTTAAAATGGGGGATAGAAGTGTTTTTGTGTCAGCGTATATTTATATATTTAAATATTATCTTTATTCCTCTTCCTTTTTTCTGTGACTCTCCTCATCCACTCTGTGCCCTCTTTGTCTCCTTTGTCTCCAGAATTCCTCTCACTTCTTTGTTTACTCTTTCCAGCTCTTTGCATTCTCTTGCCATGTGACTTAGGGTCTCTGGCTTCTCTTTATATAGTCTGCAGACTCTATCCTTCTCCTTGGTCCAATATTTATTGTTCAGTTCCTCATTCCCACATCTGAATCTTGCGATCATTCTTTGATCTCTGCCCTCGTATGATTTGCATAGGTATCCTGCCATCTGAACCTCCCTAATTTCTCTATACTGTTTGTTGTATCGCTTTCTATTATTTTATCATATTGCCATTGTAACTGCTCCGCTCTATCTGTTTGCCTCAGAACTTCTTCGTACTTTTTACCTTCTCTTCTTTCCGCTTCCATTATTTCCATGTCTATTCCTTTATTAATGTAGTACGAATCTCTTATTTTTTCCCATTTTGACTTCCTCTTTTCTTGTTTCCTGTCTATCTCTTTCCAACTTTCCCTTTGAATTGCGTTGCTGCTCTGACTTTTTGTTTTCTCCTCGTATCTTAATGCTCTTCTTCCCGCTTCTATTCTTATTTCGTCCGTTTTTGTTTCTTCTAATATTAGATATGCAGGTGTGTTAAAATCTAGTTCTAAGGTCCAGCGTATATATTTCTCCTGCAGTTTTTCCATTTTCTCAGCCTCCATCCATCCCCATATCTCTGAAGAGTACAGTAAAATACTTTTGACTAGGCTGTTAAACATCTTCATTCGTCTCTCATAGTTGTTTCTAAACTTTCTTTGACCTAATCCTTATATGTATGTGCCTCGCTGCATGAAGCTGCCGCACAGTGGGCCGGATCGAAAAATTTAAGGACATTCGACCAAAAAGTCGACTTTTCGAAATTGCAAACTAATGAATTTGTATTGCTTTGTAAGGATCTATGGACCTCGAAAATGAAGAAATTAATGAAATTAAATAAATATTTTAGTTACAATGGTCATTTAAAGTTGAGCGTTTTGAAAGTAGCATATTTCACCAGGCATAATTGCTCAAATTCTTTGCGATGTCCTCATCGTTTCGCCCCATATTTTCTCTCAGTTTTTTTTTGTATGATATAGAGCATCTCTTCCCAATAAGAAATCATATATTTTTTTAGTAATAACTAATAATAATATATTTAAAAAATAATGCTGAACGATACATGACAGATTAAAAAAATGTTCTATATTTGTCAAAGGATATCTTTTTTGTCCCAAAACATCCCAGGCTCTAACAAAGAGGAATATTTTCGGTAAAACTTCCTTTAAATAACCATACAAGAATCATTTCCGACATCGTCCGACGAACAACAATACAGTTGTTTAAAGCGGACAATGTCGCGGCGAGTACGGTCGCCGCGCGTTGGCGTTGTGAAGCGGCGCAGCGCACAGTGGGCTGGATCGAGAAATTTAGTGACATTTCACGAAAGAGTCCACTTTCCCATATCGATTGCTAATAAATTTGTATTGCTTCCTAAATGTCCATCAACATCGAAGCTGAAAAAATTAATGATTATTCACAAAAACTGTAGCTAATATAAATTCACAAAGATAGACATTTGGGATGCAGTATTTTTCAGCCAAAAATTGCTTCTTTTCATCAAGGTGTCCTGATTACCCTATTTAATATTTCTTCTGGGTCTTTTGTGTAAATGAAAAACGGTCCTTTGCGGCAACAATTAACGCTGTTAGTTGAGGATGGTTGCTCGCAATGTATTAAAAATTAATATTTAATGAAATGAATAAAATCTATATACTTTCTTAGAATTTGCAAGATGTATCTTTTAGAGGTCCTAACTGGACCTAATCGGATAAATCAGATCATTTTCATTAGACCTTCCTCTACATATGCCCACAAAAATCATATCCGAACCGATCCGATCTTGGAAATTATGACAGTTTAAAGTTAACGGGACGTGTCATCTGACGGATAGCAACTCACATATAGTACTTAAATACCATCCAAATATGAATATTTTTGCAATTGCATTAACAGTTCATACCTACCTAAAACAAGTATGTAATGTTTAACAATAATATAAGTAATCTATTAATTTTATTGTTAAAAATATAATAAACGGTAATAATATAACTGGACTAAGAGTTTCTTAGTTTCTTAGTTTTTCTTAGTGAGTATCACTGTTTTTGAGTAAGTATATCTGTCATCGAATCATAGTTAACAATTGAGAGACTCTTCTAGCAAACTGTTTAGATTATCGGGACACGAGATGTTTATGCTATGTTGCAGATAATGTTTCGACTATGGTCCACCGTTCTGTCTGCATTTAGTTGTAACAAAATCTTTGGAGAGACCACAGTGATCCATATTGAGAGAACTTTTACATATTTAAACGTTTTATGCCTGCAGATATCCAGAAGCTGCAGATTTAATAATTAATTAAACTAAACAAATTGACCAAAAGTTTACCTGTTAACAGCTGTTTACCTGTTTAAGATTAATTGACTTATCTTTTATATTTGTTATATTTTTGTTGATATTTTTATCTTTTATAAACACACTACACATACATGAAATAATGCGAAATAACAAAGGTCGTAATATATAGAATAGACATGATTTTAAAACAATTAAATTGAAAAATTATTTATAATTATTATAAATTATTATAAAAAATATCTTTTGACACGCTTCTGAGGCTTTTTTACCTCTTCGGTACATTTTGTATGCGTTGATTATAAAAAGATTTCTCGAATTTATATTTTACGTATTCTATGAAACATTACATGTATGAAATGTAAATATAAAATACATATTTAGTAAGTAAAACATAGTTTGGAAGATTATACTTAAACAATTTTATTTTAATACAAAAAATCAATGAAAATTAATTAAAAATTATTGTTTAACAAAATGGAAAAAATTTTATTTGTTTACAATCAAAATTGACTATTTTTTTAATGAATTTTAGTGCAAATTTCATCCCGATATCTCTTATGGTTCAAGAGTAATAACAAAATGTCCCTAAATTTTTCGATCCGGCCCACTGTGTGCCGTTGTTTAGTATCATTTTAATAATTAAAATATTTACGCTAATTAAAACATGGAAATGTTTTTTAGAAAAACTTCATTTTGAAAAGAATTTATTAAAATGTTCCTTGGTTTATCTCCATTGAATAGAATGTATTGAAAAGTTCCGCGGTCTATTTTCTTCAAATGAAATTTATTAAGCAGTTCCGTAACTCCTCCCTTCTTCGTAATTGCTTTTTTCAAACTTTCTTACGACAGACATTCCGAGTAAAGAATTGTGCTTGTGCGATTTCTTGAAGTCCGCAGAGCGACACCTCATTCTCTTTTCTGTTTTAAAATCAAGTTTGAGGTTCGGGAAAAAGCAGTTTCCGTTTGTGTAGCGCAGACATAATTTTGTTTTTTTTATTGCACCGGCAAGAACGCGAAACTTCTTCTGCATGGATTAGCGATTTCTGCCCGCGCCGCGAACGCGCTGACCGACTTCAGGATTGAGATTATTGTTGCGGATTTAATATAAGTTGAGGAGGAAACCCAGTTTCTGGTTGCAGAAAATAAGACGAACGAGAATGTCAAAGTTTCCGGTAAAGAGAGCAGGATAATGGTAGCCGTAACGAGCCTCAGAAATTCTGCTTTAGGGCAGGAGCCTTGCCCGCCGACTTTCTTATTATTTTTATGCGTCTCTGGCCGTTGATTATTTCAGAATTTCCAATTTAATTGTTCACTCGTATCGCTTTAGTATTTAAAAGAACATTATGCGACTTACACCTGAAATTTTAACATACAAATAATACCGAAGCATCTCGCTGTGGTCTAAAAGTCAGTTCTACCGCGAATAAATTAACGTAAATTACCAACTAACGTAAATCTGTTAAAATTTATATTTGTATGATAGTTTAATATGTATACTACAATAACAAAAGCAAAATTAGTAAATCACATCACCGTACTATTGTCAGCAAGACTGTCAACATTCCAGTAACCACATTTTGTTTTTCTGCGTTAGTCAATTGCTACAAATTATAACCTCAAAATATCGAGTTCTTTCTCGAAGTGTGCATAAATTGTGTTAGTATCTTGTTATATATGATATTATCAGCATGGCTGTAACTGGAAATGGTAAGTTTACGTTTCCTTCAAACACTTTATGATATATTTTATGAACTGATACTTCTTAAGAAAAATGATTAGAATGTCGTAAGTTTTACAAAATTTGCACGCATTTGCACGCGTTGCGAAGTATTTAATTTGAAAGCTTACTCCATCTCCATAAACGGCAAAGAGAAAACGCGATCCCCTGCAATCCCATTATCATTTTATTTTTATGTTTTAGTAAACGTATCTACGATCTCCCGCTTGGAGTTGTTCGAAGAATGGTTCAAATTGAAGAATTTGAAACAAAAGGATTGTGTTAGTGGATTACTAAAGGCTATTTTTACCGGAAGGAATGTGAGCGGACACAATATTGAAGGAATTTTAAAGATCTTTATCAAAAATATTGAGAAACGTTGGAAAATAGGCAATAATTATAAAGATAAATTTTTCTGTCAAAAAATAAGACTTGGTTAGAATCGACCATAGTATTCCCCTTTAATGAGATTGACATTCACGAACTTGAAAATTGCGGGAGTAGACGAAGAGATTATATACAGGATGTACACGATTCTTTAAACCATTTCATGTGGATATGAAGTAGACGCAGATAAGTTTAAAGTTTATGCATTCGAACCCGCACAAAATTTGTGTCTCCATATTGGTGGTTTTATATGCTTACAAGCGTTCACAAAGTGCTGATACATGGAGCAGAAATTATAAAACATGTGATTTTACCTATTGGTCAGCTTGGAGAGGAAGCGCAAGAGGCAAAAAACAAGGACTTCAAATTTATAAGAGAACACAAGAGTAGGAAGGACTCTACGGAACATACAAATATAGATTTGTTTAATTATTTTTTATTGTCTTCAGATCCAATTATATCTGAATAAGGTCTGCAGGAAAAGTGTAGTAGAAAGTTACATCTCGATCCCGAAGCTTTGCAGATGCTAAAAGCACCAAAAATTCGATCAAATACAGACTCCGACAGTGAATAATAATCTTTTATATTATATTTGTACCACTTAATTATTGTATTAATAAACAAGTAGTCGGTATTGTAAATTATGTTTTATTTACTTTACTCAAATATTTAAAAGTAATTTTTACACAAAATGTCCATTTTTTCCTCGCGCAATAATTAATTCGTTCTAGAACTGACTTCTAGACCACTGTGCATCTGCGTGAACAACTAAAGAACTGCAAATATTGAGTTACACCATCATCAGAGCAGTAATAATTACACAAACAAATAAATTCCCTACAACAGGGTTTTCACAATTTCAACGGCTATGAAATAACAATCTGAATCTGAATGTTCAGTGGATCGTAGGAACTCGGTGCTGTCGAAGAAAATAGTACCGATAGAGCCAACAGAAATAGTTTAAACATAAATAGGACAGAGTGCTCTGTTGGGTGTGAAAATATGTGGCTTGCGTTGTTAATTCGCATGGGCGTTGCGATTCTATTTGTGGATTAAATCTATATCCGATAATAAACGTGCCATTCACGAGCCGAACTGGTCAACTCCACCTTCCGTAAATTTAGAAACGAATGGCTCGTTTCCCCAAGTTTATTGAAAAATTGTTTCATCAATCACTTCACTGTACTGTTACTGTATCGTTTGCGCCTATCATTTGCCATTAGAAATTATTAGATAATAATTTTAGTATAGTATACTTTCAGTTGCCAAACTGGTCAACTCCCCAAGATTGCAGAAGCTGTAAAAAGATTCGAGCTTGTACATATTAATTTGGATACTTTTCCGCTTTTAATTGTCAAGGGGTTGATCAGTTTGGCCGTCGAGTATTTCAAACAGCTTAAAACTCTATCAGCGATGTTATACTATAAATAAATTGACTTACCCAGTACGCCGAGGCGAAAATTGATAGAAACGACGATAAGGCGACCATAAGCAGCTAACGCGGTTCCGTCGAAAGCGTTTCCAGCACCCCATGAATAGGAATCACCGTGGATAAGGAGGAGGGCAGGTAACAAGTCTGGAGTACTACCTGAAACATGAAACACTAATAATCAGTCACCAAAGAAACGGAACAATTCAGCGAATCATCTCTTATTCGTAAATCCCGAGTATATCGCGGAAACGATTAAGAAAAAAATGAATCGTTCATCTCTGCCCTTGTTTCAGATATAATAACGCCGAACGCAAACACCATTAAAACGATACTGAACGCGTTCGCAGCCGTCGGCTTATTTATTCGATGCTTTCCGTTTGATCGAAGAAGAACGCTGTTTCATTTCGTCGGCGAGCAAATTGACTCTGTATCCGTTAAATTCATAAAAAGAAGCGAGAAGAACAGCTGAGAAATTGCAAATTTTCCGAGCTCCACCTCCAGCCCCGGACGTAAGAATATTTGATCGCGTGACCGTTTAGTATCTGAGCCCTTAATGAGCGTTCACTTGAAGGTATACCAACAGCTTTAATTTAGAGAGTACGGACCCGCAATTAACTTAAAAGCAAGCCAAGCACTCAGGTGCAATTGCAAATAATGCGTTACCGTGGGCCCCGCGCGTTACCGCTCGCGGCACTCGCAAGCAACCAAATATTATCCTCCTCTTCCAATTTATAAATGGATGGAGCAAGAAGGCTATTATTCAGCAATGTGTACGCCGTCGTATCGAGTATATCGTTGCATGTACACAGTGTATACAAATCGCGGGAAATGCGCCTCGATGCATCTTGCGCACTCGGTAAACGTCAGCTGAAATAAAATACCGCTAACCTTTCACATTTTGCCGGGCGGAGGATATTTTCAATTCCCAGAGCCATTCGCGTCACGAAATCCATTTCATATCATGTTTAAACCGTACGCAAAAATATTAGACTGTTCCCGGTCTATCATTCGAATTCGAATAGTTTCTGTACACCACGTCGGAATACGTACTTTCAAACGTCGAAACCCTCGTGCACTGTAATTTCGAAATATTTCAGTCCCGACCCCTCAATTGAACTATATTGATTGCGTCATTTATAAAGCTCGTCTGCGTCACTTCGCTCTTTCTGCAAAATTCATAATTCCAACACGATTTCAAATCGAGACAAACACGATTAATTATTTATCGTAATTTTCAAAAATTTCTGAAAAATGTTATGTGCATCAATCGCACAGTTTTGTATGTCTCTTATTCATTTTTCTCACGAATGCATAAAATCCGCTATTACTGAATCTGCAAAAATTCCAAGACGATTTTAAATCGAGACAAACACGATTAATTATTTATCGTAATTTTCAAAAATTTCTGAAAAATGTTATGTGCATGAATCGCACCGTTTTGTATTTCTCTTATTCATTTTTCTCACGAATGCATAAAATCCGCTATTACTGAATCTGCAAAAATTCCAAGACGATTTTAAGTCGGGACAAACACGATTAATTATTTATCGTAATTTTCAAAAATTTCTGAAAAATGTTATGTGCATGAATCGCACAGTTTTGTATGTCTCTTATTCATTTTTCTCACGAATGCATAAAATCCGCTATTACTGAATCTGCAAAAATTCCAAGACGATTTTAAATCGAGACAAACACGATTAATTATTTATCGTAATTTTCAAAAATTTCTGAAAAATGTTATGTGCATGAATCGCACAGTTTTGTATGTCTCTTATTCATTTTTCTCACGAATGCATAAAATCCGCTATTACTGAATCTGCAAAAATTCCAAGACGATTTTAAATAAAGACAAACACGATTAATTATTTATCGTAATTTTCAAAAATTTCTGAAAAATGTTATGTGCATGAATCGCACAGTTTTGTATTTCCTTATTCAATTTTCTCACGAATGCATAAAATCCGCTATTAATGAATCAGCAAAAATCTAATTTGTTCACGCGAACAATTATATAAAACCACCAACGCACCTTCGAAAATGTTTTCAAGTCTCTCAGTTTGTGGGAAGATCCTCGAAGCACCTTTTAAAGCAGAGTTCCCATCCGGCGCGGCTGCTCGGACCCCATAAAAATGAAACTGGACAGCCATAAAGACGGTCCCGTGGAAAGTTTCGTTAGGATCGAGCCGGTTTGTCGGAGGACATCGCGTTAAATTTTTACGGCGCATTGCTCCGAGTTATTTTCCCAGCGGATGCATTGGCACGCTCGCGATTCATGAAATCACAATCGTCCGCGAACGAGCCACAATGACGGTCCGCTGCTGTAAGCAAACCCCGACGAAACGAGACGTCCACCTGTTGCGAATTTTGACACGAAGTCGTGCTATCGTGCCAGACCAGATAGATAGGTGAGTAGGCCAGTCACCCGCCGCTACCCCCGCAGTTTCGACTCTCCATCGAGGACTCGCAGATCCTATCTGTCTTGAAATTTACGAGTGATGTCCCGTATTTTCCAGTGACCCCGACGTATCGGCATAAGTTTCCCTTATCGCGACGTTTGGACGCGACATATGATCGGCTCCAATCTTAATTGCTCTGGTCCTAGCCAAAAATTATTCGATCGAATCAATGTCACGTTTCTATGCATTAGCAACGCGACGATCCTAGCTCACGTTTATCGCGTTTACCCCATCGCTAAACGCTCCTCCTTAAAACACTTCCATAAACGACAATAGCAAATGCAAATACACATTGAATTCTTTCTTAAATAATTTTAACACGTTGCAAACAGTCATTATTTTAATTATTTTAATTTTTCTCTTTTAAAGGCATAATATCTGAAGTCTCGGCTAGAGGTTTATCACGACAATTTATTGTAACATTCAATCGTTGTAGAGCAGATCATTATCATCTTGCAGCATCTCTTTCACGACTACATATAATAGATGATTCCAAATGTAATTGCAGCAATGACGTTCAAGATCTTAACCATATCATTTGGCAATGTACCTTGTTGGAATCACAAAGAGTTGATCTCATGAAAAAATTATGGAAGCTCAATTTGTTTCCATCCTTAAATATCAGATCGTTACTTTATGAACCGAATATTCAGGTATGTTATCTTCTTTCCAATTTTTTCAAGCAATGTGTAGGATCCGACATACTGATAGAAACGGGTTGGGTCTCTCTTATCGCAAGTAACAGGGATAGGTTTCTCTCTCTGAACAAAGAATATATTTTCGAATTAGTTTCGTACATTGGAAGTTTTCGTATAATTTACAATAAACCTTTGAAGAAGGTTAGCAACGTAAAATTTAAATAATTTTGCTAATATAATGTTTCCCCATCAGGCGTCCGGTTTATCTCAACCGTACTCTCCTTCTGGAGAAAACGACGACGACTCAGATTCACCCGGTGTCCTCTGTAAGCTCGGCGGCCGGCCTTCATGGCCGACCTCTCCAAGACGCGCGTACAGAGTAACTAGGTGATCCTACTTTCAGGCGGCCAGGAAACTACACTGTTCTTTCCTCTCGGCGGGCGGCCGGCCTTCATGGCCGTCCTCTCCCATTTATCCAGAGAGGCGTCCAAGTGTAACCCCTGTCCTCTCCTGAGCTGCCGGGCGTCCGATAGCATTGCTTCGTACTCTCTAACCTATGGGCGGCCGTGGTCTTACTTCATCCTCTCCCACAGGCGCAGCAAGAGTGAAAGTGAACTCCACGATCGTCTACAGGTATTTATACCAATCGTTGCTAACCCTTGTTAGGGCGTTGTTAGGAATTTTAGAAGTTTCTCGAACATGCGGCCTTCTAGAACATTTGATCGCGGCGCGATTCTTCTCTTCATTTCAGGGTAGTGCCGAGGCGGATTGGCGCCCCTGGGTTTGTCTCGTTCCTCGTCGCGTTACAAATGTAATTTAAAGATTTAAAGTTAGGTACTTAATGTGTTCTGCTGCACCTACATTACTAATGTTTAACTGTAAGATGTATACTACTAATGTATGGCTTTATAAGCCCCTATGGGAAGTTCCAATTAAGCTTTCAATAAAAAAAAAATCTGAAGTCTAGGTATGGTACTTAATAGTTTTTATAATTTTCACAGATGGGTAGACAGTTTATTAAATAATGCGGCATTTTATTAATAATTTTCTATCTAATATTTTCTATCTTAATATATTGTATATATCGCTACTCCGGAAGTATAATGACACAACTGCAAAACTTGAAATTTTACAGGACAAGCAAAAGAAAAATAATTCCAATTTGTCTTAATAGAATGGCGTATAGATTCGGTTTAATTCTTCTATGAGAGTAGTTTATGGACATTGTGGGTTATTATTGCAACTTTTAAGTTATTTCAATTTATAAAATAATAAATACCAGCCTCACAGTAACCAGTACCATGTAAATACGTCATTGTTCTTCTGAAAATGCATCACAAATTTTACACTTCTGTCGTTATAGGAGTAAAGAAAACAAGTAAAAATATGAAGAAAACGTTATGAAAAAGTTTATTTGAACAAAAATGAATACTATTACACAATAGTATGAAAAGTATAAATCGGTTTAACCCTCATCCATCCCTCGTGTCAATTTGACACAGTTTTCCCGAAATAAATTATACCATACTGTTCTGCTATTTGTAGATAAATTTGCCTGAAACTGTGTGACTTTTATTTTCTTAATGCGAAACACATAAAACCTAAGATGCAAAAGTTAACTTATCAATTACAATAAAAATAACATCGAAAAATAATTGTTCACCTTGTTATTTCATCGATTTTTTACTACTGTGTCAATTTGACACCTAGGGACAGATCCAGTTCGTGAAATGAGGGACGGATGAGGGTTAACAAAAAATTATAAAAAATTCTTTACAAAAATTATAGATATAGCCCTCCCGTGGCGAATTTTGTAAGTACAATTATGTCGATTTACAAACATCTAGTACATACATTTTTGAGCCCGCCAACACAATAAAGTCAATTTCACAAAATTTTGCAGTTGCGTCATTATACTTCCAGAACAGCAATATTAGGTTGTTGACTTAGGTCCCGCCTTTGTAGTTTATTTTTTCCACGACAGGTGGGGTTGAAGTTGTAAAATTTGAAAAGTACATATCTCGTACATGAATTTGCGTGCATAAGATTATTAATATTGTATAGCATACATGATTCAAAATCGATTTTCGTTCACCATGAAAAAAAGAAAATTCGTATAATTTACTTGTACGAGTTCAAACTTGGACATACTGCGTCTGAAGCAGCGAGAAACATAAATGTCACTTTCGGTGAAGGTATAGCAAGTAATCGGACCATAAGACGTTGGTTTGAAAAATTTCATTCCGGAAATACAAATCTGGAAAATGAGCCTCGCGGTCATAAGCCAGCAGCTATTAAAGATTTAGATTTAAAACAGATAGTTGAAAGGGATTCACGTGAAACCATAATTGCTGATAAATACTGTCAGGAAATTGATATAACGGATGAAAAACTGCGTATTCAACAGTCGGCATTAGTCAATAGACGTGGTATAATATTGCTTCGCGATAATGCTCGGCGACATATTTCGAAAGAAACAGTAAAGAAATTAGCAGAGTTGAAGTGTGAAGTTCTTCCTCACCCTCCTTATTCGCCTCTGACCTGTCACCTACTGGTTACCATTTTTTCAAGTACCTAGATGGCTTTTTGAATGGAAAATTATTCAAAGAAGAACGCGCTGTAAAAACTACATTTGATGAATTGATTGCTTCACGTTTATTATATTTCTACCAGAAAGGCATTGAGGCACTTGTATCACGATGGAAGAAGTGCATCGATGTCGATGGAAATTATTTAAATTAATGAAATATAAATAAAGCTTGTAAAATAGAAGTTTATGTTAAAGATTCAAAACGGCCATTCCATTTGCAACAACCTGATAGAATGTTAGGTACAAAAAAGGATGGAATCACGAACGAACTTGACTTTAGAAGTGAAAGGAGGATTGGAAGGGAGGTAATATTGTGGAGCGCAGAAACAATATAAATTGATGAAACTGCAGGTACTCAATCCGTGAAGCACAAGTTAAACATCGAATAACGTTGCAAATAGCTGTTGCTCCTCTTCTTGTTCTTCCTGTTGGTGATCGCAGTCTTGCGTTTCGTCGATTTTCCACGAAGCCGTCTCACTCCCGCGGTGCTTGCAGGTTCTCTATCGTAAATCGAATAATCGACTGCAATGCACTACGGAATTGAGGAAGCAACGCGGCAGCATATGCTCGCACGTGGTTCCGTGAACACAGTGAACAGCAATGGCAGGCACACGACGATTCAAGGTCCTCGAAACGCCCACGCCTTTCTTCGTTTTGTTCTCCCGCTGGCTTTGAATCCCCGACATTATAAACAGAGGAGAAGAGAGCAGCAATTTTCCACGGTTTTGGGATAAGCTCGACCTTTCATTCGCTCCTGCCTCTTATCCGCTCCCTTTGACGCCATTTAATGATAGTTCCGTGTGTGTTGTCGCCGCGAGATTACAGTAGAACCTCGATAGTTGCACCTGAATGTTACTCGCTTTCCGACATGGAAAAGAGGGCTCTCCGTAAATTTGCCTTGAGGTGCGCAAAATTTGCAGAATATTTCTTGATACGGTATTCTATCGGAAAATATACTGTTCTAACAACTAAAAATTAATACTATATGACAATGATGTACTCGAATGATCAATCGCCACATTCAGTAAACGATCACGGTCGGTAGACTCGTTACCAGGATTGCAAGGGTGCGGGATTCGCCTTCTCATTTCTCGATACTGTATTTTATCGATAATTGTCCCCAACACGGGTCTGCTCAGGGACAATTATCCGCCAGGGATACTATTCTTTGATTTTTGCCGAAAGTAGAAAAGGAAAGTGGAGATCGAGAGGCCTCGCTCGCCGAGAAGTGTAAACATAACTAATCCGATGACAAAACTTCTTTATTTTTAATTATTTATCGATGGGACTTTGACCAACACATTCGTGGCACTTTTCTAATGAAAATAATATCAAATATGATACAATTCCAATTATATTTGCTTGTGTAATGAACGATGAAAGTTTTCGACGCAAAGAAGAACAGCGTATGGGAAAGGAAGAGATGCGGAGAGTCGCGACGCGCCGGCACAGTTCAAAGAACTTTTCGTACGCTGTTCTTCTTTGTCAATATTCTTATATTCATTGTAAATATTATCCGAATTATATCATATTTGGTGTCATTTTCATTTAAAAAATGCCACGAATATGTTGGTCAATATCCCGTAAAAAAATAATGAAGAATAAAGAAATTTTGTTATTGGATTAGTGTGGTCTCACCGATATACCCGAGCCGTATGATGTCATACTTCTCGGCGAGCGAAGCTTCTCGAGCTTCGTGGTCCCTCACGGGGGTACACCCCGCAGGAGTGGAGATAGTTCTAGGACAATTGTTGGCCAGACATTTGGGACATTTATCGATAAATTACTGTAATACAAACACGGGGTTTTTCGGTAGTCAAAAATGTTAAATAAAAGATCGATCTGGGCGCTATCTCCCTCAACATTTTTTTTTCGTTTACGAGGCGTAATACTTCCGAATAATGCAAATTACGCTGCCGAGTAATGCAAAGTACGGCTCGTGAACGAAAAATTATTTAAATAAAAATAAATTTTTTAAAAATACCACGTTTTTAAAACGGACTAAAAAGTATAAAATAAAATTTTTAAAAACGCCACGTTTACAAAACGGACTAAAAAGTATAAAATAATTTTTTCTAGCCCCATACAGATTCCTAACCCCTGAAAATTTGTGATTGTGAATTTTTAATAGCTAAGAAAATACTTGTGAGATTTAAAACGAAAAACGTGGGGCGCATGCAATAGATAATTGATGAATGAACACTAAATCACTAACAACTTTATTGCACTGCAAATGATATGAAGTGTTGTACGAGATTTCTCAGCGGCAGCTACTCTCTACACTCCTTACTATGTATTATCTTGCGCCCCACGTTTTTCGTTTTAAATCTTACAAATATTTTCTTAGCTATTAAAAATTCACAATCACAAATTTTCAGGGGTTAGGAATCTGTATGGGGCTAGAAAAAATTATTTTATACTTTTTAGTCCGTTTTGTAAACGTGGCGTTTTTAAAAATTTTATTTTATACTTTTTAGTCCGTTTTAAAAACGTGGTATTTTTAAAAAATTTATTTTTATTTAAATAATTATTTTCTGCTTTTTAGTCTTGCATGTGTGAAATTTTATAATCGATTTTGAACATTTTGATGAGATTATAACAGAGACATGTAGTAAATTTCAGACGGTATTGCGACGCGACATATCGAAAACGAACGCCGTGGTAAAATGTCAAAGATAAAGGTTCGAAGGAGAATTTCGGTGTAACTGTTCTTTCGCTTGGTAAACAAACATTATAGTATACTAATACGTAGTAACTTTGTAAACACCGCACGGAGCTCGAACGCACACTGAGCTGCTTCGGTGCGAAGCAGGTCAGTGGAGTGGGAACCGAGTGGGCACTACCGGTCGTCGCGCGGGGACGTGTAACGGTTAAATTTTTAATAGTTTATATCTCCTAAACGCGTAGGCTGTTGTAAATTTAAAAAATTTTTTTTTAAATACTGCATTGTCATATAGTACTGAGCTATGTTTAAAATTTCAAGTCTCTAGCTCATCGAGAAGTTAGTTTAAAATCAGTTGTAAAATTTGTACCGAACAGACAAACAGACATACAAGAAAGCGACATAATAAAAACGTGGTAAAATATTTAATGGCATACCTGGTGATTTGGCGACTTCTCTGTGAAAATCATCATTAACGAACTGCTCCTTCTTTTGTAGACATTATTTCGAGATTATAACAGACATGTAGTAAATTTCAGACGGTATTGGGACCGCATCATATCGAAACGCCGTGGTAAAATGTCAAAGATAAAGGTTCGACCGAAAATCTCGGTGTAACTGTCCCTTCGATTGGTAAACAAACATTATAATATAATAATACGTAGTAACTTTATAAACACCGCACGGAGCTCAAACGCACACTGACGCACACTGAGCTCCTTCGGTGCGAATCGGGTCAGTGGAGTGGGGATGAGTGAGAGAGGGAACGGGTAGTGGAGTAGGGAGCGCTGTCGCGCGGCGTGGCGACCGTTGAACGCGGTGACGTAGGTTTCGCGGGGGGGGGGGGGTGAAAAGGTAAATATTTAATTGTTATATCTCCGAAACGGATAGACTTTTTAACAGTTTTTTTTTTGAATAATGCATTGTCATCCAGTTCTGAGCCATGTAACCGATTTCAAGTCTCTAGCTCATCAGGAAGTTAGTTTAAAATCAATTGCAAAATTTGCCACCGAACAAACAGACAAACAGACAAACAGACAAACAAACAAGAAAGCGAGCTAATAAAAACGTGGTAACGTGGTAAAATAGGACTTTTGAGGGAGACATCGCCCTAGAACGATCTTTGATCTAGCGTTTTTGACTACTGAAAACCCCCGTGTTTGTATCGCACCCTTGCAATCCTGGAAGAAGGAGTCTACCCGCTCAATACAAGCCGGAACATGTGCCGTGGCAACACCGCATACAGACAGAACATCTACTTCAACTCACTTCACATCGGACTGAAACAGCGTTGCCAAATTTACCTGCCGAACGTGATTAAATGCATTCAACACACTTCGCAGAAACAAATCACGGCTGCCTAAAATAAACTGAGGCATCAAAATGCACAAGTTGGCGTTATGGGAACGAATGCGTTATACTACTCTGCGCAGTAAAACAGGCAGGATTAAAGAATTTCACCGTCGACTGGAATTTTACAATTCCTCCGTGATGAGTACCAGGCCTGTTCTCAACTTCCGGAAACTATAAAGTTGAAGCACCGGCGCGCTCCTCCGTGTTTTATAAGTCGTGTTACGGTCGTGTAAAGTCGGCCAGGAGATATGGGATTATGGTCCCAGTTTGACAAGGATTCTCGCGGATAAAAGTACCGGGGAGACTATACTTAGAAGAGAATCGCGCTCGAAGTCGGTAATTTATTCAGCGGTTGCGACACGCTCCTGCGATTTGTTTGACCTCCGGGATGCAACTCCAAGTCGAACAATTTTAATCTTCGATACATCTCGGTAGAAACTCGATTCGTAACGGTCTGTGAGGATTTAAGGCGATATTCTAGTCTTGAACGTTGAGGAGATCGATTTGTTTAAATTGCGCTCTCCTGAAGCGCGTGTATTTTGGTTAGAAAAATATATACAGTATTTTATCGATGAATGTCCCAAATGTCTGGCCGACAATTGTCCCAAAACTATCCCGACTCTTGAGGGGCCAAGAAGATCGAGAGGCCTCGGTCGCCGAGAAGTGTGACATCATACGGCTCGGGTATATCGGTGAGACCACACTAATCCAATGACAAAACTTCTTTATTCTTCATTATTTTTTAATGGAATTTTGACCGACATATTCGTGGCGTTTTTTTAATGAAAATGATACCAAATATGATATAATTCCGATAATATTTACAATGAATATAAGAATATTTACAAGGAAGAACAGCGTACGAGAAGTTCTTTGAACCAGAGTTATGCGGAACTACAATTAAATTACTCCAGAATTATAATTACAAAGTAATTGAATTACATTGTAATTCAATTATATTGTAACTTATAATTCAGATCTTCATTCAATTAAATTACAATGTAATTCGTAATTGCAATGGAGTACAATTATAAAATACTTCGTAATTAAATTACATAAAATAACGTTACGTATTATGAACGAGGACGAGGAATAGAAACTACGCCGCGCAGATACTAAAGAAATATATGAAAGAGAAACATAAAAATATATCGCACTTCTTCAAAGTTCTGGCCTATAATTTGGAGAGCTGTATTTTAATTATATTGTATTTCAACTATGTTGTATTTCAATTACATATCTGACTAAAATACTTAATAATTGAATTACATTGTATTTCAATTAATAGTAATTCACTTACGTCGTAACTTTAATTACGTAATTGAATTACAATGTAATTGAATTAGCACAACTCTGCTTTGAACTGCTTGAACGGCGGGCTGCGACTCTCCGCGTGACTTTCTTTCTCATACGATGTCCTTTTTTGCGTCGAAAACTGTCATCGTTCATTACACAAGCAAATATCATCGAAATTACATCATATTTGGTATCATTTTCATTAGAAAAGTGCCACGAATATATTGGTCAAAGTTTCATCGATAAATAATGAAAAATAACGAAGTTTTGTCATCGGATTAGTTATGTTTACACATCTCGGCGAGCGAGGCCTCTCGATCTCCACTTTCCTTTTCTACGTTCGGCAAAAATCAAAGAGTAGTATCCCTGGAGGATAATTGTCCCTGAGCAGACCCGTGTTGGGGACAATTATCGATAAAATACTGTATTATTCACTCCAAATATTATATATGCAAAACAACCTGATATGAGAGAAGAGGAAGTGAGCCTGAAAAATAGACTGGGTCCTTTCCATTTTACCAAAAGTACGGAAGTACTAAATAATATTTTTGTTGTTGTATTCATTCGTTCATTTCTAAGCCACCCCCTGTATGCCAATTTAGAAACTCGTTATTTACGCGAAGCTTTTATAGTTTCATAGTACTACAAAATTGATTCTTTGAAACTTTTGAAACGAGAAGAGCTTTCGCGATCCCGGCTAATTACTCTGCTCCCGCCGAATATACGAAAACTCTGCACTTAATAATAGGCCAGTTACAGTAATAACGCTCGCAAAGCGTCGCCTGCGTTTCTCTCGCGAAGCAAAAATTAGCTCAAGAAAATTACCGTGTCTCGCATATCTGCCGTGCAGCTTTTTCCACCGGAGATACGGAATTCAATTAAAAATTCTACGCCACGCGGAGACAAAAGAAAATCGTGTCGAGCGAAAAACCTGGCGGAGGCGACTCACAGGTAACAATTTCAGTTTTGACTACGATTATGTAAAACTAATGCCTTCGCAACAAACATTTTTATACCAAAATATTCACTTTGTGACGAGTAATATCCAAGTAATTAATGCAAAATGGAAACATTTACATTTTTATCAATGGTGTGTATACATCGTGTTCAAAATTTTTAATAATGGATTCTGGATTTTTTACAATGATATGTACTTTCATGCCTTAAGGAACCAAAGGGTTCGTGCTTGTTCGTCGCGAGCGAAACGAAAAGTTCTCGAAACGCTGTAACACCGTGACCGTCACACCCCTAATTTGCACATTTTCAGACATCTGCGCTCCCGCCTTTTCGCAATAAACGAATAAAGCTCGCAGCTCAAATGCACCGCGGTTTCACTTTACCGGACTGCAACGGTGCTCTGCCGTCAGTTAATTCCTCGTAATAAAAAGGACGTTATTTGGAGCACGGGGCAGCGCGCACAAAGCGTTATCACTTTTAATTACTCGTTTCCAGCCAACTTTCTGCGATAATGTGCCCTTTGCCACGTACACGTGGGCGTACGCTATGTCCGTCCGCGTGGACATGCTTGAAACATTGCTACGACCACGCTGCTTTGCGTTAAAACAACCTAATTCCTGTTTTCAATAATGCAATTTAATACCGAGCCCTTTGCAATCGTGGCCACTTCGTAGAAAGTAGTTCTTTCAGTAAAAAATTTTATTTTGAAGGGTTAGTTTAATTGAAATTTCACAATACCACTAAATTTTGTACATTTGCCAATTTGTTTACTGAAAAATATTTAAACACTAGAGATTGAAAAATTATACAGGCTATTGCAGGGTGCACAAGACTTTTCTTGAACTTTTTCCTCGAACATTTGCAATAAATTTTCTAAATCGTTATTTTTGAAGATGAATTAGTGCAGATAAATCATGTAGACGTTCTACTCCCATCAAACAGCCAAGATTATTCCACCGTAAAATGACGAATGCTTGCTGAAAGCTGTTAATGCACTCCGAGCAACTCCCTACTGCGTTGCGCCGAATGCGATCCGTCACGTGGACTTACTCCTACCTTCAGAATCCAACATTATCTCCTGCCAACCGTCTCGAATATGATGTCGGTTTATGGTAGACTGATCCCATGAATCGTAACTGCGAATTAACCCTTTCAATTCCAACCATTTGCGTTTAACGGCTGTGACACTCCGATGGGACTGGAAGAGGACCAAATAAAATGGAAATCTGACGGCTAATCGGCGAAGTTAAGCCAATCAATTTTTACAGTAACATAAAGCTTTAGTATCACGCTTCACAGTTACAATATTTTATTCGCCTAACTCTGATACTTTCGATTGTAAAAGGACGGTAAACTGCCCGTTACTTGAAAAATATGCGCGTATATATTCGATCGCTCGTATTAAACTCGATTTTGATTTCTCTTTCATTAAAAAATTTATGAACGTAGTTCAAACATCAATAAAAGCGCGCGTGCATGTTTGGTTAAAAAGATATTGCAGTTTTAGAACGGAAGAATTTCCAAAATAAGTTAATATTCATATATCCAGCATGTAGAGAAGGCTCGCCTTTAGCGAAAGAAGCAAACAATGTCATAAATTCCCCGACAACCATGCGTTACGGTCTTAACCAAAAAGCCGTGTTCATTCCCGTGGATTTCGGATTGAACGCAGCGCGGGGTGGTGTTAATTTTGTTTCCGCGAAACAGATACCGGATATCTGGAAGCGCATCGCGAAGCGCAACGGAGAAATGGTAATCCGGACACAGCAAAAAGTTAATTCTCCAGTGACCGAAACTTCGGCGAACTAACTTCCCGGGGCTGAAACTGCGGCACGCTTACTGATGCCAAATAATGCCCCAAGGATTAGGCGAGCCATGCCAAACGATCTTCATAATAATCGTCACGATTGTTGTCTTGTTACGGCAGTCTTACTGCAGTTTTACGAACGGGCATCGTCTCGCGCGCGTGTTCCTACGAATCGCCGCTTGTTCCCATTGTTATCTCGAATCGCATAATTGGCCTCGCGTCCGTGCAAGATTTTCCAACGATAAGCCCGTGCTCTAGAACACAACCGCTCGAGATAACTATAGCAGAAGAGCAGACACTGAGAAACTGGGGATGATACTCTTCCGACGAAATACGTTTCATATAGCTCTACACTCCCAAAGAAAAAGATAGCACACGCGTGCTATCTTTAATTTCTCGTGTTCAGATTACGCTAGCGTGGAAACTCTGTGTAGTGTGTAAAACATACCTTCTGCGAATATGTAAACAGAACATACATCGACTTTAGTTCAATGAGTTCTCTTAATTGGAAGGGAAACACATAATCCGACACAAACAAAATGATAGCACACTGGAACTTTTTTTTAAATTTATTTATTTAATGTTGCTTTAATATCAAAGGACATTAGCAACACGGTACATTTTCTTACAATATTTTATACATATTTGTATCTTTGATATATTGGACAAGATATACTCCTCAGAATCTAACAGAATGGGTAAGCATAAAGGCAACTTAGCATTTTTCCTTACATTCTCATATTTTTTGCGTTCTATTATTAGATGATTCATGTTAACTGGTACTTTACATATATCACAGATCGTGTTTTCTTTTTTGTTTAACAAAAATGAATGGGTTATTTCTGAGTGCCCAATTCTGATTCTAGAAATTGAAGTTTGAATTTCACGGTCTACCGGACTTCACACTGGAACTACGTTTACATATTCTTCAGTATTTCGTGAGCTTCCACGGAGTTACAGTATTCAATTTGTGTTTAAGCTGTATCGTATTGCTATTCACATAATGTTTCGTGGCAAAAAGCTTAGCGAAAGCGAAATTAGCACAATTTTAGCTCTGAGAGAACAAAAGTTGTCTATTACTCAAATTGCAAAAGAAGTTAGCCGCAAGCGAAAAGTTATATATAATTTGCTGAAAGATACAAGTGCATATGGAAAGGAGAAAAGTATAGGAAGGCCAGTAGCATTATCTGAACGCGATACACGAGCAATAATACATGCTGCTTCCAATTCTTGTGCTACTGCAAGGGAGATCGCTAAGAAAGCTGGAGTCGAAACACATACTCAAAATGTTCGTCGTGTACTTCAGACTAGTAATATTATAAGTCGGTTTAGAATAACAGCAAAACCATCATCAAACGCAAGTCATAAGGAGGCACGTTTGGTATTTGCAAAAGAACATGTACGTTGGAAGAAAACTTGGAGAAAAGTAATTTTTACGGATGAGGAGAGGTTCAACCTTGATGGACCAGACGGATGTACACATTATTATCGTGATATTCGTAAGTTACCACTAACAGAAATTCGACACCAAATGCATGGAGGTGGAGTAATGGTCTGGGCTGGTATCGGCTATAAAGGAAAGACAGAAATAAAGTTCATTCACGGGACAATGAATAGCGTTCGTTATCTCCAATTAATAAAAAATCAAATTTATACTATGCAGAACGCATTGCTGAAACGCCATATGTATTCCAACAAGATAATGCTGCAGTACATACTGCTAAAATTGTCAAGGAATATTTTTTAAATGAAAATAGCTCCACTCTTCAATGACCGACGTGCTCACCCGACCTTAATATCATTGAAAATTACTGGGCAATGCTTTCGCAAGCAGCGTATGCTGAAGGCCGACAATTTTCAAATATAAATAAAAATTTAATTTAAGCAAAAATTAAAGAACTATATAATTCTTTACCTAAAAGGATGGTGAAAATCATAGAAAACAAAGGAGGTTCCACACATTATTACAAAAATATAGTTTGGTGTGTATATTGTTATAAGAAATATGTATACTTTTGTTTCATGAAACATACAGTTGTGTTGTATAAAATATATATCTTCATTTTTCAAGTGTGCTATCATTTTGTTTGTGTCGGATTATGTGTTTCCCTTCCAATTAAGAGAACTCATTAAACTAAAGCCGATCTATGTTCTGTTTACATATTCGCAAAAGGTATGTTTTACACACTACACAGAGTTTCCACGCTAGCATAATCTTAACAGGAGAAATTAAAGACAGTGTACGTTTATTATCTCATGTCAGACTTCGAATTTTATGTATTTATAACAAGAACTAATAGATGGAATGCAAAACAGTAAGAACATTCGGTGTTCTAAATGAACAAACGTGTTCTAAATGGTACCACACAGAACGAGCTAGCAAAAATAAACATCCAATACAAAACAAGAAGAATGAAACATGAAATTTAGGAATGGTCTCTTATTCGGGGGGGGTAATTCGACGAACCAATTTCTTTAATTTTTGTCGAGGAATACAGTGCAGCTACGACTTCGTAAATTCGAACTATCTAAACGCCGAGCAATAACACTAGCATCCAGGAATAGCGGCCGTAACGGTCGTAGTGCAATCCGCTCGCGCTACCGACGCTCCGCATTATTTATTAACGCTGCTGGTATTATTTGCGAGCAGTTTATCTGCGCCATTATTGCGCTCGCGTTTCCACTAACTTTTATCGGCAGCAGCGTACCCCACGGAAACGAAGTCAGCCAGAGCAATGGACAATGAAAAGTTCCGAGATAGCTGGCGTCACGTATGATACATTACGCGCATAAGTGCGCGCGGTGATAGACGGTTATGGTTTCTGGGTATCATTCGAAAGTAGCCACTCGAGTTCGAGCGTCGCTGGAATTTATGAATTTATATCGCTGCTCGCGTAGCCTGGTTGACAAGATATGGGATTATAAAAGTATTCGAGGAGAGAGAGAGAGAGAGAGAGAGAGAGAGAGAGAGAGAGAGAGAGAGAGAGAGAGAGAGAGAAAGCCTCTGCAATCGCAGTAACTTTTATCGATGCTTTTACGTAAAGTGGCCTCATGATCTCGAACATCTCCTATTTATGATCGCTTTGTTTCGCACCGTTTTATCGACCTCGGGCATCGACATGCTAATAAGTCAGGGATCGATGTCTCACGCGACTCTGGACGCTTTGTTAGCATGTGTCGTCGTGTAAGTCTAACACCGTGTGCGCGATCTTTTTCAAATTTTTTCGAATTAATTTTTAAATTTTCCTTTATGTCGATCGTAGATAGTGCAAATAAAGAATTTAATGATTTCAGCGCCACAGGTTCGATCAAATATTACTCAATTTTAAGCATGTTACTCAATGTTAAGCAATTTTGCAATTTAAATTGTTCTCGACGTTTCAAGAGAAATTTTGCGTCTGTAAAATATTGTAAGCTATAGTAATTGTTCAACAAAACCGGGTAATACCAATGAAACTTTGACATACTTGCTAAGTGTAAACAAATTATATAAATTCAATGATGGAACTTTTGAGAAAACTAATTAACTTCATGCCGGTAGACGTTAAACTGAGACCATGTGACCGTTAAGGAAGAACCAAACGTCAGAACAAAGGAACGACGCATATCGAACGATAGCCAATCAGAACACAGAGATCGATGAGTTCTCAAATCAATATTTGGCGGCAATTATGAATCATGCCGGTCCACCATAGCCACTTCACATGTGCTTATATACCATGTAGATGTTATGGTAAATTAATAATTGACAATCAGAATATTTGAACCAAAAATTACATACAATTGCTCTTGTATGTGAGAACACTAGGTGTTTAATTCATGGGTGAAAAACAAATAATGCAACTTATTATGTGGAAACGCCATCATAAACACATTACTGGTTTAGTAATGCTGCATCATATACATGAATCTTAGGAGTTTCGTACCTAAAATTTACGCGATGCTGTTTAATCATATGAATAGTTTCCAGTAACAGTCTTTGTTGCAGGTTCGGTTCTCTGTCAAGGATTTTGGCATTCTCAAAATCAAATGCATGGTCAAATTCTACAGAATGTTTCGTCAAGGCAGTGTGCTGCGGTGGAGGCAGAAATATGTTACGTTTGTGTTCTGTGATCCGTGTGTCTAAATGTCTAGACGTCTGTCCAATGTATGCTTGGTTACAGCCTTTGCATGCTATTGTATATATACTATGTTACAACTTTTTAGTAATGGCAATTTACCTTTTATTGGTGGAAACCAGTCTTTTAGATATAATGGTATCTTATAGATTGTGTGAATTCCAACCTTTCTGAAAATTCTTTTGATGTCATTAGAAATATCTTCCACATATGGAATGACTACTGTGTTTTTCCTGTTTTGAAAAGGGGGTGATATATTTAAAATATTCTTTCTTTGATAATATTGGAAATAAGATGAACAGGGTATCCATTACGTTGGAGTACATTTCTAATGAGCAACAAATTATCAGATCTAAATTCTGGATTTGCAAGAAGGATGGCACGATCAATTAGACCTTTGATGAGGCCTATTTCATGTCATAACGGATGGAAAGAGTTAAAATATTTAATTAACGTATCTGCCAAACCAACTAGTTTTGTGGTACCAATTCGTTTTCAATTCTTTATCCGTCTTAATTATACTAACGTCAAGAAAATTCAACCTTGAATTAATCTCAATTTCATGAGTGAACTGAAGGCTATTATGAAAACTGTTGAAAATATCCAATAAAATTGTAATTTGATCAGTTTTGCAACAAGTGAAAATGTCATCAACATATCTTTTATATATTGTTAATTCGAAAGGTAGCTTTGAAATGGAAACGTTTTCCAATTCAATGACAGGGGAAATGGGTGAACCCATTGCTGTGCCAAACACTTGTTTGTAAAATGTACCATTGAAACTGAATACAAATGTATTTACTTGAAGCACAAGTTCTTTATGTGTTTTAGGTAAAGCAAATTTCGAATTATGTCAGATAATTATGACAAATCTTGTTGTTCAGAAGATTATAAGCAAAGTTTATAGTCCTATTAGTACGAAGCCATTATAATGCGACTGCAACAATAGTCGCATCGTTTCCTCTGTAGTTGACGCGAAGAAATGTAGGAGTCGCGATCGAGTAGCACAGCGGGATAAAGGAGATTCTAAGCCTAATCTAATTTTTCTTAGCAGATAGAACGAGAGCGCAGCGTTGCATCAACACGGAAGCCATCCACCGTAAGGGAAAGGTAATAAATTGACGACGTTTTAGCGCTGACACGTTCTACTTACACTTCGAAATCCTCTTTACCTAATTCCGAGGAACACGGGCCGTGAACCCAATCCACGAGGATGATTTAATTAGGACGTTCAATTAGAACACATCAGCGGCTGCCCTGACGTTCCCCGTCTATCCCCCCGGTTGCACAGCCGTTCTCGCTACCAACGAAATTGCTGAGCCACTCGAACAGACCTCCTTATTTCCGTCGCTTTTCCGTCTCGCGGAACGCGAATAATCGTTTCGGTAACGATGAAAGATCTCGGTGAGCCGCAAACAGCCTCGGCCGAATATCGCGTGCACGATCGCGCCGGAAACCGAAACGCGGTGCATTACGCGTCACAGTGATTTTCATGAAATATTGAATATCTCGTCCGCCAAAGCGATTAACACATTGCCACAGGGACATGGGAAATTACGTAATCCGCGACATTAGCGGTAATGCGTTCGACCGTGTCGATTAATGCCCTTGCCGGCGAGCCTGCTTCTCTGCTCGTTACCGTGGTTTCTATGAATCGTTCCATAACAAATGGAAAAGTGAACGGCTCGAATCATGCCGCGGTCACGCTATCGGTTCCCTATGATTGTCCCCTCGATCGCAAAACAGTCAACTTTAGGGATGACACGTGTTTGATAATGGATAACCCCGGTACTCGGCCGAATCATCCAGGTTTCGAAACAATTTTGGTATTGATTTCGTGTTCGACGTGCATTAGAGCACTTCTCCTAGTGACCGTCATCGTATTTAGAACATCGCTTCGTGTACCTTCAGATGCGACAGTTGGTGTTGTTAATTTGTAATGGTTTAGGACGTGTTCCGGCATATTTGATATGCATCTAGCTGCAGCTGCAAATGGACATCAAGCAACGTTACGTTCGAAATTGCGTCTGTCTTCGAACGAAACAGTTGAGATGTTAATTTAGAATTGTTTACTCGGGTTCTACTGGGTTCGGCATGGTTCTGAATGCACCTGTGAGGGTCGTCATCGAATTTAGAATCCAGTGTAATTTGTTTTAGAGAGAAACACCTTCCTGAGACATGAACACAGTGTTCTGCTACAGTAACAAGCGTAACTGATTCCAAACACTTTAAATAAGAATAACTTTCTTGTGAATGGACGAACGACTTTGATTTCTCTGTAAGGCTACAAGAATTAGTTTAGTAAATGATGTGTGAAAAGTATGTTGAGAAAGTGCATTTGGACGGAATTGTGAAAAATAATAGTAAAAATTGATTTTTACAACCTTTTTAGCTGGGCCAATAACGAAAATTTAAAAGATGTGTCTGATCAACTGGTATAAAGCATATACGCTCTGAAAGTATCATTGAAATTGATTCGAAACCTCCTTGTTTATTTACGATTACTGGAACACATTCTAGTCTTGAAAATAATCTAAACCGAGATAAGAAGTGATTCTAGTGTAATACAATTACTGATATTGCTTTTTACCTTTTGTTTTGATTCGAATTGAACATCTTCTCAACAAAACAGGCCCTACAAACACAAACAGAAAATATTGGGTTGGCATGAAAGTAGTTTCGGTACTTTAAGGTGAAATAAAACCGAATCTCTTTATTCAAGCGATAAACTTTAATCAATAAAATATTTTCTTGTTTATTCTTTTTTGGCAAAAGATCAGCGAACGAAAGTGTAAATATCTTATTCATTAAAGTTCATCGCTCAAGAAAATAAATTGGGCTCTATTTCACCTTAAAATACCGAAATTACATGCTTGCCAACCCAATATACGTAAGGAGCATAACTGATCCTACACATTTTAAATCAGAATAACTTTTTTATGAATGGGCCAAACGACTTCGATTTCTCTGTAAGGCTATAAGAATTAGCTTAGTAAATGATGTGCGAAAAATATGTTTAAAAAATGCATTTGGACAGAATTGTAAAAAACAATAGTAAAAATCAATTTTTACAACTTTTTTAGCTGGACCAATAACGAAAATTCAAAAGATTTGTCTGGTCAACTGGTATAAATTATATACGCACTGAAAATTTCATTGAAATGGGTTAATTGGTTTGCGAGTTATAAACGATCAAAAGTGGTAATTTGTAGTGTAGCATAAAGTGGAAAGTTTTACCATTTTTGATCGTTTATAATTCGTAAACCAATTAACCAATTTCAATGACATTTTCAGAGCGTATATAATTTATACCAGTTGACAAAACACATTTTTTAAATTTTCGTTATTGGGCCAGCTAAAAAAGTTGTAAATATCAGTTTTTAATATCAACTTATTTATTAGACGTCATTTAGTAAACTAATTCTTCTAGCCTTACAAAGAAATTGAAGTCGTTTGGTCCATTCGTATAAAAGTTATTCTGATGCGTTTAACGGTATACGTACCCAACGCTAAAAGCTAATATCATTGCTGCGGAAGTATAATGACACAACTGCAAAAATTGAAGATGCGGTTTAATTTTTCTATGAGAGTAGTTTATAGACATTGTGGGTTATTATTGCAACTTCTAAGTTATTTCAATTTATAAAATAATAAATACCAGCCTCGATTTACATTATGTCGATTTACAAACATCTAGTAAATGCATTTTTGAGCCCGCCAACACAATAAAGTCAATTTCACAAAATTTTACAGTTGCGTCATTATACTTCTGGAGCAGCGATATGTAATTTTTATTGTACTTTACCGTCAAATAAAGAAATTTTTACGGTACATGTTTGCAACCTAATATAAGAAGAACTAGAGGTTCATAAATCATTTACCAGAATGTTAATACACATCATTTCGCATTCTACCGCGTTCTACGCATTTAATTGCACCCACAAGTGGTCCATTCCGAGTCGAAAAATGGTTACAACGTGCTGGAGCGTCTCGGCGAGCGCGTCTCCGAAAGTAATTAGAATCGGGCAACAGGCGTGGTCAACAATAGGCGAGAAACGTTGGCGTTAATTATCGTCATTAAATCGCGTTCCGAAAACCATTTACCACGGTGTCACGGCTGTCCCAGCCGGCAAAAAGAGAAGATCTCCACGAGCATTAAGTCAAATACGTTTCGCCGAGTGGAATCTCATTTAAATATCCCCGTCTCGGTCGCGAATGCCAGACGAAAGGAGGAAGGAAACCATCTCGGGCGGAAGCGCGGACCGGAATCTCTCCAGCTGACTGGTTTTTCCATGGCTATATCGGGAAAACCGGACACGGGCATGGGGATGGGGAATGGGGTAAGCCTCTTACGTCCAGACGACCTGAAGGAGGACCACTGCTGGATAAAATACAGTTGCAAATCAAAAATAATATTTCCGAGATCATTTCCTAAACAGTCCTCGTATTGATCAATCTAAAGTAATTATTGGCTTGTAATATAAATATGTTCGGTTATTTGTAATATCTTCTTTTCATTTCAATCGATCAATTATAAAATCGTTAAGTAGCTTCCATAAAACTCTCGAATGACAGAGGATTATTACTTAGGATTATTCCCTTCTTCATTTATGATTAGACTGCGGATCTTTATGCAAAATAAAAATGTTTTGCATTGATTGTGGGAAACCGGAATAACAAAAATTGATTTCATACCTTAACGACTCTGTTACATGGAAAGCAATATACAACATTCTTGAATTTTTAATTTCTTCGTAAATGCATAAAGATCCGCAGTCTATTCATGAATTGCTGCTCGCGGTGTGCCTACGGCATACCCTCCGGGCGGGTTGCGCCCGGACACTGCCGGTATATCTGAAAAGGTTGTTACAGCAGACGAAAAACGCGCACGGATCAGCTCCGAACCGGCCGATTATTTACAACCACCGCGCTCCGACAACTTCAACCCCGACAGATGGACAACACGTGCGACAGACCCACGCAATCAGATCGATGGGATCATATGGTATTTTAAAGTTATTTAAATTGAAATATCTCCTGAACTACTAACTTTTCGACATACATAGGTTAGTACTTTTTTATAACGAATGCCCAGCAGCATCGATTGATGTATTAAAAAATACCTCATTTCATTTCAAAAAATGAAGTTGACTTTCACATGTCCTTTACGCGTCCACTTGTAAAGAAAATAAATACACTACATAATATACCCCTTCAGACCATGCAACTTGTGTATACAAAACTTTTTCGTGCAACGCATACTTTGGAAGTTATTATAGGTGTGCAAGTTGTGTGAACCACCCTGTATATGTACATACACACATCTTTTCTATTTTATTGTATATGTGCATATAGATTTTGTCGAAAGATATTAAACATAAAATCAATCAAAACACGTGTAATATATTTTAACATGTTGCACCGTTGTTAACCCCTTGCCCTCCGATTTACGGTTTCAGTGATTAGAACTTTTTTGTAGATCATAATTTCCTAAAAAAGGGGGAAACTTACATCTATTGTATGCCTATATTTTCCGCTATAGAGCTGTACACTAACAAAAACAAAATGACATTTGATTTCGGTTATAGGAAATTATTGACATACATTTTTATTAGAATCTGTTCAGAATCTTTATCACGAGTCAGACACGATATTGTAAGACAAGGGGTTAAAACACATGAACAGAGTTTGCAGGATTGAAGGATGCACGATTTTTGAACGAATGAATATTTCAAAGGATAATCTAATTTATTTCTGCACCAACAGCAGTGTTATTAGAATCTGTTCAGAATCTTCATCACGAGTCATACACGATATTGTAAGACAAGGGGTTAAAACACATGAACAGTGTTTCCAGGATTAAGGGATGCACAATTTTTGAACGAATGAATATTTCAAACGATAACCAAATTTATTTCTGCACCAACAGCAGTGTATCCGCTTCGACAAACGAGACTTCCACCATCGAATCGTACGTGCGGGTCGTGCATAGTCTGCAGTGCGGCAGTTGCATCGCTGCAAGACGCTCCGGTGCATCGGTAATGCGAGTAGGTAAGATCGTATGCAATGAAAAGAGCTGGAGATTGCGAAGAACGTGCTGATCCGACGTCGTTGTTCCGAATGCGCTTCGTTTCGCCCGTGAAAACCCTCGAATCTAACGATTTCGAAACAATAAAACCGTAAACATTTATAAACATTCATCACCGTATCGGAACGTTTAATTTTGCTTCCGAGATTGATCGTAAAAGTATGTCCCAACTGCATATGCACTTTTTACCTCGACTGCACCGCCGTTACTTCAAACGCCCGCTGAAAGCGTTTGCGATAATATGAAAAGTTTCAATCTGACCCCGTCATTGAAACTTTTAAATCACCTCCGTCCGCATAAAACGACACGTCGAATTGGCTTGTGCGTTCGCCGAATAAATTCCCACGATCGACCCTACACGCCAAAGATCCTTTCTTCGACGAACTTCGATAATGCGTTATTTCGGCTTTCCTTTCGCGGCCCGCGAAATATGCATTATTTTTCGCGATATCACGCTCGTTTTCCTTTTCACCTTTCCCGACGCTGCGCGACTGCCGCACGACCAAATATTGGACCTCGGCCAATTTCATTTCGCACGAATAATGCGCTATTCCGATTTTCAAACAGTAATAAAATAGAGATTTATGAACTCTGGCCCCGTTTCGAACCCGGCAAATTGTAAATCACCGTGAGATTTTTTAAAATTCCCATTCGGGGTGATGCACGCGGATGTTACAGGCGTCCTGGAAGCATAAAACGCATTATGCTTCCGGGGTTTTTGTGAAATCACGTTCTGTGGTTCCGAAATGATCGAGTAAATAACCTCCCATATTGTACATATGTGTGTATTTCACATTTTTCACAAATCCTCCTTCTTTTTCACATTGAATTGAACGGGTCCCATGGAAATCACCGACACAAATTTCCTCGACACGGTTTTCAGCGACTCCAAATTTGACCAACAATAACTTTGATCGACAACGCTTTTAACCGAACACAATTTTGACCAACGACGAATCGGATCGACAACGATTTTGACCGACAACGAATATTATCCACAACGACTTGAGACGACCACAGTGTGTGTGTGTGTGTGTGTGTGTGTGTGTGTGTGTTGTGTGTGATAATACTGTATGATAATTTATATAATACATATGATAATACATACTGTGATCGTCTCAAGTCATTGTGAATCAAATTCGTTGTCGATCATATTTGTTGTCGGTCAAAATCGTTTTCGGTTAAAGGCGTTGTCGGCCAAAGTTATTGTCGGTCAAATCTGGAGTCGGTGAAATGTTGTCAGTGAAAACCGTGTCGGGGAAATTTGTGTCGGCGATTTCCATGGGACCCGAATTGAACACGTCTAAAGGAAGTACACGATAAACACCAGACCAACTATTGCGGGTAAAATGACCGGTTTTATATTTTTCATCTCAATTATTTCAATTATTGAAATTATGAAGTTGCTTATATGGAAATTGATTCGATAAATTTCTTTATCCAAACATATATTCGCTGCTCCGGACGTATAATGACACAACTGCAAAAATTGAAGATGCGGTTTAATTCTTCTATGAGAGTAGTTTATAGACATTGTGGGTTATTTTATTGGAACTTTTAAGTTATTTCAATTTATAAAATAATAAATGCCAGTCTCGATTTACATTATGTCGATTTACAAACATCTAGTAAATGCATTTTTGAGCCCGCCAACACAGTAAAGTCAATTTCACAAAATTTTACAGTTGCGTCATTATACTTTCAGAACACGAATATTGTAATAATAATTGTCATTTTTCTAAGCTGAAACATTCTAATCACTTTTAGTGCTCAGTAAGTTTATTGTAAAGGACGTTTACGAAAGATATAATTGCCATGAATTTGCTACATGTCTAGATACGTACGAACGTGTAAACGTCTTATCAGGGCGAGAGGGTTAAGCCGAAGCCATTCGCCGGCCGCAAAAGCGTGCATTTTCATCATTCGAACTGTGGAAATATGCAAAGTGTCCCATCATGCGAGCACAGTCTGGATGTCTAGATTTTCGTGCGGTCTCCTCGTTTCACTTGGCTCGCAATCAGAAAAACGTCGCGACGCGACGACGGGCCGATCGATGGCATTCTTTTGTGGGAGGCGTGCCTCTCCTTTCTTCCGTTTTCTTTCATTCACTCGATCCTCTTTTCACTCAAGCGTACCACCACCATCCCCATCGCCCCTCGAATACGAGGGAATCAGAACGCAAAAATAGGAAAGAGAACGGGCAAGAGAGAGAGAGAGGAGAAGAAAGAAAAGAAACCGACGAGACGGCGAGACAGCGGGTGGAAATCAAGAGCTCGACAATCGGTGCTGGGAGACCTTGCCACCAAATATATTTCTGATAGTCCCCACAACCCCTTTCCCGATCCTCGCGAACGTTTTGTCTAGATCCTGAGCTGATCGAACCTCGTTCGTACTGGTTTACCCGACCAAATCGGGCTCTCAGACATCCTACTGGAAAAACGAACGCTCCGAATGCGAAAATTCCGATGGAAAACGCCAAGATTTTATAGACGTCTGTGAACCTCTTCTATAACAACTATGGATATTACTTATAGTCGGACTAGATATTTTCAGATGATCACCAGACTGCTGATCTTTATCATTTATGGCTTCTGAACATTTTTAAACAATGCTAGAATGTAATTTTTGTTTATTTTAGAAACACAAAGCCTGCCACCACTTACACTAACGAGCATAACTGATTCAACACACTTTAGATCAGAATAACTTTTTTGTGAATGGACCAAACGACTTCAATTTCTCTGTAAGGTTAGAAGAATTAGTTTAGTAAATGACGTCTAATAAATAAATTGAAAAAATGCATTTGGTCGAAATTGCGGAAAAAATAGTAAAAATTGATTTGTACAACTTTTTTAGCTGGCCCAATAACGAAAATTTAAAAAATGTGTTTTGTCAACTGGTATAAATTATATACGCTCTGAAAATGTCATTGAAATTGGTTAATTGGTTTACGAATTATAAACGATCAAAAATGGTAAAACTTTCCACTTTATGCTACACTACAAATTACCACTTTTGATCGTTTATAACTCGCAAACCAATTAACCCATTTCAATGAAATTTTCAGTGCGTATATAATTTATACCAGTTGACCAGACACATCTTTTAAATTTTCGTTATTGGCCGAGCTAAAAAAGTCGTAAAAATCAATTTTTGCTATTGTTTTTCAGAATTCCATCCAGATGCATTTCTTCAACATATTTTTTACGTGTCATTTACTAAACTTACTCCTGTAGCCTTACAGAGAAATTGAAGTCGTTTGGTCCATTCATAAAAAAGTTGTTCTGATTTAAAGTATGTAGAATCAGTTATGCTCGTTAGTGTACTTACTTATAATTCGTCTACAAAAATTAAAAATTAAATTATCATCCGCAGTCTACTGATCGCTGTTCGAAGAACTAGTCACTACAACAAATGAAAAATAGTTAAAAATAAACAATTGTCTCGCTTGAAATCTGAATGTTTTCGAAAAATCCGTCAAAAAATTGCAAAGCAAATTTTTATATTGGGAGTAACAAAGGGTGTACACTAATTTAAACTTGAGAGATTGAAGCTGTCTTTTGCAATTTTTTCTGGCGAGACTAAACAGTTTGCGGACGGATTTCCAGGGCAATGAACTGCAGGATAGTGTAGAAAAATCAGAATTTCTCTATCGGTTTGGGGGTAAGAATGAAAAACTGGGGAGAATGGAACCGCCAGCAGTGCAATTTCCATCAGCAGGCACCTTGCCGAAAGCACTTGATTGGCAGCGGAAGCGCTTTTGGCCGACTATGCAAAAAATTCGGTGTCTCGAACAGGGCCGCTGATTGAAAAATTTGCTTACCACCGTGGTATCATTGATGCGCCCGCACCGACGAACAGGGAACCGACTAAACATATTTCCAGCGTATCGATTTCAATCGGCTGTGCAAAATAATCCCGCGAGGTTTTCCTCGACCAGTGAACTCGACCATGTTATTCGGATCGCGTGCATAATATTATAAAACTCGGTGGCCAGCGTGTGTAGTCGAGCGTGAGACCGTCGAACGCAAACATCGGACGATTCCATTGGAAATGCGGCATTAACAATAAATCTACTGTGTTCGAAAAATCACTACTTCGCGTTACTTTCCACAAATAACAAGAACGTTCTTCAAAATTTATATTTATCGCACGACAACGTTCAATTTAATACTTAAACGTTTCAAAGTCAAAATTTTATTAGATCCTGTTTCAAGTATTCACGATTCTGAGATTATCCGGCAAGAGGCTCAAGCAGTCGCGTCAATTTTCAATCTCGGGATTGTTTATCTCATCGAACAGATTAGAAACTTCGAAACTGTTTCGAAAGAGAACAGATTGTTTTCCAAGCGGGATTGAATCTATCCCGTTAAATTATGTGTTTAAGAGTAGAAGAATCAACTTGCGAGCGAACACAAACAGAAGCTAGAATCGACGAGCGTTTTGTCAAGAGCAATTCCCGTCACCTCGTTTCGTCTCGTTTTCCATTTTCCTCTAATCTCCGCGTCAAATTGAACGTCGGTCCATCCAATTTCGCAAATCCACTGTGCGATGAAACGAGCTTTTTTCCCCCGACCGGTGTCCGAATCGCGAAACTAAATGTTGACATCTGTGACACTCCTAATGCCAGTGGTCGATTCAGTTTCGACGAGTCGTTCCTATTCGTCAGATTGAACGACGCGTGATCAACGAAAGGAATCCTAATCCCAAGCACGCCGGAGAGCGATCTCTTATTCATAAAATTCCGCCTCACGACTCGCGTGCGAAGAGGCACTTCGGCCACCGTGCTACATTGTGCAAACCGGGAAGCGTGTATCCGCTATTTACCGTGCAAGTTTATCGCTGATAAATGTTTCTGCGTTAACCTCTTGTTCGCACGGCATTAACACTCACCTCGAAGTGCAGGGAAAATGTTAAATCGCTCGGCGCTACCGAACCCTGTTGTTTCTAAATTACTTTGTTATCGAAGCTGGTATTGAATAGATAGTTCACCGAAAAGGTCAACATTTCACTCTCCAGCTGTTCTACTCAATCCTAATTGTGCGCGTGTGATCCTAATTACTTATTTTCAATGGAACCTTTATCGAAGCTGTTATTATAATCGATAGTTTGCCGACGAGATCAAAATTTCAATCTGTGGCCGTTCTATTCAATCCTAATTATTTATTTTCTATAGAACTTTGACCAATAAAGGTACGATAAACAGCACACCTGTACACATATACTCCGTGACAAAACTATAAGACACCTGCGATTTTAGCTAATATTTTAGTAATACCAATTTTTTCGTAAAAGTTTTCGTTATTAATCCAAAGAATCAACTAAAGTACATACATTTCCATAGCGGCAATGTTGTTGAATTAGATTGGAAAAAGTTTCATTAAAATTATTAATTTTTGATAGAACAAGGTGCGACATAACTATAAGACAATGTATATTTTACGTAAGAAAAAGTCGGTGGAAGTTAATAAAAAATATTTTTTTCTATTTAGTAGTAATGTGTTGTGCCACCTTTATTTTTTATAGTTTCAATTAATCGTCGTGGTATCGATTTATATAAATTTTGTATTTGATCTTGACTTAATTTGGCCCATTTTCTTCAAAACGAGCTTTCAACTCTTTCACCAACAAAAACTGTTTCCGATTTCCATATACAGCACGTGCTAAAATTCCTCACATGTTTGCTATTATATTTAAATCTGGAGACCTCGCAGGCCATGGTAAAATTTGTATATTACGGTCTTCAAAATATTTTTTTACACGTTTCGCTGTATGCACAGGGGCATTATCGTGTTGAAAAATATAATTTTCACATGCAATAATGCTTGCATGTAGCGTTAATAGTTCTTCTAATATTTCTATATATTTAATTGTAATCATGCTGGTGTTAATAAATTTTACATCGGTTCTCCCGTGGTACCCTATCGCGGACCATACCATGATGCCGCCTCCGCCCATTTGCCTCCTTGACAAATGCAATTCTCCTTCCGCAAGTCATGAAAATAATATGAAAGACAATCCGCCAGTCCATCTAAATTGAAACGTTTTTCATATGAAAAAGTAACTTTTCTCCACTTTTTTTCCACTGGAGATATCTCTCCGCAAAATCTTCCCCGGCTGCTTTGTGTCGATTCGTAAGTGGCGGTTTTTTCTGCAATTTTCATCTTTTTAAATGCTTGGCCCGTTTAATTATCCGTTGCACATTACGAATATTGGTGTGAACGCCAGCTTGCGCTGCAATTTGCCGTGCTGTCAAGCTACAATTCGACGCTACCCTCAGAATGGCTCGTCGTTGTCGCTCGGTTGTCGTCTTTGGACGTCCACCAGGATGTTTTTTCCATATTTCTCTCTACTTTTTAAATAATTGAGCACGGCACATCGACTACGCCCAGCCATTCTTGTAATTTCGGAAATAGAAGTATTCTTTTCTTTTAAATTTACGATCACACTTATTTCACTGTCTGTCAGCTTTTTCCCACGCGGCATTGTAGTTTTATTATGTAAAAACAAAATTACAAAGGTTTAATTTTAAGTACACAATTACCTCTAATACTGTGACTGCGATTAGAGTATAAGATCGACTGACGAAAAGCTACTGTCTTATAGTTTTGTCGCGACGAGAACAGCATGTTTACATACATTTCCCAAATTCTTGGAATTGTAGCCTTCGATATTTCGTAGAACTGTAGAATATACTTCTATATAATGTAAACAATAACACTATGAATGAAGGAAGACAAAACTCAAGACTTACATAGAATTTTCATCGAATTTCGCACACGTCTTATAGTTTCGTCGTGGAGTGTACATGAAAATTTGACTTAAATGATACTTTATGCATTGTCTTTCCTATAGGATAAATAGATTGGGTACTGTACTTGATATTATTTTTATGAACATAACCATAACCTTTAATATTCTATTTATATGCAAACGTTGAATAAAATATTAATCGAGCTAAAATTTTGTATTGTATTTTGTACAGTTTCGAAAATCTTCGGAAAGAGGGTTGTACGGGAAATGGGGTCAGAGAACCATGATTTAATCAATCTTCGAGCGAGTGTCGCCAAAAATAATATTGCTGCTTTACTTGTGTACACTTCGTTAGCATATTGATGAAATATTCAATGGCGAAAAGATGCGTACACCGTCTCGAAATTTGCAATTCAATAATATCTCGGTTCGCTTCGTGTCTCGAGGGTTTTCGCATTTCCCATGATCTCGTTCGAAACGATTTATTAGAACCTTTTTAGCGGTCCGCCTACGATAGATCGAAACGCAAGGCAACGTGAATCGTGAATTAGGTGAAAGCTACAAACCTTGTTCGCAATCATGCGTTCAAACCTGATTATCTACCGCCTACGTTCGCCATAAACTCGTATATGCTAGCGAGAGCTCTACCGCGGCAGCTTATTCAAAATACATCCGAAGCTACTAAAGACCGATTTGCTCCAAACTTTCCACATTATCAGTATGTTCGCAAAGTTTCAAGCATTTTTCATTCGCTTTCAGTGTCTGTTAATTTGTATTTAGAAATTGCAACTTCTGGGTAACCATTATTAATGCTTTTTCTAATTATAGTAAAAGCAACGATAACTGAACAATTCTTAGAGCAAGGCAAGCGTATTATTGTCTTTGTAAAAGTGAACAGTTACACAATGCTTTAAAGACCTCATTATGCAGTGGGAGTCACTAATAAACTAATCCTTTATGCAAGCTGAGAACTGACGAGTAAATCTCCTCTAAGTTCATGACGTTGCGTTTCCATCTACTGGGTAGAAATATTAAATGACGCAACAGTTACGTCAACGAGCTTGAATGTGTAAATATATAAGCAGTGGAATAACAGAGGCGGTTGTACTAAGTGTGAGGAAGATTTTATAGAGTGATTCTATAAACTAATCTTACAAGGGACCATATTAAAGAAATATATAGTTCGCTGAAAAAAATTTGACACATATATCTTTTTTAACATCATCGTCCACTTGCAAAGGATGAGAAGAACATTCAAAATTAGATATTTAATTTAATGATGCTTTCGGCGCTACCGTTTCGATCACTTAGTAAATATAGCAATTTTGCAATAAACTTTTATTCTTTCCTAACGTTTCAGTCCAGTTTTGAACCTTTTTCAAAGGAAAAATTTGCATTTGCTATAATAACTTTAGTTATGTAAATTAAACATTGAAAAACTGATTTGTACACGCTGCTGTACTCAGTACGTTCTAAACCAGCAGCGTATACAAATCAGTTTTTCAATGCTCAATTTACATAATTAAAGTTATTATAGCAAATGCAAATTTTTCCTTTGAAAAAGGTTCAAAACTGAACCGAAACGATAGGAAAGAAGAAAAGTTTATTGCAAAATTGCTAGATTTACTAAGTGATCGAAACGGTAGCGCCGAAAACATCATTAAATTAAATATTTAACATTTACGATTAGGAACTGACTGTTAATGGACAAGAACAGGCGTGGTTTGTGGGATCGAGTCAAGGATTTGGGCGTAATACGCACAGTAGGTCCCCGAATCCCTAGCCCGATCAAAGATGATGAGTAGAGGTTAGGTTTTTAGTGGGTATGGGTACGTCGATCATCCGCGGCCCGAGTCCCACACTACCCCTTTCTGGGGTGTGCATAATAGCATTTTCCCCCTCACTCTTAAAAAAAAAAAAGATAGGAACTGACTGTGATAAAAAGGGCACTGTGGTCACTGACCATAGTAAATAGGAATATTACGATCACTGATCTCAGCCATACAAAATATTGCGGTCACTGACTCTAATGAGATTAGGCATAGCAGTCGATGACCTAGTCAATATTGTCCATATCTAGGCGTCTTCACTAGTTCACTGAAAGAAAACCGATCCCAGACATCATCCACACGAAATTCGATCTCGGAGATCATACGAACAATTCCCAGAAGCGAACAAGGTACAAAAACAGTTTGAGTGACTCACCATGAGGAGGTTTCGGCACGTAGAGGTTCAAATACAGGCAGTCTTCACTCTGGTTGGCCAGCATCGGGGCTAGCCTCTCGAGGTAGATGCGTCTGTTCCTCGGCAGAGTGGCGTCCGGCTCCGGTGGTTTCTGAGGGCAGGCTGGCGGCATGGTGTCCGCCAGTTTGATGCCTCGCCATGGTGTCGGCGTGACCGGCGGCATGTACCGTAGAGCGCCGACGGGCGGCGTCGCGTATGGGACACCGTAATAAGTCTCAACGGAGGTCGACGACCTGGCTTCGACGCCGCGCAGTATGCCGTATCTGGTCCGGACCGTTCTGGTGCTGTACTTCTGGCTTCCGGCGAGCGCCTCCGCCTTTCCGGGGCAGTAAAGTCCGCACAGAATCGCGAGGAACACGAGGATCTTGGCCAGACACTTTTTCGAGCTGTCCCGTCGCCTGGGTTCCCCTCCGATGCACCCACGACGTTGCTGTCCTCTTTCGCGAAACCCGAACGACGCTTTCTCGTTCTCGAGGGCGACGTCACCCGGCTTCGAACGAGCCCTTCGAGCACACCCCCACAAAACGCACCGACGCTGGTCAGCATCGTGCACGACAGATCCACTTGAGCTACGGTCCAGGTCAGACAGGCTTCCGCAGGTGAGATCAAGAGGCGAGAGGTCTTTCCTCTTCCTCTTCCTCGCAGGCGAGGAGGAGGACGTCCGCATCGCGTCACGCCGCCGCGGACTTGCCCCTCCGGGCCCCGCATCTGTGGGGCCCTCCTGCTAAGGGACGACCCTTTTCCCTCTCTCCTCTCTCTGCCCCTCTCTCTGACTCGTCACGATCCCGATCCTCCAGCAGCGATTCACCCCGGCGAGTCTCTTCTCTCACTTGGAGAACCTGGAAATCTTGCTCGAAGCTCGAACGCTCTATCTTGTCCTCTCTTCTCGCAGCTTTCGCGACCCAACGCTCGAATCTCCTCGCCTGATCACCGTTCTTCTTTCCACGTTGCTCCACTTCACCCACTTGCTTCGGAACCCACGGCAAGCCACCTTGATGCAAGTTTATAGGATTCGCTGCAAATTCGGACAAATTCCCCGGTAACACGCTGATGATCTGCAGGACTCTCAGTTCCATCCTCGGGCGCCTGCGTTCCTAAAGTCCTCGGACCCTGCAGCCTCAGCACTCGGTCTACCCGCGACGATACACGAGCGCCGATCCACTCGAGCCGCTGAGTTTGAGGGAAGCATCAGCGAGATCTCCCCGAACGAACACTGGTTTCGAAGATTTAGGTGTGCGTTGAAGCGATGGCTAGGTGGATGAACCTCGTTGGTGTGGCAGGTCAAGGGGGTTGGTTTTACGGTTTGTTCGGAGTATAGAGATATCGATCAATTCCTTGACGCTGATGTTTCGCTCGAGTGTTCGGACGATTCTTTCACTCCGCTATTCTGTAAACACATGGAAAATTATTGGTTAGCATTGCTTTGTCGGAGTGTCAAAATAATGGAGAAAGATAATTGACAAAATAAGAAAGGTTTCAAAAAATCGTATGTCCTACGGGGTGAAAAACTTTAGCCTGAAAGCTCTGGAATCTATGGCGAGAGAACCATCCAGTAATAATTGTAAGACATCCCGCGGATAAGATCCAGCGATCGTTTTACCGTCTGGCGTCTCTGTCTTGATGACAGAGGAAAAGAAAAATAGCGATGAAGGAACGAGATTGAATGAAAGCCCCATAATGCGGCGGAGATGACGTAAGGAGATCGACGAAGCGTGATTATTGGAGAGGGATAATGCACACTATACCCTCAAAGTGAGTAACCTTCTTCCACGACCGTTTGCGCTCGTGTTATTCAATAGAAACGGGAAAAATCGGCACAGAGTAGAACTTTACCTTTGACGGAATCGAATTCGAATTCTCAATTCTCTCTGGTAAATTTGATAAGCGCTGCAAAATAGATCAAAAAGCATCCACCGCAAAGGGTTTTGCAGAAAATGCATCAGAACAATCAAATTTTCGTTTGTAAATTTCCACAAAAGGAGAACTTACAAACTTAACAAATGCCTGGTTCGAACAATGTTGTGTTTCGACAAACTCCTGTTACTTCTAGAGAAAGGAACCCGTTTATTCGTCGCTTCTAACGAATTCGTCAGAACGCAATCAACGTAGCCGTGCAGTACGAGGTCAAGGCAATTAGACCGATGTTTCCGAATTATTTGTACGGACGGTTGTATTAATGGTTTTGTGAAAAACGTAACTGCGCGCTCGAAATAATTCGACGGGGAGCCCATTAAGCGGAGTTATAATCGTTCGCGCCGGCGCACAAAGAAAACCAGCACCGGGGAAATCGGCCGGTGAACCGAAAGGCAGTTTCCACGGGAACGAGTCGCCACGGCGACGAAAGTAATGGAATAATAACATTAATCTGGCCCCGAAAGGCAGCGGGGTTGCTTTTGTTCCGTCGTTCCGCAGACATTTAGCGGGCTTTTTCGGTGCTGCCGCGTCGGGAATTACGCCGGACAACTCAATTTGTAACATCCTCCGTTCTGAAGCCGCAAATGACGCGAAACCCAATAATACCGGGTCCACGGCGATGTGAGAATTTCCAATTTCCAAGTTGCCGCTGTTCTACGTTTCAAGTGCGACCCTTTGGTTGATCCCTGTAACCGTATACGGTTCTCTCGCTTTCGCCAAAGGGAATCGGAACGGACGCAAATTACCAAACACGCGATTCAGCCGCGGTAATTATACTACGCATAGTCGCGACTGTTGGGAAACAATCGGCGTTCCTGTACAGGACAGGGTTTAGGGTCTACCTAAAGGCAACCACTTAGACATGAGCCATTCTATGCGGAAATGGAGCAGGTCGGATCTGTTAACCATTGAATAATGAGAAATTAATTAAAAGCTCAGTAAATCGTCAAATATATGATTACACGAACGTGTTACATTCAACGTGTTATATTCAAGAATTCCAGTGTGTTACCAGACTTTAATAAAATAGGGTGAGTGTAAATACACTCCGCGACAAAACTATAAGATATGTGCGAAATTCCATGAAAATTCTATGTAAGCTTGAGTTTTGTCTGCCTGCATTCATAGTGTTATTGTTTATATTATATAGAAGTATATTCTACAGTCCTATGAAATATCGAAGGCTACAATTCCAAGAATTTGGGAAATGTATGTAAACATGCTGTTCTCGTCGCGACAAAACTATAAGACAGTAGCTTTTCGTCAGTCGATCTTATACTCTAATCGCAGTCACAGTATTAGAGGTAATTGTGTACTTAAAATTAAACATTTGTAATTTTGTTTTTACATAATAAAACTACAATGCCGCGTGGGAAAAAGCTGACAGACAGTGAAATAAGAGTGATCGTAAATTTAAAAGAAAAGAATACTTCTATTTCCGAAATTACAAGAATGGCTGGGCGTAGTCGATGTGCCGTGCTCAATTATTTAAAAAGTAGAGAGAATTATGGAAAAAACATCCTGGTGGACGTCCAAAAACAACAACCGAGCGACAACGACGAGCCATTCTGAGGGTGGCGTCGAATTGTAGCTTGACAGCACGGCAAATTGCAGCGCAAGCTGGCGTTCACACCAATATTCGTAATGTGCAACGGATAATTAAACGGGCCAAGCATTTAAAAAGATGAAAATTGCAGAAAAAACCGCCACTTACGAATCGACACAAAGCAGCCAGGGAAGATTTTGCGGAGAGATATCCCCAGTGGAAAAAAAGTGGAGAAAAGTTACTTTTTCATATGAAAAACGTTTCAATTTAGATGGACCGGATGGTCTTTCATATTATGTTCATGATTTGCGGAAGGAAGAATTGCATTTGTCAAGGAGGCAAATGGGCGGAGGCGGCATCATGGTATGGTCCGTGATAGGGTACCACGGGAGAACCGATGTAAAATTGATTAACACCAGCATAATTGCAATTAAATATATAGAAATATTACGAGAACAATTAACGCTACATGCAAGCACTATTGCATGTGAAAATTATATTTTCCAACACGATAATGCCGCTGTGCATATAGCGAAACGTGTAAAAAAATATTTTGAAGATCGTAGTATACAAACTTTACCATGGCCTGCGAGGGTCTCCAGATTTAAATATAATAGAAAACATCTGAGGAATTTTAACACGTGCTGTATATGGAAATCGGAAAAAGTTTTTGTCGGTGAAAGAGTTGAAAGCTCGTATTGAAAAAAATGGGCCAAATTAAGTCAAGATCAAATACAAAATTTATATAAATCGATACCACGACGATTAATTGAAACTATAAAAAATGAAGGTGGCACAACACATTACTACTAAATAGAAAAAAATATTTTTCATTAACTGCCACCGACTTTTTCTTACGTAAAATATACATTGTCTTATAGTTATGTCGCACCTTGTTTTATCAAAAATTAGAAATTTTAATGAAACTTTTTTTCAATCTAATTCAACAACATTGCCGCTATGGAAATGTATGTACTTTAGTTGATTCTTTGGATTAATAACGAAAACTTTTACGAAAAAATTAGTATTAACCCTTAGCACTCGAATGGCGACTCTGAGGCGCGACTAATAATTACTGTACCGTTATTGAAAATATTGTTTACATTATTAACACGTTGATCGCCACGTCACCCATATCTGGGTGACGGGTATGCTCCCGTGGGGGCTCCGTCACCCAAATATGGGTGACGTTCTTCTTGTTCGTGTTAATTAAAAATAGGATATTATATAGAGGATATGCAATATGAATTCCCGCTTTTCGCACTATTTTCGTTCTGTGTACCGACGGTCAAATTTGGGCCCCGCGGGAAACTTAGCCGAATTATGCTGGGCGATCAACGTGTTAAATATGTAGGTATCTAATCAATTACTAAACATTAGGTATTGTATGAGGTATCATACCAATTTCGTATCCATGAAATTTAAAAAATCGTGGGGAATGGATATATTCTAGGTCGGAAGAAATGTTTAACTTTCTAGTTGAAATATCTCCGAGTGCAAAGGTTTAATAAAATATTAGCTAAAATCGCAGGTGTCTTATAGTTTTGTCGCGGAGTGTAGATATAATCGTTGTTTATTTTCAGAATCTAATTCTATTTTTTGTAGATTCTAGATGTTGTCTTTGACGGGTTTGGGTCCATTTTAAAATCCTGAAGATCCTTTGTAGTTTTAGCAGATTTTATGTTCTTTACAAGTGTTGTCTTTCATCCAGGCTTCTATCGCCCAAGTGTATTCAAATAACAACAAGTATATTAAAGAAAGAAAAATATAAAAATCCACACCCAGTATAAACGTACATTTTTCTTGATCTCCGATTCCATGAAATCAAATATGATAATTTGCAGCAAACTGCATCGCGTATTCGTATTTTGAAAAATTGCCACTGGCATGCTTCTGTGAAAACAGATAATTCGAGGAGAATAGGATGTGGAGCAGCACTGCCGTATCTCGGCGTTCATTGTAAGTAGAAAAGGCGAGCAATGGTCGGACACGGTATCAGCCGCACGCAAGACCGGTTTGCTCGACGAAACTGAAACGTCTTCCTAGTACAAAATCAAGAAGATAATACTCCATAATAAAATTAATTGACTCAATTTAACCCTTGACTGGTGACATCATTTGATACGTAATAATAATTACACAACAATAATATTTTCTTGCTAAAGTTATAATTAGACTCTAAACCTTTATGCAAAATCAAAATTCCTCGGTTTAATTATTTGAATTAATAAAAAATAACGCGATCATATTATTCTTTCAACGTATTTACTGTTTTATGTACTCATTCATCCCTTGACTGGTGACGTCATTTGCAACGTGCTCCATTTATAAATTATTTTATACGTAATAATAAATTACACGACAATAATATTTTCTTGCTAAAGTTATAATTAGACTCTAAACCTTTATGCAAAATCAAAATTCCTCGGTTTAATTATTTTAATTAATAAAAAATAACGCGATCATATTATTCTTTTAACGTATTTACTGTTTTATGTACTCATTCATCCCTTGACTGGTGACGTCATTTGCAACGTGCTCCATTTATAAATTATTTTATACGTAATAATAAATTACACGACAATAATATTTTCTTGCTAAAGTTATAATTAGACTCTAAACCTTTATGCAAAATCAAAATTCCTCGGTTTAATTATTTTAATTAATCAAAAATAACACGATCATATTATTCTTTTAACGTATTTACTGTTTTGTGTACTCATTGATCCAGCATCGCTAGTCATTATTTAATATAAATAATACGTCGGGAACATCCTAAATAAAATACGAAATGTTCACGTGAACATTCGCGCGGCAATAACAACAAATCTTCCACAGAGTTTCCCGTTTGCTTAAAAACAATACTTGATTTATTTTCACCGTCGAAACAATGTTAGTTGAATAAGCGTGCTCTCGTTAACGTCACGTACGATTACTCGAATAAAAATGTATACTCGACACAGTAACTCCAGGGCGAATAAAATTTAAGGGGCGTTTGAATTACGTGACCGACAGAAATTTATGTGGATCGCATCCGCGGCCGTAAATGACACCGATTCGAGATCGTTATGTCTTCCGCGAAGAGAACAGGAGCCACGACTGTGCCGGGAAACTTTCCCTCGAATATCAAAAATTCTCCAGTCCGACTGTGAACGAGACTTTCCACTTCCCATCCCTGAGAGACTATCTTCGCAGAAACGCCCTGTGCTTGCTAACTTTTTCTACTGACACAGATTTCGATATCGTGTTGCTCGAACTCGTCACTTAATTATTGGAGCGGCTAAAAAGCTTCGCCGTTTCACTTTGTTCGACTTTGTTCGAAATTTCGGATTCACAGCTGAAGGATTTTGAGCAAATTCTTTACAAGTACAGCAATTCTCTGCATTTACCAACTTCCAGCTGTACTGACACAGATTTCTAGACTGCTATTCGAACTTGTCACCAGGTCCATTTAATTATTGGGGCGGCTGGTAAAATTTGCTGTTTCACTTTGGAACTTCCGACTCGGAAGTTCGAAAATCCACGAAAACTGGATTCTTTATAAACGTAGCAATTTTATTGCATGTTGTAACTCTTTTAAGGATTTCTTACACTCAGTAATGTTATCTAATGATTTTATTCAGAATTATTAAGTTAAAAATCGATTTAGCTCCTCTTTGATATTATTCAGGGACGAGGAAGTCTCTTAAAATAGACTACCGGTACACAAAGCGTTAAATTTAAAGACAAATTTTACTTGGATTAAGATACATTATTAGTCTGTCACCTTTCAAAGCGATATCTAGTTATTTATAATATTTATTTTTGTACCCGACGATACGCTCAGAAGGAAAACGACGAGGCTTTATAGCTAAGCCAATGTTACACTAAAAAATTGTTACTGTCTTCTGGTTTTCATAATTGTCAAGATTGCTTACGAATCATTTGCTTATTTAATATAGAATAGCACAGTGAATACTCTCGACATAGCTACTCTCCTTCAAAGCTTAAACTATCCCTACTATAGAAGAGTAGACGCATCTTTATTCATGTTGCAGCGGTAAGAACCGATTTCATTATAGTAAACCGTCACATGCGGTAGGTCAAAATCATCTGGTAGTCGTAGGCTTAATAACAAGCACGTAATACGTTAAAAATGTTTCTTCACTTCGGCGCTCATTATTTGGTTATTTAGATTGATATTTGAGATGAACGAAAATTTACGATTCTGCTCAGACATTTTCGAGCTGTTTCTGCAAAAAGATTGTTGGATTTGATTTTTTTATGAATGTTTTACGTTCGTAAACGAAGGCAAGCTATTGTTTAGTTGTATGCATTGGACATTCCAGTTGACGAGCAGCTTTTTCACTATCGTGCCTGTCAATTTGGAGCAAGTGGTTTTGAGAAATACATTTTACAAGTTTCCAGCAGGTGATGGGTATAAAAATTGATTCGAGCCCTCCTTGTTTATTTACGATTACAGGACAAAGTTAAAGACGTTCTAGTCTTGAAAATAATCTGAACCAAGATAAGAAGTGATTTTAGTGCAATACAATTACAGATATTGTATTTTATCTTCTGTTTTGATTCGAATTCAACATCTTCTCGACAAAACAGGGTATACAAACACAAACAGAAAATATTGGGTTGGCATGAAAGTAGTTTCGGTATTTTAAGGTGAAATAAAACCGAATCTCTTTATTCAAGCGATAAACTTTAATCAATCAAATATTTGTTTATTCTTTTTCGGCAAAAGATCATTAAAGAAAAGGGTATATATCTTATTCATTAAAGTTCATTGCTTGAGTAAAAAAATTGGGCTGTATTTCACCTTAAAATACCGAAATTACATTCTTGCCAACCCAATATACGTAAGGAGCATAACTGATTCAACACATTTTAAATCAGAATAACTTTTTTATAAATAGACCAAACGACTTCTGTAAGGCTAGAAGAATTAGTTTTGTAAATGACGTCTAAAAAATATTTTGAAAAAATGCATTTGATCGGAATTGCGAAAAAAATAGTAAAAATTGATTTTTACTACTTTTTTAGCTGGGTCAATAACGAAAATTTAAAAGACTAGCTTTTGCCCGCGGCTTCGCTCGCATAGGAAACCGTTTAATGCCGTCGGAAATTGATATTGTTTCTCCATAAAACCTTTTAACCCCCCATTCACCCCTATGGAGTTTTAATTTTATCTCAAACCCCTTTTCATCCCCTTAGGGGTTGAATTTTTTAAAATGCCGAAATGGGTGTTTTATTAATTATATCAAAGAGCATTAAGACCAAGTTTCAAGTAAATCCGACCACAAATAAAATATTCCTCATACAAACATTGCAACCCCCTTTCACCCCTTAGGGGTTAAATTTCGAAATATCGTTTCTTATTCCTTGTATAGACCATAAAGGAAACCACTGTGCACAATTTCAGCTTTCTAGGTTTCAGTTTTCTAGGCTTTAGCCTGGGCGTTGATGAGTCAGTGAGTCAAGACTTTCTTTTTATATATATATAGATGTGGTTGGTCGTCTCGTATAAATTATATACACTCTGAAAATTTCATTGAAATCAGTTAATTGGTTTTCGAATTATAAACGATCAAAAGTGGTAATTTGTAGTGTACCATAAAGTGGCAAGTTTTACCATTTTTAATCGATTATAATTCGTAAACCAATTAACCAATTTCAATGAAATTTTCAGAGCGTATATAATTTATACCAGTTGATAAAACACATCTTTTAAATTTTTGTTATTGGCCCAGCTAAAAAAGTTGTAAAATTCAATTTTTAGTATTGTTTTTCACAATTCCGACCAAATGCATTTTTTCAATATATTTTTTACACATCATTTACTAAACTAATTCTTCTAGCCTTACAGAGAAATTTAAGTCGTTTGGTACATTCATAAAAAAAGTTATTCTGATTTAAAGTGTGTTGAATCAGTTTTGCTCGTTAATGTATAAAAACTCAGTCGCCCTATCGCTGTAAATCCCTCGATTCTTATTCACAGCGTCAAAGGAACCTTTGCCCAATAAAAAAGAATGTTGGCCACAGTGAAGGGTCCAACAGCTTGCCGATTCGTCGCCTATCAGAGGCTTCCGTCGCGGAAGTTGGTGAAGCTTTGCGACTCGAAAAGAGGATCACAGTGTCGTCGGATTACGCGTTCGGAATCGAGTCGATGAACATCCGTCGCTCGTCCTTGTTTCTTCGCTGTCATCGAGCAGATATCGGATCAGCCCGTTAATCGGGGTGGACAGGACGCGAGAAAGAGCTGCGAGAGGAGAGAGTTGTCCGGAACAAAATGAAATTCCTAGCTCACGCTAATTGCACGGGACACGACGGATAGGGCGTTGCAGAGAGAGGAAGAGAGAGAGCGCGGGGGCGGTTTCAGGGAGGTCGGCGATTAATAATTCGCCGAGCCAGGGCTGCCCGCTCGAAACTTCCAACCCCGACGATCGATCCTCGGGGAATTATCGAGATATGGATACGACAGTCGGATTACCGATCCACGGGAAACTTTTCGACGCCGAAAGACCGCGTCTCCGAGAGGCGGTGACACTTGAGCCACGCTGGAAAACCACCGGAATTACGACTTTGCGGGTCTCTCCGCCCCCCGACACCTCGGCTGCAATTAATGGCGGCGGATTACCGCCTGCGAAATTAGAAGACCGAGCGGCCGGAAGTCGCCGAGAGGAAAAAATTCACCGAGCGCGATGGGAATTTCGCGCGAGCTCCGACCTCGTTCCTCGTTCGCGAGCCGTGCGACACCGCCTGAAACTATTTGATCATTCGCAGCATGCACGGTTTACGGAAGAAAAGACTGTAAAAGACTACCCGAGACTTGCATTCCCTTTGTCGCCTTTGCCCGGCGCGGCGCTCCCGTTCCCCGCTAACTTTGGCGCAGTACGTTTCGCTGAACTAACTTCGCCGGGAACTTTTCAATCTCGATCGGCTCCGAGATCATTTTAACCCCTTGCACTCCGTTGTAATAATATTTATTAGACGTGCACGTTCATTCTTCACAACGGTCGGATTCTTCGATTCTTCGATAACGGTCGGACAGTGTTGACGGAAAATGTAAATCGTTATCTAAATACTTGGTTTGTTATGATTAAACTGCGGATTACTTGCGTTTATGAGAGAAATGAAATGTAAATGGAATTTCGAACAGTAGGAAGCTCAATAGAATTTAACAGCGTCGTTTTCGACTTATTCAAATGATTTAAAGGAGAATCAAATTTTTATTTGATTTTGTATAAAAATCCGCAGTCAAATTGTACACAATTTGTGTCTCGATCAAGTTCATTCGTGCCCTGTGAAAGCAACTTCGTAATTTCAACAATTGCGAAATGATGCTTCACAATATGATCATTTGGTGGACAGTGGTAGGTTTAGAATTAGCCAATTGTTACTTTCATTTAAATTCACTTCACATAATCGAGCGCTGTCGGGTGCATAAGCGCATCAAACAGTATTCAATGCGACGTCGTTCGATAAGCAACTGTGTATTCTTTTTGCATCTCAATTTATAAAAAGCTTTTGACGGAGGGAAATATTTACCCTGGTTTGTAAACAGCTGCTGCTGTTTGTAATACGTATAAAAAGTTCAACTGGATTTGCCAACGCAAAAAAGGTTGGATTAAACCGAATTGGATGCTGCAAGAAAATCCTCGTAAAGGCAGAAGACCGCATGTAATAAAATCGTCGCTTGAATTTGAAACAATTTGAGAAATAAACCATTAAAAATGAATCCATCAGTCGCTTGCAGAGGCCACGAATTAATTAGCACACCTAATATATTTACAAGAGAACGGAGCAAGCTAATTAGCATCAACTGTATTAAAGCCGATAAAATGACCCGGTTTAATTACAAAGATGCTACCACATTGAGAATTATTGAATAAATTTATAAGAATAGAAAACCTGCGAAATATTAGAAGAAATTCAAAGAAATCAAAATGTCTACAGTATCGAAAGTAGAAAATGGCTAAATCCTCGAGGAACAAACAAGGTCGAAATCCAAACAGATCTACTAATGCGAAAACAGTTTCGAGTTAGCTACGATGATTTTTAGCGACGCCTCTGAGTCGCCATTCGAGTGCGACGGGTTTGGGGTTGCTGATGGCGTAAAAATCCTCGGAGTGCTGGGGATTAAGTGATTACCCGATACGATACTTTGGGCTAATTAGCTTGCGCTAACTTTGCCCCATAATCGCGGGAGACGGGAAACAAATGGTAGATCATTCCGAAAAACCCAGCCAGATTTATCGGACGCGGACGGCCGATCGGATAGGTCGAGACTGATCGCGTTGATTCGCAATCTCGAATCTCAATCTCAATCTCAACGGGATTGCAGGGTTTAATCACGGCGATGTTGAACGGTAAACAACCTCGGCGGAAGCGACTATCGAAGAGACAACATTCGAAACGGATCCTCCGGTTGATCGTCGCGAAAGTATCGCGGGGAGGCTAGACTAGCTAGCGTTCGTCGAAGTTGCCGCGGCTTTTCAACCGTGATTAAAGGTCGAGCTAACTGAAAGTTCTCCATCCGGCACGTATTTGCATACCTTCCAACTTAAACGGCTTCAAGGACGGGGAACAAAGTTAACACTTCGGTAAGTAGTTTACCATTAAACCATAAGTCCGTGTCGGCGGGTGGCTCGCGATTCACACGATCGGCGGACGCTGGTACGCCGCCACAGCACAGATCCGTTAACATCTTGCCGAGACGAGGCAGACGGCGGCGAACAACAACAACAACAACAAAAACACGGGCGATCGAACGGCGATCCTTGGACCCGTGCACGATCCGGTCAAAGTCCACGAGGTCTGCTGCTGCTGCGAGTTCATGGATCGACGAGGCATATCCAGGCACACAGCACACGGAGTGGAGTCTCACGGTTGATATAGTTCTAGGTGTCACCTAGACCCGGAACATCACGGCGCAGATGGAAACTGCAGTTCGCACTGCACTCGGTGCACTCTCGGGCCGACTCCGGCAGCGTTCGGCTCTCTCGCGGAGGAACTGGTCCACCACTCCACCACCTGCACCCTCACCACCACTAGCCACGAGGTGTCTTCATCCCGTGATCCCGGTGGTCACCAACGCTGAATTGTGAACGAGTATCAACGAACTATCTCCGAGAGAGGATCTCGAGAGAAGACGCGAGAATAGGAACACGGTGATCCTTTGAACCGGCGCTGGAAACCGAGACCGACCCGAAACACCCGAGCAAACCCGCTCCCAGGGACGACCCTTCGTGTGCGCGATCGGCTGTCTGTCCCGGGCTCTACTGACGGCCAGCCGCGCGACCTCCATGGAGGTGGCGGTGCTGGTGCTGGTGCTGGTCCTGCTGCTGCTGTCGGTGCTGCTGCTGCTGCTGCTGGTGCTGCTGCTGCTGGTTCCGTGGTGGTAGAGAGCCGGCGATGGTAGTGGTGGTGGTGGTGGTGGTGACGGTGGTGGGTGGCAGGGGAAGTGGAGGATGGTCCGGCACTCGAGGAAGCCAGGGCATCCACGGCGCCGACGCCTGGTTTCATACCGACCACCAGTCCGGTCGATAACGCCACGGCAACCCCCGGGTCGTTCCGGCTCTTCTCCACCTCTCTCCACACTTTTCTCCCTTTTTCACCTCCTGTCGCTGTTCCCCTAGATTTTCTCCCTCTTCCGTGTGCCCTACACCCTCGTGTCTCTCTCACCCTCCTTCTCGGTTTTCTTCTTCTTTCGAGCTCTGTCCCCTCGCACCCCCACTCGCCCCGGCACCAGCCTCCCCCAGCTCGATATCCTACTTTCTCTCTTCATCCCGTTCCTCGGCGTCTTTCAGCCTCTCCGACGGATTCTCCTCTCTCTCTCTCTCTCTATCTGAACCTCCTACTCGACCACCCTCCTCTCGCGTTCTCTCATCTCTCCTTCTACTCTCAGACCTCCACCCTCCGCCTACTATACTCCCACACAAACCCCGATGCTACTCGCTGTTGCTGCTGCGCCTTCGCCGCTTTCGGCGGCCAGACTAGAACGAGATCGTCCGCGACCAACGAGGACGCAGACGGAGAAAGGAAGACTCTCTCTTTGTCGAAGTTGGCAGCAACAGACAGCACCCTGGCTGGAAAAGGAGGGACGGTCCACGACCTACGCCTTAGGTCCGCGCGGATCTCGCTGTCTCAGCCTGGCCTCGCGATCAATTGCACTTTCAAAGCCGGCCACCGCACTACTCGGCTACCTAGGGCCCCGAGACAGCTGGACCATACTCCGGATTTTCGTGTTTTTGCCAACGCAAATTGAATACAGAGGAATCGATGCCACCCTCTTCCGCCCTCCCACGCGCCGCAGCGAAAATTTTGCCGTTTTCGGCGCTGCAGGCTTCGCGATCTTTGTTTTTCCGGGATTTGATACACTCGTATCGAATGTAAGGCCAATCGTGTATTTAGGAACACATTGTTGCGCAAAATTAACTTTGTATCCGCCAGAAGCTGGAAATCCAATAATTAACATTAATAACGAACGATATTACTGCATCAAAAATCCAGATAAAACCCAACTATTCTGATAAAAAATGTTTAATTCAACAATTGATACGATTCTTTCACGACCTAAAATTGGAACACGCTGTCAACAACCGTAGAAAAATATATGTCGTACACGTTACAAGCTTTTTAAACCGAACAAGTTCCAGTAAAAAGAATGAACTGACCATCACCACTTTTTTGCAACTAAAATTGCAGGTTTTGTCCGTCCAGTATGTTCGAAACACAATGCAGCAGTAAGCCCGCTCGCTACTTGTCCGATTGTTTTCGACTGCGCCGCCGCTCCGACAAATAAAGCTACCGGATTAGCAAACATCGAAGATACCGTTCCAAGTTAAATTAACGGGAATCGAGTTAGCCTAACTTCTCCTATATCTCGGGATGGAAATCGACTACTCGCCCTGCTCTCTCTCTCTCTCTCTCTCTTTCTCTTTCTCGCTCTATCTCTTTCGCGCCTTCTCTTTCTCTCTCGTTCTCGTTGAAGTATCGCGACTTTATTAAGCGTAAAATGTGTTCGAGCTCTTTATGAACCTGTTTCTTCCTTCTCGTTCACGACATTTGCTCGATGTTAATCGCGATATCTATTTCGGTAAAGATCGAACGGTTTCGATATATTTAGGTGACTTATTTTAGGTGGACCTCACATGAAAGAGATTTCAATACAGGTCGCTATTCTGGATCTTTAACCTCTAGCCTTACGATTTCATTCTGTGGCTTCTTGTGTGCATTCCCTCTGGATATATAAGTGCATGTAATGACGCTAACAAGGCTATGAATACACCTGCGGATCTTTTGCATTTGTGACGAAAATGGGGACGAGAAATACAAAACAGTAAATACAAGCGTTTGAAAATATCGTCGTGCTGTTTTATTAATTCAATAAATATTCTATTATTCAATAAGGACACATAGCATGATTTTTCGGGAATTCAAGACGTTGCTTCCAAAGATTCAACTCGAGTTTAATTCTCACGTGCAGGGTATAGATGCACGGATATTACAGCTGCACGTCACACGAGTACGTTAAACGTCACGTATGTTAGTGACCTCGCGTCTGATCATTCTGTCAAACTTAACGAGACTAGTTTCAACTTGGATCCATCTGGCGACGATTTTCTGATAGTTGCGTACGTGCATCAACCTTTGGATATAATGGGTTGCATGACTGAGGGTTTTTTAATGGATCCTTCAACAGCAATAGCAGTTTAATAGTAAAGTATTACATTCTTTTAATCCTACTGCTTGAACATACACCCACCCATTCTGTCAGGGATGCAAATAATCCGGAGTCTAGCACACTGTGATTAAAAATATACAAAGATATATACAATAAAACCACTGTAACGGATATTCTCCAAATATGTACATATCTTGTAATCCTTCTACCGCTTGGACTTACACCCACTCGTATACAGAGTTGGCCATTAAACGATTAAAATTTTAATCAAGATTGATTGATTAATGTGTACGATTGAAAAAGGTAATCATTGAAAAATCGACAATTGATTCAATCAATTGACGAAGTTAATCGCCAATCGTTGATTAAAAAAAGATATCATCGAAAAATCGGAGACTGATTCAATCGATTGACGAAGGTAATCGTCAATCGTCGATTAAAAAAAGAAACCATCGAACAAACGGAGACTGATTCAATCGATTGGCGAAGTTAATCGTCAATCGTTGATTAAAGAAAGAAATCATTGAAAAATCGGCGATTGATCCAATCGATTGACGAAGTTAACCGTCAATCGTTGATTAAAAAAGAAATCATCGAAAAAACATAAAAGCACGTAAACAGAGTTTGTATTATAGACCAAATGACAATACACCTAAACTCAGTTTAAATTTTTTTCAGTATTCATATAGTTTTGATTCCGTATATCATTTCGAAATTTCAGCGGTTAATCATTAATCAATTATCCGATTGACGATTACAATTGAAAGGAATGTAATCGTTAATCGCAATTAACGACTAAAGTAGAAATTTTTTTAATCGTGAAGCGCAATTAACGACTAAACTAGGAAATTAATTGTTAATAGCGATTAACGATTCAAATAGAAAGTTATTCGTCAATCGTTGCTTAAATTTTTTCCCAACTCTGCTCGTATGTCCATAAATGCAAAACAATACGGCGTCTAACGCTAACAATTAAAATAGAAGTGTGATTATAACTTTTGAAATAGTCGGTGGACAATAGATTGAAGGGTCAACGCGCATCCCCCGATTTTCACAAATCCGAAGGAACTCGTCGTCGGGATACAAAGAAGATTTTACAGTGAAAAGAAGCGCGCGACGCATGGTTGCTCGCAACCTCGTGCAAGCCTGACGAGCGAGGAGAGGAGAGTAGAGAAGAGAAGAGGAGAGGAGAGAAGAGGAGAGAAGAGAGAGCGTAAGCTTTCGCTCGTTAAGGTCCGTAAATAACGACGGCGTCGAGGACAACGAGGCAATTTCTGGGCGAGTGCTCGCCCACAAGCGTGCTCGTGTTTCGGTAGCTCGTGCTCGGTGATGGCAATTTGAATATGCCACGGATTTTTCCTGTCGTTATGGCATCGGGGCTCCACGAGGCGCGAGTTTCGAATCATCGATACACACATAGATCGCTGGTTACCGTGAGTTTTCACGTTTTATCCTGATTGGTGTTCAAGCTCCGTTTCCCCGAGGATCCCGGCCGGGACAATGCCATTTGGTGACGTATTTAGCTCGGCCAAGATTCCCATGGGAGCCTCGGCTTAATCGGGGGGTGGGTTTACGAACCATTGAGGATGTCGCTATGCTGCTCGAGATGTTGTATATTTTATCCGCTCGAATTAACGCTAGGTCACGTGTTGCCTTCGTTCAACTCCTACCGAAATTGTTAACAATCTTTCGTCGTTCCATTTTGCCACGCAGCGATCTCACACGTTATTCAAGTGTCTGAATTGATATAATCGTTAGACTGCAAAACTTTATGCAAAAGAAAAATAGGCAAAAGTTAATTTCACCCCTTAATAATTTTGATACATTGAAACCTACAATATTCTTCGATTTCTCTAGTCTTTTACTGTCTTTCATTTCACCTAACTTCTTTATCTTCGTTATCGAAATTTTTAAAAATAAATTGTTACTCGAATATATCTATTTCAAGATAAATTGTTATTTCAATATATCCATTCCAAAATAAATTGTCAGTTGAATACCTGAAATGAATTGTTAGTTGATACACTGAAACTTACAATATTCTTTGATTTCTCTAGTCTGTTACTGTTTTTTATTCCACCCAATTTCTTTATCTTCGTTATGGAAATTTTTTTAAATAAATTGTTTCTCGAATATATATACAGGGTAGTCCACGCAACTTGCACACCTATAATAACTTCCAAAGTATGCGTTGCACGAAAAAGTTTTGTATACAGAAGTTACATGGTCTGAAGTGATACATTATGTAGTGTATTTATTTTTTTTGTAGGTGGACGCGTAAAAGACATATGGAGGTCAACTCCATTTTTTTAAATGGAATGAGATATTTTTTAATATATAAATCGATACAGCTGGACATTCGTTATAAAAAAGTACTAACCTACGTATGTCGAAAAGTTAGTAGTTCAGGAGATATTTCAATTTAAATAACTCCAAAATACCATTACTGTCGTATTAAGGCCGTTACCCAAGTAAATAAACACTAACGTCTTACTACGACAGTAATGGTATTTTAGAGTTATTTAAATTGAAATATCTCCTAAACTATTAACTTTTCGACATACATAGGTTAGTACTTTTTTATAACGAATGTCCAGCTGTATCGATTGATGTATTAAAAAATACCTCATTCCATTTAAAAAAATGGAGTTGACCTTCATATGTCTTTTATGCGTCCACCTACAAAAAAATAAATACACTACATAATGTATCACTTCTGCCATGTAACTTCTGTATACAAAACTTTTTCGTGCAACGCATACTTTGGAAGTTATTATAGGTGTGCAAGTTGCGTGGACCACCCTGTATTTTAAGATAAATTGTTAATTCAATATATCCATTCCAAAATAAATTGTTAGTTGAATGTATTCGTGTTTTACGCCATTGCGCAATTCACTCTACTGATCTGTACAAATGGTTTTCGCTTTTATCGTTTCATTCAACGCAGTTGCAATAAATATGTTGAAATACGAGTTCGGCTGATTTCGTTGAACCCGTTCAAAATCAGAAATAAAATTTTTTCACAGGGTTCTTTTTCAAGATTACCAGAAGCCTGTTGATCGAATTTTGAATAATTGTCAGGTACCAGAAGGAAACTTAAAAACGTGTTGTTACATAATAATCCTCTTGGACTAATTTGCCGGTAGACAATAATAGCCATTCAGGTTATCTTTAATCGAATAAACACGCCATCTTTTTGCCTCGGATTGTACACGTCCTCGAACGAGTCGTTTGACTCGTACCAGCGCAATATCGGGCGAGTGGGAATTTACAAGGGTAACTACCCGCCAAAATGGTTTTTCAACAAACACGCGGTATGTTTTCGGAAATTAATTTGATCAGCACTCGAGCGACCGAACGCGGATATTTGCGCCAGTTTTGTTGCTTTAATAGTTCGACGCCGAGGAGAACCGGAAATAGAATGACTCGTATAAAAACATAGTCGACAGGCGGACTGGAAATTTTTGCGGTTGCCGGAATTATTGGTGGAGGATTAAAAAAAGAAAAAGAGGTGACGGAACATGAATTGCAATTAATGGGCCCCGACAATTACAAGAGCCCGCGCAAATTATACTCGCGGGAAATGTCGATATTGAAAGGATGCGAATGGGATTTCAGTTTCCGTGACGTCGAAGTTAATTGGAAACTGAGCGACGAATCTGAAAAAAAATCTGATACCCGATGACGACGCCGAAGGCAACGGCGGACAATTTAATGGGAATTTTTTTAGCTGGACCGGTGTAAGTAAATACAATTAGAATTTTCGCACGTACCGTGAGCGGATCGCTGATTTTATGTGAATCGTGCTGTCCATAAATCCATAAAACTAAATTGCGGATTATTTCGAATTTATACTGTGCAAAAATTTATTACGCGCCGAAAGAAACTTTTACTAATTTCATCCTCGAAAAGCGAAGTTCTCGACAATTCTGCGATAATGCCTAGGTTCGTTTAGGCAGTTGTTTGTTAACTGTTTTAACCCTTTGCACTTGAAACTATTTTAATTGTAGAAATTTTGTCGAATTTAAACGCTTTTTCCGAAAATCGTTTTACGAATGAGAAAGAGTGAAATGAATGGCATTAATCGTGCCACGCGTAAATTTTTAGCAGTTTATCAAATACAGACAAACGTAACGGTGTGGACACTGTTTTAAATTATGGTATGGTCATTCTTAGTGATCCTGAGTCTCGCCATTCGGATGTTAGCAGTAACCTAGCCGTGCAAGTTGAATAAAAATTGACAAAGTGATCGAGTGACCCATCTTTTTATCTCGGGCCGTCGAGCGATCGCATCCGAGAAAAACAACCGGTGGAGAAGTAATTAAAGATAATTAACTCTCGACCCTCGAGTGCCAGTCTTACATCGGCGACCCGATATCAGAAATCGATCGGCACGCCGGCGACCCCGTCCGGCGAACTTCGGAAAGAACTTTTCGGTGGATCCTATTTATTAATCCCAGCGTTTTTCCGCAAGGAGATAGACAGAGCTAAAAACTGCGGGGTCAAGCGATAAAACGCAGTCAGATTCCTTGAGCATCGATTCATCTCTATCAGTCCGGACAAACAAATGCCCACCGATGGAGCGGGAAATTTAAAAAAATCTCTTGGCCCGTAAGCCGGTTGCACAGCTCGGCTTTCAAGGCGGTCGATCGATTCCCGTCGCACTTAATTAGATCCCCTCAATCCCGTGCAATCCAAGAGAATACGGATCCTTCGCCTCACGGACAAATAGATCGAATTTTCTCAGCCGACACAGGAGTAACCGTAACTTATGAAGCAACCGGGACCACCACCGGGGGGAAAAATGGAACGAACCGGGGAAAAGAAAGAGGAAATTGGCTGTTCCTTGTTTGCCCGCCAAGGAAGCAGTCCGTTAATTAAGCAGGTGTATCCGGGCGCAGTTATTGGCAAACAAATTTTCGGCGGAGAATAAAACGCTCCACGGAGACCGTTTAAACGGACGCAGCTGACGCAACCGATTGAAACGAACGAATTTTTCAATCGACGTTGATAATACTATATCTTCTATGTGTCTATAAAATTTCAGTGCGAAAACCGACATGATGACAAAGTTACGAACGATTTTGTATTATAATCAGGGACCCTAACTGTTACAACCAAAAAGAAAACAAACGAACAGACAGACAGACAGATAAGAAAGCGAGCTAATAAAAACGTGGTAAAAAGTCATGGAATAACAAGTATTTCATCGACTAAAATCGTATTAGTTACAAAATAATAATTATAAGTAACCGAAAATTATTTCTCTTGTTGGTAAATGTTATCGTCGAGAGAAATTCATTGCGATCACTTATAACAGTTATCAATGAGAGAAATTTATTTCGATCGCTCATAACAGCTATTGATGAAGGAAATTTGTAATAGTTATTATTAAATAGTGCAGCTTTCAAATGGTAGACAATGAATTATTTGATAAATTGTTTATTCATAAAACTAATTGCTACGATCAGAATTTAATGTGACAAACATGAGTTTTTCCACATTTTCTCCTGACAAATTACACCGAAAGTCATCTAGCGTTAATTTTAGAACAGAAAAGGCTCGTTCAACGCTAACCTGAGTTGCGGGCACAGCGTGAATTATGCATGCTGGTTTTGATAAATACGGGAGTCTATATTTCTGATTTTCCCAGTAATCTACAATATTTTCGTCTATGTCGATACGTTTTTCCCGAGTGGAACAGAGTCGTCCGTGAACAAATATAGTCGACAAACAGATTTCGTTTTCTTATGGTCTATTGATTCGTCTTGTTGTACGAAACTTTCTGTATGAATTTCACAGGCTTGCTCCAAATGAATTTTCTCATCAATAATTATTATGAACAAGTGAAAAGAAATTCGATCATCGATAACTGTTATGAGCGATCGAAATAAATTTTTCTTATCGATAACTGTTATGAGCGACCGAAATAAATTTCTCTCCTTGATAACTGTTATGAGCGGTTGGAATAATTTGTTCTCATCGATAACTGTTATAAGTGATCGAAATGAACTTCTCTCATGGATAACTGTTATTAGTAGACTGCGGATGTATATGCAAATGAATTTTTTTATCGAAAATAGATAAAAAACTGGGACCTAAACAGAAATTTGTTTTGTCATTAGAGGATCTTAAAAATATAATTTTTATTTTGCATATGTTTTGCATAAGTGCATATTTCTTACATAAGTGCATATGTCTTGCATAAATTTTGCATAAATGCATAAATTTTGTATAAATATTATTCAGAGCCATTTCCAAATGTTACCTGAGGCCATGAAGAAATTGGAAACAATAGGATTACCTCTAACGGAATCTATAGATTTGGTAACTACAGTTATAGAAAATTTAAAAATTATACGCTATTATAAAATGGAATCTGTATTAAAACGAATTATTAAAAATACGCAAGATTTTGAAGGGTGAACACGTTCAAGGACCACGAGAGGTCTGGCACATCGTTGGGGTAAATTTAAATATGGCCCTATAACATCATGTGATGTAGAACGCTCTTTTTCAGCGTATAAATTAATTTTAACAGACGAGAGGCATCAATTTACAATCGACACTATAGAAGAAACTATTGTTGTATATTGTAATTTAAATTATAATAAATAAAATAATAAAATAATTACTATTTTACAGATCCGTACATGCATTCCGTATACATATATTTAACATATACCTTGCATATATTTTGCATATATTTTGCATATTTCGACACATTATAAATGCATAAAGATCCGCAGTCTAGTTATTAGCGATCGAAATAAACTTTGCTCATCCATAACTGATTTGCGCAATCGAAACAGTTTTTCTTCATCGATAACAGTTATCGAGGAGGATCCAATTTTTTGGACGCTAATAACTGTTACTTGTAACCAAAAAGTATAAAAATCGATATTTTTTAAACATTTTGTTCTTCGAATTTTTTCTTTATATTTAAGTAGATTATCATAAATTTCAATAATAATCAACTTTTTATTAATGGTTTTTATCGTAGAAAATTTTAGAATAACTGTTATTTTTGGTCCCTGATTATAATGACTGCATTTCAAAATAATAAAACGATTAAAATGATTTAAGAACGCCAATGTATTATCGCCAGCTGATTAAAACAATTAAAGTAGGAATGAAATGTGCAAATACTGTATGTACCTGCTACTAGAAATTACAATGTTTAAACAAATGGTTAAAAAAGGACTCGTTCCATAAAATGTAACGTTGAATGAATTCCACAGCTTCCTGAGTGTTCAAATGAAAAAGCAATTGTTTCTTGTGTATTCAACTACCTCGGGTAGAAAACATTCTTGAGCTGCTATAAGTCTCTGGAAAATTACACGGAAGTCGCATAAACGTCGTGACTTACCGTTCTCCGGCTTCCTGAACTTCCGGTTCTCAGAAGATCCACTCGTGCCACGAATCAAATCGAGTAAAAATCTCGGAGATCGTACGCGAACGTGTGGAAACGGATGGATCACTGCTGTCAAGTGTCACGATGACTTACGAAGGGACCATGTGGTCGAAGCAACGAGCGAAACACGACTGATGACTCCCTCGTGGTGCGAAATTTGCATACACCTGAGCGGCCAGGTAGAATCGCAAACAAGAACACCTTGTTATCAGATTTACCTGGATGCTAGAAATTACGAAACCATATATAATTCTACGATTTTCCAAGTACGTCGCATCTTATGAAATTCCATTTAAACGTTTTTGTAATTTAAAAAATGGGAAAACACGTCGAAATGGGGGATGCGCGCGCATTTGCGTCCCGGAAGAAAGATGGCAACGCACACGTGGTGACATTTTTCCCCGGCGAGACGCAGACGATGCTGCTATCAATTTTATTTATAACTTATGTTTTACTATTTTCAGACACGGTGAAAATCACGAAATTTCGTAATCGAAAGCAATTGTATCGCGACGCGGGGAGAATTTCCAAGGCGGCGCGGTGATGCAGCTAGCTGTTTGATCGCGTTTTCGAAAAGTAAAATCTCACGGTGAAAAGGCCGTAAAGGATCGATAGATCTAATCGCGGAATTTAATCGAGCTCGGGGACGGAAGTGCCGGATACGGTTCGAAAGAGTGGACGGCGACTCGCGCGATCCGATTCAACGAAATCGCGATCTATTTTCCGTTCGCCTCGACAGGACCGTGTTTGAACGGAAAACACGGTAAGCGCAAAATCAATATCTCGCGGGTCCGGTGCTCCTTTGAGCCACTCTACACGACGCGAAGTGCAAACTCCTTTGGCTGGAGGAGGGAAATAATCGTTTCTACTTCTTAACTGCTTCGATTTTCAAGTTTTCCAACCGCCGACCGCGCAAACATATGAACTCGCGTTTCAAAGTTTGCCGTCGGCGAATTTCGAAATTTCTACTTTCCGCGAACACGGTGGGCCGCGCGGTTCTGATAAAAAAGTTTAAAATAGTATATTCATACAAAAATGTCTGGCTCTTAAATAATGGTCGTTGATAAGGTTTTCTTCGGATTACTCGGCTAAGAATTTTAGGTGGAAAATGCTTTAAATCAATTCCAGAGAAGTGTCCCTTCACGCTAAACCTACCAAGCACAAGTGTTTCGCAATTATTCATAAAAATGACAAGATTGGATTAATCCCACTTACACTAACGAGCATAACTGATTCAACACATTTTAAATCAGAATAACTTTTTTATAAATGGACCAAACGACTTCTTTAATTCTAGAAGAATTAGTTTTGTAAATGACGTCTAAAAAATGTTTTGAAAAAATGCATTTGGTCGGAATTGTGAGAAACAATAGGAAACATTGATTTTTATAACTTTTTTAGCTGGACCAATAACGAAAATTCAAAAGATGTGTCTGGTCTACTGGTATAAATTATATACGCTCTGAAAATTTCATTGAAATTAGTTAATTGGTTTGCGAATTATAAACGATCAAAAGTAGTAATTTGTAGTGTACCCTAAAGTGAAAGTTTTACTATTTTTGATCGTTTATAATTCGTAAACCAATTAACCAATTTCAATGAAATTTTCAGAGCGTATATAATTTATACGAGTTGACCAAACACATCTTTTAAATTTTCGTTATTAGCCCAGCTAAAAAAGTTGTAAAAATCAATTTTTACTATTTTTTTTGGCAATCCCAACCAAATGCATTATTCTAAATATTTTTTACACATCATTTACCAAACTAATTTTTCTGGCCTTACAGAGAAATTGAAGTCGTTTGGTCCATTCATAAAAAAGTTATTCTGATTTAAAGTGTATGGAATCATTGTTTTGTTATTTCTCGATCGTAAATGTTTAATAAACTAAAATATGCTCTCGGTGCACGGTTTCGATCAATAATACAGACAAAGCAAATTTTCAATTTGTGTGGAATCAGTTATGCTCGGTAGTGTACTTCAAAAATTTAAACAAATGTTTTAGATAGGTCTTAAATAATGGCCGTTGATAAGGTTTTCTTCGGATTACTCGACCAAAAATTTTAGGTGGAAAATGCTTTAAATCAATTCCAGAGAAATGTTCCTTAAGTAATGTAAACCTACCAAGCACTAAAAGCGCTTGGCAAGTATTTATAAAAATGACAAGCTTGGGTTAATTCCACTTATTTTACAGAGACGACACACGAATGCCGTGACACCATAAACCGATGGCAGTCTGAGCGTTTCAGTTGTCTCGCGTCCTCTCATCCTTCCACGCGTTCTCCTCCACACTTTGTCTTCGGCTGGACAGTTACACCGACACCCACTCGTCCGGGAGTCGGGGTGAGCCTTGGATGAACCGATCCCAGGACCCAGAAGCCTCCAGGGCTTCTAAAAATAGAGGAGTTTCAGATCCACCCGCTTCTGGTCAACAAACCGATGCCTTTCCCGGTTATTACCGGGATAAAATTGCGCCGGCGAGAACCAAAGATAGTAGAGAGGTCGGGGTCTTGTCTTGGCGAATCGATCGGCCCCGAATCGACGATTAGAAGCGGTATTATTGGCGCCGGAATTGGATCGGAACACGTTTTACGTATCCGATCGACTCGCTGGATAAGCGGTAATAGCGTGCCAGATTATGCCGCAGATTCGCCACGATATTTCGCGGGGAACGTGCGATCAGCTGTGTGCATGTATCGAGCATCATCTGCAATTTAACCGTTTATTTGTTTCGCCATTAGCTATTTTAGTTGGTCGAGTTGCACGTACGTATTACCAAGTTGATCGTGCGTATGCTAAGCTCCGATCGTTTGCAATGTAACAGTACCTCCTAGCTTTGTTGATTTTTCTCGATAAGCGTGTCCTTGATTTTTACACCTTTTACTGTTTCTTCGTGTTGTGCTTCTTGTTTCGATGGTTGCTCGGCCAGGACAGGTTTGACCAGCTCCGAGAGTGATCGAATCGAACATCGGTTCCATGGTTTCGTTTTGGGTTAGGCTAGCTGTGGACCACATTGGGTTACCTTCGCGCGATTAATACTTGCGCTGCACTGTTCTAGAAATTGTTGTGTACGAATTCTGTGAATTGAACTGACACGTTGTCGATAGCCGTTCTCAATTTCTCAATTGCGATCAATTGTTTGAATTAATTTCGCGTGTATCTGCATTCCTGCCGATGAAGTAATTTGAAGTAGAAGTTCAATAATACGTGCGAATGGTTGAACAACTTCTCACGATCTTTATAATTTTGTTATTGGTTCGACAAGAGGTGTGGCACATGTCACTGTTAATGACCCGATAAAACCGGAAGAACCTGAAGCGAAGGACTCGGACCTTCCGTCTCGTCGAAAGGTAGCAGGTGTCAGGCAGAACTCGAATCGCAGAGGTGTTCACGATCCAGTCCCTGGGGTACCTGTCACCGATCACCCGTGTTTCCGTTTGTCGGAGCACCGTCGATACGTTTCCGGAAACTATATCGAGCGGATAACGATCCGCGGCTTATCGCGGCTGTTACGATTACATACGAATGGCCTTGGATCAATGCAGTTCGCCTGCCATTACGGATGTGCATACGTTTCTCCTTAACGCGTCCCCTACCCGCGCTGTATCATATTGAAACTTTTATCATATACTTTTATCATATTGAAACAACTATGTACAGCTTGTCAAATCTAGCTGTGCGGCTGAATGTCCCCCGCAAGGGGAAATCTTTGTATTTGTTTGCCCATTCCTATGTTTTAGTCAGCCGCACAACTAGATTTGACAAGCTGTATTTTCAAGAAGAATATCTTGGTGGTCACAACTTTTATTTAGACAGATTTGTGTTCTCCAATACTTCAGGGTGTCCCTTGATTTCTTAAATGAAGCCACACGCTTCCATCTAGACGGACGTGTAACCTGCTGTGTGACAAATCGAATAAATTGCAATAACATTGAATTTGTCATTTATTGACTGTTATAGTAAAATGATACAAGTCGGTGCTCAAGTGACACGTGTGAGTAAGAATGATTATTACGAAATTAATTGTATGGAGCGTCAATTTGTAACAGCCGAAATTAATTGGATCATAGCGTAAGATGAGAACTTCATTATCCGGTAACGAACAATTAGCATTGATAATGCTGATCCCATCTATGAACGAAATATTGTAAACGAACCTCGTGTGAAGCACACAAAATACGCGCGGCGTTCAACGTGTCAATGTTAATAATTACATGTGATTAACTATGAGACCTAATGATTTGTACACCTAATAGTAAAAGGATGTCTCTAAAATGACCAAGATCTTGAATCTTCCATTCAAATCTTGAAAATAAATCAATATTATTGTTAACCCTTTGCACCATAACATCGAGTCAGACTCATGATGAAAATTTCGAGCGGGCCATAATTTCACCATTATTTCAAAACACAAAGACCACATTAAATAGGTCGTTGGATTCGTCATGACGTCAGCTATAACATTATTGAATAAAAAATATATAGTTATAAATAAATAATGAAGGTCGCCACAATTTTTTATTAAAAAACAATTTTTTTAAATTGTTTGTATTGAGATTTGTAGAAGACTGTGTACTGATTACTTTTTGTAGGGAACATTTTTTTGTCACACCACCGGAAATGTCTGAAAAATCGTGTGATTAATGAATAATAATTGGAAACTGGCTATTCAAGCATTCAAACAAGAGTAATCCATAATTTTTGAATAAATGAAGTTTATTACATTTAATGAAGAACTAAAATGTGTTATTACTGTCTTATTTAAAGAATTACAAATATTCAAACAAGATTAAGTATTATATTTTACAAAGTTACTGACTATAATCAATTGATCATACGGATTTTCTGCTTATGGCTGTATTTATCCATTCATAAACAAAAATGTATATTGTAATTCCTCTTAACGAAGGTAAAGTACAGGTTTTAAATATGGAAAAACTGATGTGACGCTATACTACGATGCTATTACTATGATCTCTCAAATACAAATGATTCAACTAAGCTAGCAAGAAGTTCGAATGTTTATCAATGGTCGTATAATCTAAAAAATTCATAAGATAGGTCTGGGTTAGGTCTTTATACTCTTAAGAGCTGGTGAGTGGTCGTCAATGCGTCTCGTGCGACGCGATTCGCCGCGGAATTGCATGTCACGCGACGCTTTAAACCATCATAATTTCCACGCTGGGGTGAGTTGGGATGAGATTTTTGCAGGATCTTTTAGAGGAGACTTTGCTGAAAATGTCCCACTTTGTTAGAGCATCCAATTGTTTAAACTTTTTAACTTATCCCTTGTCAAAGGTGAAAAACTTTGACGATTTTCCTTAGTTGACTAAGTATTTTTTTTATAACAAATAATGAACAATAATGTCTAGTTGCTGGTGCGTTCTCAACATAGATATACATTCTTCATATAAAAAAAAAATCGAGCACTTAATCTTCAGTAGGTTTCCCAGGACATCGTTATGAAGAAAAGGAATTTTTTCAGTGATAAATCGTATCTGAAAAAGTTTGATCTTCGAACGCTTATTATAACGAGAGTTTTTAATAACTTTAATTAATATTATCGTTTTCGAATGTAATGGACATTTAAAAAACATTGTACATTCATTAAAAATCGATATGAGGACTTTGATTTTTTAGCTCATGTATACATGTATAGCACGTCGATCTGGCCCACTGTGGGCCCTACCAAATATGTGTGATCAAAAACCGGCAAGCGATCAATCGTAGGCGCATCAACAGTTCAGAATAACAGCTTGTTAACCAATATTTCGATCAGCAAGCTTGAAAAGCTGTTTGCGCGTATCCTAAACGACGCGCCCACTAGAGAGATAGTCCTTTTTCCCTAAGAAGCTTTCAGCGCAAGTTTTCTGAAAATCGGCGTCAGTGTTCCTGGTCGAGCAACGCGTTAACCAAAAAGTGGAAGGAGTCGGCGGTTGGAGGGTTTATCTAAAGCCGTCCGCGAAGTTCCCGCGGACTTTGACTCGTCTATCTGAATAAGATAATAGTAACTCTTGGTTTAGAGCTTATCCGGGGAGCGGCGTTTACCAGGCACACTCGAGGAGCCGCATAAAGGTGTAGCGGCCGGATCAATGCAGATTGCTTTAGAAACGGCTGGAAGGAACGCCTCTCGTCTTTAGTGACGCATAGTTGACTGCTCTTATCGGTGGGGCCGCCTGCAGGTGAAGAAGGAAAGCATTCGTCGACATCGATGACGAAGCCACGATTTCGCGAAATTGCCTGGCGTTTGACTGATCGGAATGCCGGACTCCTATGTCGGGCTCTTTCAATTCCCTTCTGTCATTTTGATTGCCGGCATTCAACGTTCCCAGAAACGATTCAATTAATTGCTTGTCCCGGCGCACTATGGGCGCACAATATATTTTACTAGATTTTATATTTGGCCGATCTAGCTGGCCAAAAGTCGATTTCGCCAAACTTATCCCAGGTAAAAATGAATTGGTACCTGGAAAAGTTGAACTTTGGGGGGTCAACAATCTAATCAATCTAATCTAAACAATCTAATCAATATAATCACTTGAAGTTTAGTCATTCAGTACAGTGCTTGTGCCTTTCGCCGTGTCGTCGGCATTAGCAACGTTTGAAGAGAAATATTTTTAATCACGAAAGTTATTTTAAGAAAACCGATGATAGTGTTGTAGCAGGTAAGTGTGTGTATTTCACACAATTTTAATCAGATATGTGTTCATTTAAATAAATTAACAACAAGTGAAAATAGTCAATTTTAAGGCAGTTTTAATCTCAAAGTACATACAATCGGAAGGAATTAGTTGTATTTCCGGATCCGTCCCGGAAGGTTTCAGCTTCATTTTCGTGCAAAAAACAATTGGGGAAATGTGCGGGTCCACAAGGTATCGTTAAAATTAGACTTTGTAGACGTGAATGATATTTTTTAAGGTGACGTTTTACACGATATAAAAGCATTTATTATTATTTTAGGGCTATCTAATGTTAAAATATTTACACGGAGACAAATATGGTGCATTATGCAGCAACTGCAAAATGCCAATGTAAATGCAAAGTTGAGGTATGCTGAGAACTACTTGTGTGGTCAGGAGGAGTAATGCAATGAGGAAAAAAAAGAAATTCGAAGCAAATTTTGCCATATAAATTCGGAAATAAAGCATAGATGGACGGCAGAGTCTCGGAAAGAAGATGTTTAAAAAATAAATCGCAGTTGGCTTGACAAAACTTTTGAACTGCCACGCGTTGTAGTGAGACCGGTTCGGCCATCGAAGCAGTAGTTCGATCAATTGAGCGAAAGAATCAAAAGAAAGAAGACTTCAAAAGAAGAAGAAGAAAGACTGAAAATTTACGAAGTAAAGAAGGCACAGCACGTCTAGTTTTTGCCACAAAAATGAAATTGCGAGCTAAAGGGATGCGAGATGATTCCACCATATTGAGAGAAGTGACTCGTTCTCCAAAACGAGCAATTAAATATAAAAGAGCATTCGCAAATAATGGTCAAGAAGGTCGCAAATTAACCCCATGCAGGCATTAAGTATGTTTGTCGAAGCAGATTTATCCCGACAGCAATACGATATTATTAGAAGAACGAACAAAAAGTTTTTTCCTTGCTGCAGTGTACTGCAGCGAGCGAAAATGGAATAATTTAAGTCGTATTATATTAATATTATATTATATTATATGCTGAAATAGGATATTTATATTATATTGTTTATATTATAGTAATTCGCGCATTAGTCAAAAATAATAGTTCCAATAAAAATTGTTGATTTGAAAATTTGTTTATAATTATTTTTTTAAGATTAAATACTATATATAAGTTAGTAGGTGCATCTTAAACGCGTTAAGCAAAAAAAATAATTTTGGCCAGCTAGATTGATCAAATACCCCACAGTGCGTCGGAAAAGACGGGCAATTTCAACCTATTCGATGGGGACATGCCAGGCCGGGTCTCTTGCGACCCAGTCACTTTTTCTGTACCCTGGTCTTCGACGCTGTCCTGCAAATTGATCGCAAATATAAGAAATTCTCCGATAAAAAAGCGTTCTGATTTCAAACGAGGACTTTTTGGCTGACTCCAGCGTGCTGCTCTGCTAGCGAGTACTTTCCAAATTTTTGGAAAAATCTCAGTGTACGGAAGATTGAAGCTTCGGAAGTTAGCATTGCCGGAAAAATTGGCAGAGACTCGCAGAAATCGCGATCCATCGAAACCTCGCAAAAACCCTTGTGCGCCGGCCGGTGTTTCTTGTAGAATCGATCTTAACCTATTTTTTTGTGGCGACCTGAATTTCGGATGTCTGCAAACTTCGATCCCCCGCGCACTGCAGCCTTCCCTGTCCTGTGTAACTGCCCGATATCTCGAAACACTTGAACACTCAAGCTTCCCATTCGATGTGTTCCCGAAAGTCTCGAGAACTCGACCGTCGGCATGTAGGGAGATGTATCCGAAAATCTCTCTAGCCTGCTGTATTTATTAAATGCATTAAATAATTGTAATACTTCCGCGTTATCCGGAGGAACACCGTCGAAATCGATCTGGGCACGAGGCGTGATTCCTTTTTTCTGTAGAAATACTCGCTTTATAACTAACGAGCATTCACGATGCATTAAATATTCAGCAGCCGGGCTGATGAATATGCATGGCCCACCATTCGATAGAATAATATACTCCACTTTCATAGCGTGACTCGTACTTTGCACGAAGATATTATTTCCATGAATTTTCATTGAATTTTAATGTAAATAGCCACTCGGCTCGAACGGCTCTGTAATGGAAACTATTGGATGTACCTATCCGCCGAGGGACCTGTACGGAAAGTAAGTACAGTCAACAAATATTGTTGCTCGAGTGTCTGTCGAGTTTGTTTGTTTATTCACGAGCGACGGACTCCTGTTTGAGACAATCGGATTGCACTGACGCATCGGTTTGCTTGTTCAACGGGCCCAAGATGCGCCGTTAATTGTTTCCAGTGGGATTCGAGACTGATGATTCAGGAGCAGGATGCAAATAATCGGTACAGTGTCAAGATTGTATAGATTCTAATAAAATTCGGCTGACACATAGATGCCACAAGAAAGATCAACTTGCAGAGAAGAATTACGTGTGAAGCGCATGTAACCAGCATCTTAAAAAGCTCGTGGAACGCGTCGATCTGGAGCAAGACGCTTCCGAGTAAATTGCCGAGGCCACAACAGCGAAAATAAACGAATCGCAGGAAAGTTTTCGGCGGTACCATCGCGTAGTCCATTTCAGCACTGTCTCGCCGCTCGGAAGCTAATCGAGGGAGCAGCGCCTCTAAAATCATCAGGTCTTCGGGAGAGTATCTCATTCTCTTTTCCTAAAACCGTGAAACTGCTTCGTGATTCATCGTTCTCGGAGCTCGTCGAAACTCTGGCGGCCTTCCCAGCGGAGTTTACGACGGCCAATCTCCTGCTTTGGAAATCCACACCGGGAACTGGGATGGTTCTTCGCCTTTTTTTCCCCCTTCCATTCTCGCCGCGGAGCAGAAGGAAACGGACAGTGCCTGGAGAAACGGAGACAGAGAGGAAGGAAGATAGGAAGAGAAAGGGAAAAGAGAGGAGGAGAGAAGGGTAGCGGAAAAAGCAAGCTTGGAGGAGAGCAAACCTACACTTGCCCCAATCCTCGATCCCCCTTAACCTCACGAAACGCCGGTGAAAACGATAGCTCACTCCCTTCTGCCTTTCGACCAGGATCGTTTCTTCTTCTTTATCGGCCTGCTCGCATCTTACAGTGCTCGGATCGAAGGATTTAGTGACATTTTGTATTCCTAAGTCTTCGTATATCACCAAATGAAATTTTACAATTGACATTTTCACGATTTTCACGAAACACGATTGGATTTAATTAAAATATAAAATTGCAATGGGTAAAAATCAAAGGACACACCATTTCTAGAACTGTCTTCAAAGAACATGTGTTAAGTACAACACACTGTAATTTCTCTAACTTTCTGCTTAAGTGTGATTCGAAGTAATAACTGCTCCGTGAGATCGGAACGTTTCTATGATTTTATTTGCTGACAACTACGGTTTCGGAATGGGAACTACAATTACTCGAAACCCTATAATTTGAAGAAGGAATGCAGTCCGCCGTGCTTCATTCTCGTTTGCATCGAAGGTGTCCCGTTAACTTGGTCTTATGGCATGCCGAGGACGTGTAACACCGACACAGAAAAGGACTTGTCGTGCGACGACGCGTCGCAGGAAACTCTACAAGGTTGTTGTGCATTTTCTGGAGTTTTGGCGGGGACACTGATTACCGTCGCGTGTATACCGCGCTCATCTGGCGAAGGCTAGCCAGTTCTAAAGTAAAATCCGTCGAAAACATACCCTGTCCTGGTTGCGGCGAGTAATTCGATGAAGACGGTTGCCTGTTTCGTCCCACCGTTTATCCTCTATGGTGCTCCTCGTACCTCGTGCCCCCGTTAATTGTTTCATTTTGTGCTGTACTCCTGAGTGACACGGTGCACGGAGAAAGCTGACCCAGTGGCACCAATCTTCTCGACGATCGGAGGTAATTTTGCCGATTTCTTTCTTCAGCAGAGAAAAACGCTTGCATCTTTTTACAACGTCTCGGTAGACGAACCTCTATCAGACTAACCATTTGCTGTTCCATTTACAACCCGTTTCAAAAGAGCATGGACACAATTATTCTTTTTGGTCTTTGTTGAATGTGTGTGCAAAATTTGGCTTCCGGAAAGTCATTCCGTTAATTCTTCTTTTTACAATAAAAAACTATACTAGTATTATCATACAGACTTGGATCGTATACAGAAAGGGGAAGAGAAGTTGTGCAGAATTGTCGCAAAGCTGGAAGTTCAGCACGGAATTCGTAATCGAAACGCGGGACGATCGATCGGCCCAACTTCCGTCAATTTTTTCTCCTCTCTCCCCAGGCACGTCGACGCGAACGAAAGTTCTCGGACAAATATGAGAGAGGGTGAGCGCAACCGTGAAGCGGAGGAAGCCGAAGAAACAATTTCGAACAAGTGCTCGCGGAAGTTCCGCGTCAGGGCCGGTAGCTGCCGTAAAATATCGAACCGAGGAAGAACGACACTCCGCGACGTTTAAAATGAGAGTGGCTCGAACGATTCCGGCTGAAAGTCGCGCGTGAATTCGCGACAGCCGCGAAGAATCCGCGCGAAAACGAGAGGAGAACGGGGCATCGCTCATCGTTAGATAGGATAATCCTAGGAAAATATTCTGCCGAAGGCGTCCCATATTCGGGAAAACTAGTTTGGGCCAGTTTCGCTACTAAACAACAGGTATTTATATGTATTAACCAGGGACCAAAAATAACAGTTATTCTAAAATTTTCTAAAATTTTCGTGGCACGAGTGGATCTTCTGAGAACCGGAAGTTGAGGAATCCGGAGAACGGTAAGTCACGACGTTTATGCGACTTCCGTGTAATTTTCCAGAGACTTGTAGCAGCTCAAGAATCTTTTCTACCCGTGGTAGTTGAATACACAAGAAACAACCGTGCAGCAATATCTTTGTTTTTTTCATTTGAACACTCAGGACGCCGGGGGGTTCATTGAAGGCTACATTTTATGGAACGAGTCGAAACATTGTTTTTCTAGCAGGTACATACTGCATTTGCACATCTCATTCTTACTTTAATCGTTTTAATCAGCTGACGATAATACGTCGGTGTTCTTAAATCATTTTAATCGCCCTATTATGGTGAAATGCAGTGATTATAATCAGGGACCAATAATAACAGTTATTCTAAAATTATCTACGATAAAAATCGTTAATAAAAAGTTGATTATTATTGAAATTTAAGATAATCTACTTAAATATAAAGACAAAAATTCGAAGAACAAAATGATTAAAAAGTATCGATTTTTATACTTTTTGGTTACAAGTAACAGTTACTAGTGTCCAAAATATTGGATCCTCCTCGATAATTGTCATCGATGAAGAAAAATTGTTCCTGTTGCTCAAAGCAGTTAATTTCGATTGCTCATAACAGTTATCAATGAGAAAAATTTATTTCGACTAATCATAACAGTTATCAATGAGAGAAATTTAATTCGGTCGTCCATAACAATTATCAATGAGAGAAATTTATTTCGATCGCTCATAAGAGTTATCAACGAGAGAAATTTATTTCAGTCGCTCATAACAGTTATCGATGAGAGTAATTTATTTCGATCACTCATAAGAGTTATCAACGAGAGAAATTTATTTCGTTCGCTCATAACAGTTATCGATGATCGAATTTCTTTTCACTTGTTCATAATAATTATTGATGAGAAAGTTTATTTCGGTTATTAACTTCCCGATTTTATAGGGAAGTTATTGTAATTACCCCGAAAATCGAAAATCGATTTTTTAGCAGATCTTCACGTTTCATGGTCATTGGAGTCATTTTAGACTATTTTCAGCAAAATGTTCGTGTGTGTGTGTGTGTGTGTGTGTGTGTGTGTGTGTGTGTGCGCGCGCGCGTGCGTGTGCGTGTGTGTGCGTGCGTGCGTATGTCTGTTTCTATGGTATCAAATTTTTCGTTAACGTTTTCAGAAAAAGTAACAACGCGATCAGGATGATGAATGATGCAATCGATGTGCCCCGCTGTAACTTAGAGCTGATTAGATTTTGGTTCATTTTGGTCAAGTAGTTTTTTAGTTTTTTTCGAAAGGAGTTGATTAAACATTGCAATTTATACGAAAGGCGTATCCACCCAAGAAGTAAACGTAACTATATATATATATTTAGACATATTTAAAAAAAAATTTTTTTTTATAAAATTAAAAAAAAAATTTTTTTCTTGTTTTTTTTTTAATTAAAAATACGTTTTTCCAATTATGCAACTAATGCTAATGTAACCGCTTACAATAATCGAAAATTATTCCAATGCAAGAGTGAGTTAATCATCGCCGAGAATACATTTTCAAAGAATATCGATGAAAGTACAAAAACATTTATATTACAATCTTTAAATAAACAATCAGTTCAAAACGAATTGTGAACGGAGATTAAATTGAAAATTAATATAAAATATATGATAATTAATAACATTGATGTTGACGACGGATTGGTTAATGGAGCATGCGGAATATTAAAATTGATTACTTTTCAAGAAAATACTAAAATTCCGTCTATATTGTGGTTAGATTTTCAATTGGCCATAGTAGGAGTGAAAGTAAGAACTCGTTATCGTGATTATATGAAAAATGCAAATATAAATCAAAATTTAACACCAATAATAAAAAAATATCGATTCAAGTAAATATTTCGAGTGAAGAAAAATAAGAAATCACACGTAGTCAATTTCCAGTGGTTCCTGCTGAAGCGATTACGATTCATAAAAGTCAGGGACAAACATACGAGAAAGTATGTATGGATTTTAAAACATCAGAAATACGAACTTTACAAATGTTTATGTAGCACTGAGCAGAGTTTCAAAATTGAGCGGTTTATATATTTTAAGAAAATTTAAATTAATAGTATCGAAGAAAACCAAGATCAATACTGCAAACCCGGATAATGATGAGTTGTAACGTTTGCGAAAAACTAATTAAGACAATTTATTTTGTAACATTAGTATGCTATAACAAGGAACCAAGCGAGCAACGAGCATACGATATTGGTTTAATGCGACGCCATATAGCAAACATTTTGATAAGTAGAAAACTATTGAATCGGGAAGTTCTTTGTGTGGCTCGTGGAGAGTCACACACCAAATAAAAAACATTAAAAGCAGTAGGCCCTACTAGCCATACGTATCACTAACCCTCTCGCAAGAGCAGTCCTACCCGCGAGCTGCGAAGCGAGCGAGCAACAATAGCCCTCTAGTTTAATTATTGAGTTGTCTACTCTTTTTCGGATGGAGCAAGCCTGTGAAAGTCATTGACTTAATTTTATGAGTAAAAAATTTATGAAATAATTGATTGTCTTCCATTTAAAAGTTGTACTATTTAATAATAACTATTACAAATTTCCTTCATCAATAAATAAATTCCTCTCGTCGACAACTGTTATGAGCGATCGAAATAAACTTCTTCCATCGATAACTGTTATGAGCGATCGAAATTAATTCCTCTCATCGACAACTGTTATGAGCGATCAAAGTAAACTTCTCGCATCGATAACTGTTATGATTACACTGCGGATCTTTATGCAAAATAAAAAGTGCTTGCATTGATTGCAGGGCACAGGAGCCAAATGAAAATTGTATTTCTGTTTTAATTATCCTATGAAGCTGAAACTAATATATCGATGTCCTTAAATGTTTTTGACATGCCCACTGCTTTAAATTACATGTACCCATTTTTGTCATAAATGCATAAAATCCGCAGTCTAGTTATGATTGATCGAAATAAATTTCTCTCATTGATAACTGTTCGAAATGAATTTCTCTCAACGATAACATTTACCAACAAGAGAAAACATTTTCGGTTACTTATAATCCTCATTTGTAACGAATACGATGTTAGTCGATGAAATACTTGTTATTCCATGAATTTTTTTCTTTTTGGTTGTAACAGTTAGGGTCCCTGGTATTAACACGTTTGCTACCACAGTCACACATTTATGCACTCATGTGCAAAAGAAAGGAGCACCCAGTATAATTATCTACATACAGTGGGCGTACAAAGTATTCGTACACCTTTTAAAAACTAATAACTTTTTTATAATTGTACCAAACGACCTGATTTTTTATAATCAATTTGAAGCATTGGTTTAAGAAATGATGTGCGCAAAAGATTTTCCAAAAATAAAGGAAGGTTTTTTTAAAACTTTTTTATATGTGCCCTCAATGAAAATTTAAAATATACGTTTTGTAGATCTATGTTAGTTATACACATGCATCTTTTCGGAGGAGGCGCAAAATTGAAAATTTTCCAAACGACAGATGTTGACTTGGAAATCAGTAGGTGGGAAGAGAAGATACATTAATATGTAAAAGCATGTAGAAGAATTTAAGGATTTGTAATTTCCAGTGTCGAAAATTTTCAATTTGGCGCCGTCTCCGAAAAGATTGTATTGCATTTAAGTTCGTGTGTATTCACATAAATTAAATGGAAATTACTTCATACTCTCTAGTGCGTTTTTTCGAAGTCGGTTTAATTTTTTTTAATGAAATTTGTTAATAAAATTTTGAATGAAGTATTCTCTTTCGCAATAAATTCACGAAGTCTCCTTAATTTTCAGCAGTCTCCGCCAGGCTCTCTCTTATGTAGAAGAACGGAAGGGGGTCTGGTCCATGCCATTTATTTTAACCGACGTGGAATTTGCACAGGGATCAATGTCTCCAACGATTTCGCCAGTGCTCGTGTTGTCGGTGCTGCTGCTCTCGCCGGTGGCGACCGAGGACGCGATAGATCCCTTTGCACTGATACGAGAGACGCTCAAATATTGGCGCAGAATCTACAAGATGTACCAGGAGGAGGTGGCTCTCGGCTACTGCTGGGCCGAATATTTCTTGCGGTTAGGCCAGACCGCGAAAAACCCGCCATCGGCGCAATCCGCGTCACCGAATGTTGCCAATTTTCAAATTAATCGGGGAAACTTGTTTGCTTCGACGCGGAACAAACGGTCCCGCGACCTAATCGCCCCTGAAAACGATAATGGGACCAAAATCGACTCGGGAAGAACGGTAACGCTCTTGGGCAATGAACATCGTGAGAACCAATGGGATTCTAGATCCGTGAAATGTCTCGCAGCTAATCGTTCTCGAAGAAATATTTCAAACCCGTCGTGCAAGTTCGAAGTTGCAAAGTTCTCTGAAAAGGACGAAAAGGACGTTTCCGCCCGAAATCCTCCGGCTCTCGGTCCCAGCTTCGAGTCGCTCGAAGAAAAGAACCATCGACTCTCTTCCGTTTTAGCTTCGCTGACCGCGACCCAACGAATTACGGTCGTTACCAGCGGAAATTCTCCTGTTCAAAGTCTTTTCATTTCGACGAAGTCTCGCGAAGTCACGGATCAACGTTCCCGGGATCTTGCGGAACAAGATGGCGCCGATGGGCCATCACCTTCGGTGAAGCGGGTCGTCGAAACTCCGTCTGTTCTTGAATTTAAAGGAACGGAGGCGGAAGGCGGGCCCGAACTCGGATGGAAATTGAAGGGTCCCGAAGCGGACACGCGTCGTAAAGTTTTACGCTCGCGAGGGAGCGATGGCACTTCCGGTTTCGCGTTTTCACTCGCGCGTTCTCGCCCGGGAGGCCTGGAATCGGTGCTTTCCCCTCGGAGGGTCGTGTTCGTCGGTGATTCGCGATTTAAGGGCCGTAATGCGATGAGAAAGCTCGACGATGAGGAGGGGCCGGAGGATTTCCGGCGCGAGAGAACGGGAGAAGAGTCGAACGTCAAAACCTGGGGAGAGAGAGCGCCGAGGATGCTGAGAAAGAGACAGCGGAAGCTCTTTCTCGAACGTACATCGAAAAACCAAGGATTTCAGAGACATTTCCTTGCGTTCGAGCATGAAACGCCGATTTGGAAGCGTAAGACTCATGAAGAAGGAAGGACGAGGAATGGAAATGGAAGCTGGAGGATGAGAAATGATTTTGGATATGTTTTAGAGGCGAAAGATAGCTTTTCTATGAAGAAGAAAGGTTTTTGGCCAAGGGAAAGGTTAACGAACACAGGGGGAGACAATTGGGAGAGTTTGAAACAATTATTGAAGAAGAACAATCGATATCAAATCGGAGCAGAGGGAAGTAGGAACCCTGTTAGGTATCCCTTGCAAGGTCCCTCGTTACTTGCCGTCACCCGGCAACGATTTATGGGGGATTATGGCAGCCCAACGAGTGGAACGAGTCGCAATTCGATACAGAGTCAATCGTCGGGGGATCAAGGTCGACGGTCCTTGAGTAGCTTCGTCGTGGCACGTGGCCTTGTCAGAATGTCCGGGATTCTTTATGATCTCCGCACGGTGTTTATGGCGTTTTTAAGAGTGCTGAGGATGATGGTGCGACTGGGATGGAACGTCGTGGACTATATAGACACTAACATGGCGCTGGCTTGCACCAAGGACTATTTGATGGGAAAAGCTATCGAGTGGATCGATTCGTGAAACCTTGGACATTTTTCAATTAAAATTTCCTCTCTAATAAGGATCGCAATGGTCCAAATGTGTAAAAAACTCGAATTAAAGTCTGACGATGTCGTTTACTCGTTGTTTTTGACTGTTATAATCATCATATATCATCAAATATAAGTTACACTGATATATTACACTAAAATCATTTAATAATGGCGCTTTTTACACGCCAAAGAAGTTGAGCGATATCTTCAACCGTTTTCCTACGCATTTCTGAGTTAAAACAACGTTTTCGGTGTCGACCATTCGATGAACCCGACGACAGAAACGCTGAGAACGACTCGCTAGCAATGATTTATCTATCCAAGGTCTTGAAAGCGTCGTAAAACGCTCTTAACGGTGGCAGTAATCGTTAGCCTAACTTCGGTAGCGAAGGCTGGCCTGTTTCTGGCGTCGAGATCCATCGATCGTCGCCTAGTGGATCGATATTGAACAAGTAAATTCAAAATTCAGCTTTTTATGAAGCCAAACGTCGTTCGAGGGGATTCGGCTACCACGATAAAGGTAAGAATTTACGAACCTATGGTTTGGGGGGTTACAATTAAGAACATCGATCGGACCCCAGAAACAGGTGTTCGTTGTAGTCGATA